>JAHWFO010102602.1:211003-264958 GCA_023313115.1 Rhysida immarginata
CAAACAGGAAACTATTATCTTAAAGTCGTTATGGGCGACTTTAACGCTCATGTTGGAGAAAAAAAGAAAGAAGAAAATTTCATTGGTAGTCATGGATATGGCACAAGAAATGAAAGAGGAAACAAGACTGGTGGAATTTGCAGAGTACGAACAACTGTACATCATGAATTCCTTTTTCAAGAAGAAACCTCAGCGTAAATGGACTTGGAAAAGCCCAAATGGAGCAACTAGTGAAATAAATTACATTTTTGCAAATAGGAAGCACTTGATCCAAGATGCATCATTCTCAACAACTTCAATACAGGAAGCGACCACAGAATGGTAAGATGCAAGCTTGTTCTAAACACGAGAACAGAAAGACGGAAATTTTCAAGAATACAAAGAAGATCATCAACACTGCATGTCTACAGGAACGCAGAACTGAATTCCAGCTGGAATTGCGAAATCGCTTTGAAATCTTACAGAGCAGTATTCAGGAAGATGACTTTACAGATATTAACAAGACACTAACTAAACACATAAAAGAAGCAGTGGAAGAAGTAGCTGGAGAACAAGCTTCCTAACCACAGACGGAAATCACAGAAGAAACGAGGAAATTTATGAAGAAACGAAGAGAAATGAAGCCAAAAAGAGAAGATACAAATTCAGTAATAGAATGTGTGGAGCTTTGCAAGACAATATGGAAACACATCATAGAAGATGTTTGGAAGTTCAACTGCAATCTTGTCAAGAAGGCGGTTGAAGATAACAAGAGTTTGAAAACTGTGAAGCGAAAGCTCTGCATCAGAAGGAGGGGGATTTTTGCACTCAAGAGTGCAAATGGCACAATCGCGAAGAATGGAAGTGAAATCATCAACATTGTGTAGAGGATTTCTACAATAATCAACATTATGGAGGATTTCTACAATAAACTTTACAAATGTGAGGATGATAATGATGTAAGAGCAGACTAACTGAAAGTAAAAGATGAAATGTCACAGGTTATGGAAGGCAAAGTTGACAAAGCTATTAAATCCATGAAGAAAGGAAAGTGCCCTGGAGAAGATGGAATTACAATTGACCTCATTATGGGAAGCAGGAGAAGAATTCAACAAATTACTGGCAGGGCTCTTCACTAAATGTCTCGAGATGTCAGATGTACCAGATGATTGGTTCTCTTTTTCAAAAAAGGAGATAGAGAAAACATTCAAAACTATCACCCTATCAGGCTTTTATCAGTTGTTTATAAGATCTTCAGTAAAGTCCTGACAAACAGACTTGACTCAGCATTAGACTCGTTACAACCAAGAGAACAAGCGGGCTTTCGAAGAGGTTATAACACGATTGACCACATTCAAGTTATTAGAGAACTTATCGAACGCCACAACGAATATGAAGTACCACTTTGCTTCGCCTTCATTGACTTTGAGACTCACAAGGAAATCCCTCGAACATGTATGTCATAGATTTCCACCAAATTGAAATATGTTACTCCATCTGAAGCTACTATAGATGCTTGCAAAATAAGAAAGTGCGAAATTTTGTTTCTTTCAAAATAAACCGCGAAAACGAAAAAATTTGAGCACACACAGCCTTACAAGGACTCCATTGGTAAAGCAGGCTCTATGTATTAATGCAATTAACGGAACTTCTTTCTTCAACTACTCAGGAATAAGCACGAATCCACTTCACATGAAATCAAAGGAAGTAGACAGCAGACAACAATGGATTCTCAAGTTTCTAAACAAACTTAGATTTTAAAATAGATTATTACAATCAGCTAATAGCCTTCCAGTAAAAAAATGAGTATAGTAATTAATAACCATTTCCTTAATTTTATTTCATTTTATTAAGTACCGGTAATTCAGTAATTGCTGGGCCCATAACAGTTTTGTTCGGGAAATTCGATGATTTCATTACCGTAATTATTGCAATCCATTACTCCTTTATTTTTTTCCATTAATTAGGGATTGCAATAAATTTAGCAGATATAATTATTATCTTTTGTAGTTTCAATATTTACAGACTGTAATTGTTGCATTTGTAATTTACTTTGTCTTTTTTGTAAACAATGCTATTATTTATCTTTTATGTCACAATTACAGTCTGATAAATACTTTCCCTCGCGACTAATTTCCTCGATCACAGGGAGTTATGTTGCCTTATTGTTTGTTGGTGATTTTTTTTTTAATTTTTTATTTTTCATTTTTTTCGGCAGATTACTTCCAACTTTTAGCATCTACACATCTATCTTCCCATCTATCCCCTCCGCCTCTTGTGCAGTCTTGGCGCCGAATTTTTTTTTCTTCATTTCCATCGGCCATACAATCTTCTATAGTAAACCAATGATGCCTACTTCATAGCTTATCCATGTGAAATGGATATTCATAGAGTTTCAGCCCTGCATAGAATCTCTTTCAGTCATTTTTTAACTACGTTTCTTTTGACTGAGTATGATAGAAGGTTTCTTTTACTTGTTGACGCAATTCGTTGATCGTTTAACCGGGCCTATTTTACGAGGTGTTATTTACTAAGTTTAATCGCACCAATGGACGCCATTTCTGTTCATCAGGTTTTATTTATTTTTTAATCACTTCGTATTCTTCAATTTCGGACTTTTGTAACTCCAAAAATTTTTTTTGAATAATTTTCTTGTGTGCATTTGTATACGAGGGTTGGGGCATAAGTCATGGCAATTATTTTTTTTCTTGTAGATATGTGAACGGATCACAAATGTATACGTGTCGTGTGGAAGTTCTGCACGCTTAGTGTGTATGCAGAACAACAGATGGCTCCGTGATAGCTGGTAGTAGCGCAACGAGGGCTGTGAAATCAGTCAGTTGGCGAGTGTCGTGCGAGATGGAAGTAACCCGTGTTGAGCAGCACGCTTATATCAAATTAGCCCTTCTCCGAGGGAGAAATGCGATGGAATGTCACAGTGAATTAGTGGAAGCCCTTGGGAATAATGCCCTACGATACCGAACAGTAGCACGGTGGGTAGGAAAGTTTCAGCAAGGACGTGTGCCAACCAGTGATGAGCAACTGTGAAGGCCATATTGCCCTGTATACTACCGTAATAAATTAGTGTGTTACGATATTTCAGTGCTATTCATTGTCCACACATGTAGTTAACACCTTGTCCTTTCGTCTGTATATGTCACATTTTCCAACCGGACTGGTATCTTCAAGAAAAAAAATAGTTGCCATGACTTTTGCCCCAACCCTCGTATATCATATATGTTTGCACACATGTAACTTTTGGACCTTACTGATTGTTTTTTTTCAATCCATTCTTCTTTGTACCTCAATATTTATTTTATTATCGCGCATTGCAAGCGCTGCTATTCTTACAGTCTTTTGCTGTGGACTATGTTAATTGTGATTTCTACAATGAAACTATTTTTTGCCATAATGTATAATTAAATTCTTAATACAGCTTATTATTGTATCCAATAAATTTTACTTAACCAAATTATTCCGAACCACGTTTTTTTTCTTTAATTTTGGGCCTTGCACCCCCTCTCCCTCTGAACAGTAATCTTCGTAAATTTTCCGTAATGGGGCTGGATTCATGTGCAAGTCGAGTAATACGAATAAATAGTATTCATGGATGCTTACCTGATTTTATAAATTATTTCGAGACGAATAATTGTACAGCAAAATTAAGATTTTATGCTTAATAACAGTGCTCTAACTGCAACTCTTTAGCAACCACCGCTAACGATTTTGCTTCCCTTCTTACCGCCATGTTTGTTGAACTTTACATTTTCGGAGCACTCCACCACCGCATAATGCTATCGCTTCCACGGTGTGCTTGCGCGCAAAAAAAAAGTGCCTTCCATTAACTTCGTGGGGTTCCCTTGTCGGTGTTCACACATGCTGTAGTGAAAGCTCTGGAAAGAATGGGAATAGCCGAAGTTATATTAGTATTCTTCAGAAGATTTTTAGCAAAGCGACTGTAACCGTTCGTTTGAATCAAGGAAAAGCAAAGATCAAGCTTGAAACGGGAGTAAGACAAGAAGACACCATCTCACCAAAACTGTTCACTGCAGTTTTAGAGGAAGTCTTCAAGAAACTGAACTGGACAAAGAAAAGACTTAAAATAAACGGTGAATTCCTTAACTACCTTCGTTTTACCGATGACATCATTATCGCCAGTAGTAGTCCTTCTGAATTGGAGGAAATATTACAAGAACTAGCAGAGGCTAGCCTGCATGCAGGACTGAAACTGAACACACAGAAGACAAAATTTCAATACATTTGCTCCAAAACAGAAGATCATGCCAGGCAGCACCGTGATTGAAGAAGTACAAAGTACGTATACTTGGGACAAGAGATCACTATGGATGGCAACATTCTGAATGAACTTAACAGACAAATTAGAACAGCATGGAGTGCTTTTGGTAAAAATAACATTATCTTGAAGAGCAGCATGCCACTTAGCTTGAAACAAAAAGTTTTCAACCAGTGTGTTTTAAGGTGCGTTGCAAAAATATAACACCACCACTGATTTGCTAGATAACATTTATTCTAAACATAATTTTTGTTTGGAAAAATGATAACTACTATGTCACATGTCTAACATAAGAAAAACAAATAAACAAATGCTTCGATGTCGTATTACAAGTACATAAAAAAAATAACTTATAAAAAATTATGGTTACTCCCGTTGCAAAATTATAAGAACACCCTTCTCGAATTGAGTGGACATGTTCTGGATTTACATATTTAAATTCAGAATGAGTCATGGATATTTAAAACATCCTGCTTGGAAAGTTTTTCTTGTAAAAAATACTGTTAACGAAACAATTATCAGCAATTCGTCATGGCTCGCAAAAAAGCCTTAACAGAACACGAAAGAGGACAAATAATAGCATACAAAGACCAAGGATTGTCGATGAGAGCAATTGCGAAAAAGTTGAGACGCTCCGTAACAGTGGTGTCAAATTTTCTAAAGTAGGGTAAGCTGTACAATACGAAGAAGGCAACAGGACGACCACGGAAGATCAACCCCAGGGAGCTGCGCAACATTACCCGCAAGCTGAAGGCGGTGGAACATCATTACAGAAGTTAGCCAGTGATCCAAACATACAAGTTCACAAGTCCACACTGCCCCGTGCCAACTGTCGGACAACCAACCTTCATTACAGAAAGTGCGACCACGACTTCAAGCGCACCACAAGAACAAGAGGTTGAACTGGGAAAAGAAACATGTCAACTGGGGCAACCAGTGGCGTCAAGTTGTGTTCAGCGATGAAAAGAAATTTAACTTAGATGGACCGGACGGATTTTCCTGCTATTGGCATGACGTGAGAGAGCCGGAACAATTCTTTTCAAAGAGACAACAAGGAGGTGGCTCAGTGATGGTTTGGGGTGGGTTTGGCTATAATGGCAAAACAAAACTTGCTTTTTCCACTGGGCGAATGAATGCCAGAGATTACCAGGAACTGCTTGATGAACACTTGTTGCCATTTGGGGAACAAATTGGAGGACCTTTTTGGACCTTTCAACAAGACAATGCTTCCATACACGTGGCAAAGTCGACTTGGGAATGGTTTTTAGACAACGGTGTACATACGATGGACTAGCCTGCATGTTCTCCAGACATTAATCCTATGGAAAACATGTGGGGTATTCTCTGTAGGCGTGTATACGAAAATGGAAGGCAGTTTAGTAATACTGCAGAGCTGAAGACGTTCATCATTGCTGCATGGGAGGAAATCAATGAGACTGTGCTGCATAAACTAGTAGATAGCCTGCCTACACGGCTATTAAAGTTAGCACTCCACAAAGGAGACTTTATCGGGTACTGAGTGGGGTGTTCTTATAATTTTGCAATGGGAGTAACCGTAGTCTTTTATAAGTTATTTATTTATGTACATGCAAAACAAAATCGATGCATTTCTTTATTTGTTTTTCTTATGTTAGACATGTGACATACCAGTTATCATTTTACCAAACAAAAATTATGCTTTGAATAAATGTTATCTAGCAAATCAGTGGTGTTCTTAAATTTTTGCAACGCACCTTACCAACACTCACCTATGGAACTGAAATATGGACTTTATCGAGGAGGACAGCACAAAGACTACAGAAAACACATGAGAAGCATGGAAAGATGTACACTGGGAATTACAAGAAGAGATCGAAAACGCAAAGCTGGATAGGAAGCCAAACGAGGGTAATTGACGTCATCGAATGGATCAAACATTCTAAATGGCAATGGGTTGGTCACATCGCTAGAAGACAAGACATGAGATGGACTACAGTCATTCTGGATTGGTACCCTCGAGACCTTAAATGCTCAAGAGGACGACCCCATGCAAGGTGGCTCAACTAAATAAGGAAGGTGGCTGGCATCAACCGGAAATCTAAAGCTTCAGACAGAGAAGAATGGAAGTGTTTAGAGAAGACCTTCATCTAGCAGTGGGATTGTAAATGGTTGACTGTAATGATGGTGACTATCGAAAAATCATAATTATTGATAGTCTCTATTCAATATCTCTATTGTATATGTAGTAGATACAGATGCAATTTATATATGTGCATATGGTAGACACCATAATAAACAAATTTGAAAAAAAATTCAAAATTGTACCAACTGGATGATATGAGCTGCGGTATTCACTCATTATTCAATATGGCATTTAAATTTAACAATATAAACCCTAATGTAATAAGGTACAATTTATCAACTTAGCAAATGAGAGCCATGTTGCAACAATGGTATGAAATACTGTAGAACATATCTCATGGTCAAATAGTACTTTTATGTGGTTTTGCTACTTTGTGACACTATTGGTTCTGTTGATAAAATGTATATCTCCCCTTTTATATTTTGGGCGCCATTGTGCATGGACACCTACTTTTTTTCTATTTCTATTTCGTTCCACGTTGTGGTGCCATTGTGACACTCTACCATATCATGCCCCATATCACGGCTAGCTCAATCTCAGGCAAATCCCAATAACAAATTCCACCAACATCAACAGCCAATGTGTCGGGTTCGGAAAAATAAAGTTTATCTTAAACTTTATTAAAGGTGCTTAAGCGTGAAATATTTCAAAAGAAATAAGTAGGCAAAGTGTTAAAGTCACAACAAAATCAGTCTTTATTTCAAGAAAAATATTTATTTATTGGAGAAAAGTAAAAAAAATGCAGAAAAAATGCATCTAATGATTAACTACTCAAAAATGACTATATCAAAAATTCAAGATAAAAAAATGCAGCTGCTTGATTAAATTATGATAATCAATAAAAAGATTAGATTATTCTTATTTAAAATGCAAACTCTAAACCATCTCAATATTATCAATAATTTCAATATGTGTTGTGCTCAAGTGACCACTCTGAATGGGTCTCACCAAAACCTTAATATTATATTTATCAATAAACTTAGAATTCAAGAAATAACTCTATTCTTTAACATATATCAAATTCAAATAAACTCTATCACTTGCCAGTCAGAAGTCTTGTATCCACAATAACAATATCACAACACACTAAACTCTTAATTTTTATCCAAAGGGCACTATTACACTGCACTGAATTTTCTCATCAAGAGAAAATAAACACACAAATTCCAGTAGAAAAATCAAACGCTGTACCACGAGAGAGGAATTCGGATCGATCTCCCTATGAGTTCGTAGATTCTCTTAAAATGTCTAAGGAGAGTTCGACAAATTCCTACACTCAATCCAAAGTAGTTGATGCGTCGCTTGAAGAATTTCGGTTGCCTTCTCAAATTGTGCTGACTCACACTGAATCCTTCTTTATGCTTGAAATTTGTATTGCTCCTCTTAGAAGTCGCTTTACTCTCACACACTGTAGAATTGCTGACTATTAAAATTTACCATCGACGATATTTGAATCCCATTACTCTTCTAGTTAGGGGAATCTTTGCATATCATCTGCATCTCAGTAGGTATCCAAATCACATGCTCATCACTCAAATGTTCATCAGTGGGGAATTTCCAAAATACCTTTTTTAAACACTCACATTGCCACCATTGCCACCTAGGCTGTCCATTATCATTCTTTATGTATGTGGTGAGACCTTTGAAAGAAATGCAAGGAGAAGAGATGTTCCACACATCGTTTGCCACACATGTAAATGTAGATTCATCTACAGCATAATAAATCAGGGCTCCCCTCCCCAACATTAAATTCAACCCTGTGAGTTCTGTTGTCCAGTCGGAGCTCCATGCTCCACCAGCTACAACAGAATCACATGATGACTGCCTCTGTAGAGGTTCAGAAATCGTCTCATCCCCCCACCCCCTTTTTCTAGTCAGAGCAAGCCTTTATAATCTCACAATTTCCGGCCTCATTTTAACCAAGAAAATTTAAATGAAAATCTCTCATAATCATGTTTACTCAATAATCAAACCTCAATTCTCGACTACATAAAAGACACACCCCATCAATTGACGAATAATATCACCTCATCAATTATGCAAATGACCAAAATTATTTTAAGTCACAAAAAGTCACAAAGATCGCTATTCCCGTTCTACCTGACAACTCATTGACGAAATCTTATTTATTCATATTTAAAAAAGACTAATAACTCAATTGTAGATCTCATTACAAAAGAAATACTAAAAGTCAACTCAACTATAGGCAAATCACAAATAAATAACCTATATCTCAAAAGACCATCACAAAAGCAATTCAAAAGAATCCACAAAAATTCACCTCTGTGAATCAACAAGTTTAAATATTCAAAACAAACACGTGAAACGTCACAACTCCTCGCTTAAAGTTTAAACAGAGGGTCCTCGATTTTTTTAATTTATATAATTCCTAAATAAATATTCTGTTTTTATGTTTCACACTTTATTTTCATGGATGCACTTGTACACCTTCACTATTCATACCTATTCATCCATTCACAAACTTGCACTTAATCATATATATCCATTTATATATCCCGCTCGCACATTACATAAAACCATTACATATCCATTCTGTAACTTAAATTTGCCTGTGCTAGAATTTTCAATAAAATAAATTGGGGCGTTAAACGGTTTTGAAAATCTTTGAGGGGGGGGGGGGGCGAGCACACCGATGGGTAATTTTTGAGGGGGGAGGAATTAAAAATGAGCTAATTTTGAGTTACATAATTTATGGACGACCCCTAAAGAGTTGTTTGCACAGCAGACTTTAAGGAGATGGTGTTGAATCATGTGGCAGAAGCACCATCTATAAGCATCAACAATAAGACAGGCAATCATCACTTTTAACATTTGCTCTGAGGTGCATGTTGCTATGAGGTAAAAGCTGTTTATGAATAAACGGATTAAGAAATTAATAACGGAAACTGGAGTTAATGTTCCATAATGTTAATAAGTATTGACATTATTGGAAAAAATTGAAGGAAATATTCCATGACCTGGATTCAAACCAGGTCGCCTCTACCAAATAGGTTATCATGGACATGTACAGCAAGACTGTCTCAATGGAAGCCCAATGATAGGGTGAGCATCTGGCTCACAGATTGGGAGTTCCTCCTTTCCAAACCATCAGACAATAAGTTCTGTTACACCTGCGGATGCATTGATATTGGGGGGTGGAAGCATGCACAGAGTAAGTGCTGTTGAAGACATAGGCGATAACATAATCTAAACTTCTATAGGTGGAATGAATGAGATTTGGATGCAAGGATATTGCGATTGAATGTAACAGAATTGAGATCTCTGCACTCCTTCACACGGGCCACAACAACTCTGACATCGCTAACTAGCACAACGTCAGCCGGATGACTGTCCACAGAGTCGCAGAGAGGTTGAAGAAAGGGGAAGACTCAAAGATCGCCCACGTGCCAGCAGACCTCGCGTTATCAATCGTGTGGGTGTCAGAAAAGCCTTCGAACGTGACCCGACTTTCAAAATGACACAGTTCGCAAAGAAAAAGATTTCTGTGGCCACGGTGTCCAGAGCCATCAAGGTAGAGAGTGGAAAGAGTTTGAGGTGTATGGCAAGATCTTCGCTGACGGATGGCATGCGAGAAAAACGTCAGGAGCACTGTCGTCACCTTCTCAACGACTTGAAGAGCCATGGCAATCGTATTGTCATCTTTTCTGACGAAAAAACCTTCACGGTCAACCACATCAACAAGTAGAACGACCGTGAGGTCAGCTTCGGCCAGGACATCTCTGAGGTCCGCTACGTGACTACAACCAAGCACCAGGCCCCAGTGATGATGCTCGGCGTCGTGGCGTCGAATGGCATAAAAATGCCGCCAATCTGGTTCTGACCTGTTACAGGCTTATCACGGCTGACTACAAGGACATCTTGACCAAGAATGTTCTGCCTGGGATGAAGAAAGTGACAAGGAATGCGGACTACGTCTCTCAACAAGACGGTGCCCCAGCCCACAGTGCCAAGACTGTCCAAGAGTGGTTGGGATCTAACTTGAACTCTTCTGGTCGAAGGACCTTTGGCCTCCTCAGTCACCAGACCTCAACCCTCTTGGCTACAGTGTAGGGGCGCACATCGAGAGCAAGCCCTGCAAGATCCGTCACAGCAACGTCGACCAGCTGAAAGCATCTGTGAACCGCGTGTGGATCACCATGAAAAAGACTATATCTGTAACGTTTGTTGGGCATTTAGGCCGTGCTATAGCATGTGCTTGCCGCCGATGGTGGTTACATCGATTAATATGCATTGTGTATGGAGTGTACACCAATATCAATTCTGACAATAAAAACTGTATCCAACTGCATCACACACGTAGTTATGTCATTTTTGCGGGGGTCCTCGCATGTGTAATAGAACTTTTGCAAAACCCAGTACTAGAAATTAATAGTTTGCTCTTAAAACAAAAGCAGTTTACAAAAACATTGCTCATATATCATTTTAGTTCTCGTGACACCTGCAAGATGCATTTCCCGTTTACCTCTCAGAATATTCAGTTGACAGTCCTCTACAAACACTTGTATAAAACAAGAACAAAACTGAGTAATAAATTAGCATAAAATAACTAATCTCAAAATAATGCTGAAAACAATACAGCATCTTAGAATGCGATCTACTTTATGTTTTAAATAATTCTTGAAAACCAATACAGAGCTTAATATATCTTGATATCACTCAAAAAATTGGCAGAACTACGGTTTATCCGGCACCTGAAATTTGCCATCTTGCCAGCCAATTCTGTTGTTTGCGAGACCCCCCCCAGCCTTGAAATAAAATTCTGCTTTCATGTGAAGTGCATTTGTACTCATTGTTGAGTGGTGAAGAAAGAAGCCCGTCAAGTGTTGACAGGGACATTACTGTGTACATCACTACACCAATGAACATAACAGCTACGTAGCTGTCTTTATACAGTTATGTGCATGCAAACAAAGAAGTTCTTTGTTTTTGAGGTTTATTTTGAAAGAAACAAAATAGTGCGGCTTCTTATTTTGCAAGTATCAATGGTTTATTCAGGTGAATAAAATATTTCAATCTCTAACATACCGGTTCGGACGGTTCCCTTGTAAGTGTCAAACTGCATTTTGAATGCAACCATGTATCTCTCTCCAAATGCATTCCACAACTACATTTAGTAAATTTTAATTCCATCAACAGGACTCATGGAGCCTTTATAACAGATCAAGTTTACTCTCACATCTACATCTATCAATTAAGCTGAAATTGATTTAACCTACAAAAACATGTTCTCTTCAATAGTAACTCATATTCATCACACATGCTCATTATTCGCTTTGACTGCTATTTGGTTTTTACAATAGGGAGAAATATCAAAACATAAACATTGAATATCCGCCATCTTTTGAGGGCATCGAGACCCATGGCTGCCATGGCTCTGAACTTATCCCATTGTTATACAATACATCCAAACACGCAACAACTCTTTGCCATTGTTATACAATAACAAGTCAGGCAAAAACGGCGCACTTCAATGAGTAGCAGTATAGGATTGCCTTCCTCTTGCCCTCAAAAAATGGCAGCTGTACCCATCATTCAATGCGAAGATATTTTCCCCTATAACATCAATATTTTTTTTTTATAAGAATGGAATTTTAATTGAACTAATTAAGATAAAATAAAGTAATTTATCCTTTTAACTTAATTTAATCCTTTTAGACAATTTAGGGAACCATAGGTTGATTTAAGTATAGATGGCAGCGCTTACGCTTTATGAATCTGACGCTATGGTTAAAATGAGGAGAAAATCTAGGCAATGTTAAGAATACTGTATAAGAACATGCATGTAAATTGTTCACTTCCACAATGTTCGAACAACAATGTTAAAAACAAAAATCTCAAGTTTCATGGACTACCTACAGATCGAAAAATTCAGTGAGGTTAAATGAGATATCGTAGCCTAGCCCAATATTTAGCATCGCCACTTTCGTAAATCATAATTCATTATCAAATTTGCTCACTGTTAGTCAATACTTGTTTATTTCCGTCAGTTTTTGCTCCTATTAACTGAAGCTTTTCTTTCAAGTCTTTAACTTTCATCTTCACTAAGCTTTTGTAAATAAACTAGAACAAAATTCATAAACCGTAGTGGATGCCATCTGGCAGATAGAGTTGGCATTTAAATCAACCTATACGAACCTGTTCCTCACAATTTCACACCAAATTGAAATATGTTACTCACCTACAGCTACTATTGATGCTTGCATATTAATAAATCGTAATATTCAAAATTTCATGATTTTTTTCTCTTTTTTTGCAGTGTATTTTAAATATTGTGATTTCTTATTTTGCAAACATCAATAGTAGCTTTAGATTAGTAAATTTCAATTTCATGTGAAACTGAGAGGTATAGTTTGCAATGGTTCCCTCGTAAGTTAGAAATGAAAAATAAAAATATTGCTTTTAATATGCATACTACAATTTATATTTCTTCCTTTTTAAGTTTCTGCTTACCTTTCTTGCAATTGTAATGCCGATCTTTGATTCAATAATTTCTAATAAATTTCCTTTACAACTGGAATAAAGCATTCTCTCTCTGACACTACAATTGTAGCCAGGTATCGAATAAATAAACACTGCAAAGGGAAAATATAAAAATATTATAAAGAATGTAAAAATATAAATTCTTTTTTTAGTAGAGCAACAAAGATGTTATGTTGGACCAGTTAAAAATCATTAAAATTATAATCCAAAATTTTAAATGAAATTAAAAATTTACATTCTTACAAAACAAGAAACTTAACCTCCCCCCCCCCCAACAATGCAAAATATCTCGCCACCTTGCAATACTGAATGGAAATGCTATATCCTAAAAAGTTTTTAGGATGCACAGAAACTCTTGTACAGTCATCAAAGGGAAATAATCCACACTTGAATTTTACTCTAAGTTTTATCGTTTCAATATTAATTTATTTTTAATAATTTAATATTACATTTAGAGTTAACATGATTAAGATTATTAAATTTAAATAATTATAATTAAAAAAGCTATTAAAACAACACATTAGCATGAAATGTCATATTAAGTATTAATCTCGTGTGGATTATTTCCTTTGGTTGACTGTACAACTACAGTCAAACTACAACATCAGGAAGGAATCATGAAGTGTGTGTTTAACAGAAAATGCAAACAGGCGAGTGACATGCCTTGCCCCAGTAGCTCCCGCTGAACTATTCGACAATATCATGGTGAGCAATATCAACCCAGCATTCGTGGTCATACTGGCTGAATGAGATGTATGGATGATATGAGCACCATTAGTTAGTGATCTCACATACAGTAAAACCTCGGTTCACAAAAGTGATCCGTTCCAGGACTCTGTATGCTAATAGTTGTTCATGAACCTGACAACTTCCCCATTCAAATCAATGTTAATACAATTAATCTCTTCCAGCAATAGATTTAATAGATTTTTTCCATGAATTTAATATGGATGAAGTACAGTAATTTAAGAATAACATTGAAGATATAAAACCTAAATTGTGAGCGATATTCACATGAATACAAATTGAATACATGTAGCACAAAATGATGCTATCTATCTGCGCATGCGTATAATGGCAAGTTAGTGACATCATTAGCTCATGAACTGATATATATGTGCTTAAACCGAAACGAAAATTGTTGATTGTAAACCAAATTGTTTGTGAACAAGAGCGTTCTTGAAACGAGATTCCATTATACAACAAATTGCTAGTGCTCTTGACACTAACCACTACAGAGTGTCCCAAATTGATGTATGCACTCTTTGAAACGTTATAGCTCAGCAACGAAAAGAGATAGAAATATAAGGTTTGTTGTGTATGATCCAGACGGCGCTGGAAAAGCATAGCAACATGTTCATTGTTGTTCATTTGTTTATAAACCAAAATGGTGGTGGTGAGACTTTCATTTGATGAACGTCAATGGATACCGAAGTGTTATTGGAAAGTGGAGAATGTTGTTGAGGTTCAACGATGTTGGAGGGTTGAATTTGGGGCTCCACCTCACTTTCATGTCAATATGAGAACTTTCCAGGATCACACATTCAATCACAGATGGATAGGACGAAGAGGAAGTGCTACGGAGTTCCCGCCTCGATCTCCCGATTTAATCCCTCTCAACTTCTACCTTTGGGGAACTTTAAAAGAGCACAGTATACGCCACAAACACTTACGGAATTAAGAGATCAGATTGAACATTCCATCAATGATATTCTATTAGCTACAGTCCAGTCTGTATGTCGCTTTGTTCGACGTCTGTGTTGGAAGTGTACTGTGGCAGAAGGTAGACATTTTGAACATGTATGGGCTTAAGGAAGTTTGAGGAATAAAATACAACAAACTTTGTATTTTTATCTCATTTCGTTGCTCAGTTATAACGTTTCAAACAGTGTATACATCAATTTGGGACACTGTATATCAAGTTGTGGACAAAGTCATAACCTCCTTCAGCACATTCTTGACACTATAATCTCGCAGAGTAAGACCTAGCTACATGTTGTCTTTTTCTCCCCTTTTTATTGACAATCTGTCACTAATAAGATCACTCAAAAAGAAGTGTCAATTAATCTCAGAACATTCCCTTCCAGTGAAGACAACCATTCAAACATATACATGGTGCATCATGTATAGCATAAGTTTTTAAACATTTTGTTAGAGAAAGCTTAAATTTAAGATTCCTTATCCCTTTTACACGTTACATACAGCTTCTTAGGGTTGTATCAAGGCTACGTTACGAGGAGCTAGACTTGTGGGGGTCTCATCCGAGTCGAACTCGCTAGCAGAGTTGAGTTTCCTACCAGTTCAAATCACATCTAGCATACGCCCACAGTCTCAAACAAGTCACTTATGAGTTGCGGAAGTGACGCAAAATTGGAGTAGTGTACTCTAGAAAGTGTCATGTAAACACAAATGATAGCTCCCCATGTAACTTTATTTGAATTTGAAATGGCATGGGAATTTGAACTAAGGAAATAAACGTAATCATGAAGCATCAATTAGTGACTAAAGAAAGATGTCGGTCGTTTGTCACCTGCTTGAAATGTGAGACCCTTAGTAGTGAGTATTGCCTCCTCGAACTGCAATGCATGTTTTGCATCTGTTTGGCATGCTTCCCGCCAGACTGTTGAGAAGAGCAGTTGGAATCTTATCCCATTCTTCCTGTAACGCAGTTGTCAGTTCCTGCAGTGTTCTGGGAGGGGGATTCCTTTGTGCCACACATCTACCGAGAGTGTCCCAGGCATGTTCTATGGGATTGAGGTCCAGAAAGTATGCGAGCCACTGCAAACGCTTGATATCTTCACGCTCAAGAACATCCGATACCATGTTCATCCTGTGAACACAAAGTTTGGACCAACTGCTCCACAGAAAAAGCGAACGTGATCCAGAAGAATCTCCCTGGAATACCATGCTGCTGTAACAGACCCTCAAGCATGAGCCCCCCCCCCCCCTCATACCATGACTCCTTGACCAAAAACGTTGCACTTCCTGAACATGTTGTTGGTGATAACGAGTTTCCTTTTCACGCCAGATCAGTTAATGCCCAGAATCACTCTGCATAGTGAACAGAAACTCGTCGCAGAACATCACCATGGACCACTCTTGATCGCCCCAAGCACGATGCTTGTTACACCACTCTAATCTCTTCCGTCGATGGAGCGGAGACAGTGGAATGCATTTGACAGGCTTCCGTGCATACAGCCATTCAACCGACGGGAAATGGTTCTGGCAAAAACATGAGTGCCTGTAGCGGCGGCAAGATCTATGCTACAGTCCTCTCTAGCATCCCTATGCACACGTAAAGTGGATCCTCTGGTGGAAGCAGCAGTTTTCAAACGAGAAACAACACTTTTTGCAATGCCCATTACTCGCACAACTTCAGTCACACTTTACCTTGCCTCAAGCCGTCCAACAGCTCATCCACGATCGTAATCGCTCAAATGATGTCTCTGCAGCATTCTGCAGACGATATGTGATAGAGGGACTGAAAATTTACAGTAATGTTCGCAAAACACCTGCATGTGTATTCACCCTAACACTCCACGGCTACTGATTTTTACTGAACTACAGTTCATTGGACACGTGACTTTTATTCAAATTATGCAAATCGAACAAAAGAGTAGCAACCAATGTTTTGACGCATTCTGCATTATTTTCCAGCGCCCCTAAATAGCGGAATGCTCATGTTCCTTAGCAATTGTCAACCTGTGTAAAACTCGTTATATTTAAGGGTCAATAAGCTGATACTACAGTGAAACTTGTCTAATCTGGACCCTCTATAATTTGGAAACCTGTCCTTTCTGGAGAAATAATATGGTCCTGACGAGAGAGATAGGTACAAGTTTCACCTCTCTATTGTGGAAATCTCTCTATACTGGAAATAGTTTTTGGTCCCGTACAATTCCAGATTAGACAGCTTTTATTTTATTTAAAAACCACAAAAAAAAACACACACAAAAAAATTAAATTGTATGAAATACTAATTGCATATTTAAAAAATTATTTGTCACATATAATAACAAAATAAACAGTAGTCAATGATTTTCCTTTAGTTTAATGCTCCTTGGTTCATTTCACAGCACACTGGAACCTATAGCAAACTTTCACAACCATCTTAAATTATAATACCTTTTTAGGATTTTGTTATTAGGAGACGTTAGAGAGAGCCAATGCTTAATGTTTTAATGCTAATTCTAATTATTAGTAAGCTTCCACAATGTGATTTTTTTAAGTAAACAAACTAGAAAGAGTTTCTAAATATTACTTTGATCATTTTAATTCATTTAATGTACATATTCTATGTAAAGGAATATGTATTGAAATGTGTGTAGCTCTAAAGCGAAGTCACGAATAGATGATATTAAAAAGGAGACGTTACATGAATGACATTGAATGAATTTGGAAATTCTTTCAGTTTATTTACATTAAAAAAAAAATCACACTATGGGAAACCTACCAACAATTGATGATAATTATTTCTCTAATTCTCTATGCTGACATGGTCTTTATTGCCATGTCCCAGCATTAAGGAGTATAGTGCCCAGCACGAAAGAAAAAGGAAACTGGCGTATGTGTAAACGAATAAAACTCGTTCAACTAACAAGAAACTGGCAGGAATCAGAGCATTACTTACTAATGATGCCAGGAATAAGTAATACCTTGTTTCCAGTCCATTTTTCTGATTGGTTGAACGAGTTTTATTCATTTACACATGCCCAGTTTCCTTTTTCTTTCGTGCCGGGCACTATAGCTCTCTCTTTTGTTATTAACACAAACAAAACTTATTATAATCTGTATCTACTAATATAATTCTCTATGTCAGTTTGTGTATATGGCCGTAACGCTAATTGTTGATTTTAACAAAGATGATTATAACAATGATCATTATATTGTTTTCTTTGTTTTCTCCTCTTGCTCCATGCCCGTTTCTATAGTGCCGAGCAGCAATACAACCTTCATTGTTTCCAACAAATTGAAAAAACAATGGCTCTGACGCCACAAATTTTGTAATAGAAAATTCAACCACTTCCCGACCATCAAATGATCTGAATTTTTCAGGGTGGATCAGATCCCGATGACAATGCAATATGTAGCAGTTTTACTGTGTTATTTCTAAGCGTTTTCATGTGTTCATTTTTATTGTAAATTCACATTCAGATATTGCAAAATTTAATCAACAAAGAGTCGGAGCAACGCCGGTAGCACAGCAGATCCAAACATTTCGTAAAAAATTCCTGATACATTTTGACAATCTGTGTGAATGTGAATGTTTTGGAAACTGAGTGGTCATGATGCAATGATTGAACATTTGTTTCCAAGAATTATTAACAATGAGCATAAAATGATGATGCAATGACAGGACATAGATAAAGCAGTGTTTATCGAGGAGGCTAAGGAGTTACACGTGTCTTCTTTTAGCTAAAAAACTGGCAAAAATTTTGGTGTCTGGAACACTTGAACAATGTAGAACCTTCCTGACGCGATGGCAGCTTACCCTTCCTCTTCCAATGTGTTGGGGATATAAGGAGGCAGTTTGGTCTTGGGAGACAGTTTACGACATAATCGATAAAAAGCATACATCAACTCAACTCTTCAAATCAAAAAGCACACTGCATTGTGTTCGAAGGATACATTTCATTCTAGACTTAAAAAAGGGCAGGGTGCTAAGGGCTAAAAAAGGCACAATGTTATAAAAAAAAAGGGCACTTTGCCCCCCAAAAAGGCACTTAATTTTCAAAAAAGGACATTATGCTTTCAAAAAAGATTTTTTTCTATTAAAAATGCATAGTTCTTCTTGAAGTTCCTTAACCCTTTAGAAGATTTTTAGATTTTTCTTTGTGGGTGCATTTTCGTGTATTGGGGCACGTGATCAGGATCAAAGGGTAGCGGGGTGGAAATTTTTCATCAAAAGGGCAAACAGGGTCATGCACCCCGTAAACCCCACCTAAAATGAACCCTGTGTTAATTCATATATATCAAAATGCTTACTGGTGATGTCGAAAAAATGAACGAGTATTGATTGTTCAGAGAAGACAAAAATTTATCCAGGCATCGGAAATATCTGGACAACGGGAGATTTATCCACAGTAGGAAACTGTAGAATTACTGAAAATTAATGTGAGTTATTATTTAACTTCTTTAGGTTATTCTGTTTACCTACAACTGTAATTATCTAGGGTAAAGCCGAGTGCCTTTACGAAAAATGTTTTTATTCAAGATCTGCTGAATTAAACTCAAATTTCTCAATTGAAAAATGTAATAAAAAATTGTAAAATTGTAAACTCAAATTTTATATAGCGCATTATAAATTAAAATGATTAAGCCATAAAATAATTGAAAAGTTGTCTGTCATTTTTGATGGCCATATCAGCTAGTACAGTATCACCCGCTTATAGCGAAATTCAAGGGAACGGAGTTTCTTTTCGTTATATCCCGATTTTGTTATATCCGAATGTAATAAAAATGTACGTACAGTCATAGAATTAAAACTAAGCATAACACTAGGCATAATCATTGTTTTAGTCAATTGTTTTAGGCATAAACTAGCCGTTAAAACTAGGCATAATCATTGTTTTAGTCAATTTTATTCAGGATGAAAAAAATTCGATATGGTTTTCTGTTTCATAGTTTTTGCATAACTTTTGTTTATAAATTTATGCAACTTAAAATAAGTTTCAAAAATTTGGTTTGGCACATCACCGTAGATGGTTAAGTAATTCTTTACTTGATTCATCGGCGAGTCCATCTGCTTCGATGATGGTATGAGCGGTTCTGGTTCATCGTCACTTTCTTGGCTCTCCTCTCCGCCGTCTTGGATTCTCTGGCTCTGTTCCACGATGGCGTGCTTCTAAAATCTTTAACTTTAACTCTACAGATAGAGAGTTTCGCTTTGGTTTAGCCATGTTGAACTCCTTGAAAAATTTTGCGTGAATGACTTGACAAAATCAACCAAGCCCATAAATGCTCATGGGCCTTGCAGTTAACCATGTGATGGCACAATCATATGATTGGTTCAATGGTTCAAGTACAATCACGTGATCGTTCAACTAGCGTGGCGGCCGTGATGGCGGGAATGTTTAACCAACCAATCACAATAAAGAAAAATCGCAGTTAGGAAAAAAATGTTACACGTGTCTACCCATTCGGTCTAGACCGACTTATAATAATAATTAGTGATATTTTCCGAATAAATTTCATCGATTTCCCTTCGCTGTAATCGGATTTCTTTCAAAAACATTTCTCAATAAACGTGTAAAAATGCATAGTAAATAGACTGACAGGGTTGGGACTGAATTTTTTTTTTTGCTATATGCGGGTGTTCGTTCTAACAGTGTTCATTATAAGTGGATAATACTGTATATACAGGGTGGACCAAAATAAACTTACCACTGAAAATTTATAAGTCCAATGGAAACGGTCCACAAAGGAGCGAGCGATTCTAGAAGGAAGAATGCTTCCATTAATTAAGGCAGGCATTAACGTTAAATGGAACGAGTCAATAAAAGAGACAATGATCTAAAAAGTGTACAATTTGTGTATTATTTAAGATTATGTTCACTTCGTCTAGAAATCAACTCGTTCCATTTAACGTTAACACCTGCCTTGATTAATGGTAGCGTTCTTCCTTCTAGAATTGCTCACGCCTTTGTGGACCGTTTCCATTAGACTTAGAAATTTTCAATGACGAGTTTTTTTTGGCCCACCCTATATATAAAATAACATGTCCTGACTAACTGATTCATCATCGCCAAGCCGAAATTGCTGAAGCTAATTACATAAAATTGACAGTAGTTTTATTTTGTGACTTAAGCAGCCATTAAAAAAGGATTTTATTTTTTTTTCTTTCTTTCCATTGTATTTTATTTTAAAAATTCAATTTACCTGGAGCTGAATGGGATTTTTGACAGCTTTAAAAAGTTGTGACGTCATTGTTTGCTTCGTTTATCGAGGATTTTTGCGATTGTTCAGTGAAGCAGTATCACCAATGACTGCAAGTGCAAGACTTTCGCATGGGAATACAGTGTATCTTTCATTTTTAATACCAAGAGATGGTGCTGGCTGTATTTTAAATTGTGCTATGTTTAATTGTTTGCATAACTCTACAACCCAAATGGGCACACACAGAGGGAAGTTTCTCTGGACAGTCTCTCCAAATGTATGAAAATTGTTCTGCCTAATATCCAGTCCTTAATAATACGACTTTTTTGTGTGAAAATATTTTCACATGGGATCTGCTCGTTTGTCATAAAAAGATAATAATTAAATCTCTTAAAAGGCTTTTATTTGATTTTCTGTTTATGAAAATATTTTGTGGCACATCTGAGATTTGAAAATCACTGCTTTAGTCTTGGCCTCCTCTACTATGCCCATAGGAAGCTGCTTTAGTTATAGGTCTGCCCCACCCATTAAATTAAGGAAAAAAATGTCTCACAAGGGTTTTTTAACGTGCAGCCGGCAAACAACTACACAGGACCAACAGCTTTACTTCCCTTCCCCCTGAAAAATCCTCGTCGTCCTCGGCCAGTTTCGGGCATCAGAGGCAATGGGAGGATGAATAGCACACTTATTCATATGTAAAAAAAAAATATGGTCCCTATCTTGTCATGTATTATTATGTCACTTTTATAATTGACATGCTTACTCAGAAAATACAAGGTTTCTTTAACCTTTAACTGTTCACATGCCATCTATCAGGCCCCACAATAGTCAGGTTTCATGAAATCACACTCTTCCTTGTGCATGGTTGTCGTAAGCTCTTCAGTAGCTTCAAGTTTAGTAGGCCCACGCCATCGCAAGTGGTTTTAATACTGGCGAGAGCAAATTCAGTAAGTAAGATTGACTTGAAATTTTGAAGCAGCCTGTCAGACCGCAAGTCAGTATTTTCGGAACTTTTTTTATTAAAACACGTTTTATAGTTTCATACGCTTCTCTAAGTTGTTATATAACATTAAACTTAGTCAATATTGATGAAAGGGGGGGGGGGTAACTTTTCTGGATGATATTTATATTTTAAATTTAATTAAAATCCTATATACACGTACAGTATTTTTTTCACCGAATTTGGAAAAGAAAATTTATAATTAAATAGTTTGAATTACTTGAAATCAATACTGTTGAAGCAATTCATAAAAAATTGTACATTTACCAACACTTTCAATGACATCGCCTTCATATGAATGTTTGAAATTAAATAAGTGAAAGCGTGCATGATCTTTGGGGATGCATCGTTTCAACGAAGCAACGTTGGTTACAGAATAATCATCTAAATAAATTTCTTCTTTGTCTAAGTCAATGCCCTGTGTGAATAAAGAAAATTCTATGATTTGAATTCCTACACATTAAAATGGCAAATACATCAATAATTTTAAGTCACCTTACCATTTGAATATAATGTGTGGCACCATCTCGAAAATCAAATAACTTGGCAATGACTTCATCTGTTATTGGAAAAGCTACTCCTTGAATAGTCTGTTGTTTTGTGTCAATTCCTATATCAACACCGGACTGAAATACACAAAAATTCTGTTGTTATTCTACATGTTTAAGTTAATGTGTTAATATTGTATACAGAGCATCTCAAATTAAAGTTAACATTTTGCAGCTTGCTACAGCAAAAACTATTCATCAAAAAATTATGAAATTTTGGGAATGCCTTAATTACATGGGAATTTTTTTCCAGAAAAAAAAAAGTTCCAAAAACTGGCAAATACTAATATTGCTTAATTTTGCTTAATTATGCAAAGCTGCTAATGCAGAACCACAGTCATGACTGATTAGCATGTCAATGAATATGACTTGGACTCTTCCAGAATGTGCTGTGCTGGTAAAATTGTTTTACCAAAAGGGTGAATCTGCTACTGAAACTTTGTGAATATTTCGTTCTTTGAAGCAGTTACGATCATGGCAACAGATTAAGAAAAATGATTGTGAAATTTGAAGAGACAGGTTCATTGGTTGTTCAGCCAGGAAGAGGACAAAAGCATGCTGATCCTCAGTATGTAAAATTTCATGGGCAGCACTAGTGTTCGGCTTACTGCAGGAGTTGTAGACTAACCTTGTGCAATTGTCCAGAAGATTCTTCAAAAAATTTTACACTACAATTGTGGAGTTCATTGATATGTTCTCTATAAAGCTATAGTGTGCCCTCTACTGGTTGTTTTTAGGACTAACGTTTTTTGTTTTCTTTTTTACTCTGGAAAAAATTCCCATGAAGTAATTAAGGCATTCCCAAAATTTATGAATAGTTTTTACTGTAGTGAACTGTGAAATGTTAACTTTAATTTGAGACGACCTGTATATTTAAATTTAAATTAAAACAATTTTTATACAAGTGGCTCAGGTGTTTGATAGCCAATGACTCCACTGTAGAACACAATCTATATAATCTGTGAAGTGGTATACAGGGAGTTTCTAAATTATCTGCCATATTATACATGTTTATTACTCAAAAACTGTTACAGGTTTTAACGTGATTTTTTTTATTCACAAAGAAAAATTCAAAAATTTTCTTAGCCTTAATAAATTTCAATCTGCCCCCCATTTATGGCGTGAAGGACATGAAAGCGAAACTCTATTTCATCAAAACATTTTGGGGGTGATTTCAGCGATTGTTTCAATTATTCTGTTCTTGAGGGTTTCAATGTCATCAACGTTGGTCTTGTACACTCTGTCTTTCACATATCCCCAGAAGAAAAAATCCAGGGATTTCCATAGTCCTGGAAAGTTCGTATCAAGGCAATGCCTAACTTGCTCCATCTTGTTGGTAGACTACGTTGGGCTGCAGTTCTTCCACATCTGTGGAATCAGATAGTTCTCCAGCATATCTAGGTAGGTTGCAGCAGTAATGATGTCTTCAGCGAAAAAGAAAGGTCCGATTACTCAATCATCCATTAAACCATACCAAACATTAACCTTTGGGCTGTCATGTATAAGGTCCCTTAGAATGTGGGGGTTTTGTGAGCCCCAAAAGCAGTAATTGTGTCAGTTTACTGCTCCGGAAATAAGGAATGTTGCCTCATCAGAAAACAAAATGTCCTCAAGGAAGGTGGGATTTTGTCAATTTTTTGGAGCATATCCTCAGTAAACTTCTTGTGCTTCAGTCGGTCATCTGGCTTCAGTTCATGTATCATCTGGATTTTGTAGGGTGTAAGACGAAGGCGGTGCTTCAATATTTGATGTCATTGGCATATGCAGTTGACGAGCCGCTTGGCGAAGTGATTTACGGGGACTACGATCGAACGCCTCCCTGACCTTTTCTACTCTTTGTTGTGTCGCTGAAGGTCTACCAGTACCCTTTTTGTGTAACAGGCTGCCTGTGCTTAAAAATTTTTCATCCCATAGCTTGATTGACTTATGATTTGGAGGATCCTTTTTAAACTTTGTTTTGAACATTCTCTGAACTGTAATCATTGACTTAAATCCCACAAACCATAACATGCATTGAGCTTTTTCTTGAACACTCACCATTGTTTACTGCGTTTTGCGAAAAATGGAACAACACGCCAACAATGGCACCACGCGCCAACCGTGTGTTTCATTATCAACTCATGCGACGCTAAGAAACTTTGAGTTTTTCTTTGTGAATAAAAAAAAAATCACGTTAAAATCTGTAATAGTAATATTCACAGTAATTAGTTTTTCTGATAATTTAGAAACACCCTGTATATCATCAAAGGATACAAAAATGTTTCTCTATGTGCAACATCAATCTGCGCTCCATCGAGATCATTACTGCTGCTTGGAAGCGCAAAGTGACATATGCACACACATTGCACACAGCTCAACTTATAGGAATTGCTTTAAATTCTTGGGTTATCAGTTCCTTCAGTTCTTCGATGCCATCAATGGGGTGGGCGTAGACATTTTCTTTGAGACAGCCCCACAAGAAAAAAATCGGAGCGCATCAGATCTGGGGATTGGGCCAGCCATTTGACAGGCCTCGGCGTCTAATCTACCTTTCAGGGAAAGCTTCATTCGAAGATCCTATTCAGAGATTCAAGCAATCCTCCTCACTTTACGTATTTAATATACAATAGGCCCCCGTTTTACATCCATATCAATATACATCTGTTTCGATTTACGTCCGCTGGTGGATATCGAAAAAACCCCGTTTTACGTCTGTGGAAATGTTTTACGTCTGCACCCACTGCACTCGCTGTTCACCCCTGCACGCGAAAATTTAAGTTGCAACGATTTAATATAAGTAAAACATCAACTTTACTGGACGAGAAAAAATTCGAACGTACAAGGAGGAAGACTTATTTCAATTTTATGCATGCAACAATCAAACAATACATTGTTTTGAACAATAGATGTAATTTTCATTATTACAAGAACTTATGCCATCTATTGATTGCATTATAAACTAAACTAATACAAATGTTTAATAAAGTTAACATAGAAAATTATTTTACTATAATTCTACAAAACAGAAGACCGGATCAGCTGTTGGACAGAAGATGGAAGTCATCAACTCTTCTGATTCTGATGACTAAAAAGTTAAAAAAGAAAAAGTTGGAAGAAAAAAGAACTAAAAAAAATTCTGAAATAAAAAAGGATAAGAGAGAGAGAAAAAGAGAGAAGAGAAGAAGAAAAAATAAGAAAAGAAATTAAGAGAAAAGCAGGAGAGAGAATTTTTTATGAGTCTGAAATAAAAAAACTTAACTGTACTTGCATGTTAAACTTTGGTAAGTGCATGTTTTCTGCCTTTTTTAACTGTAGGAATAATTTAGATGGGGGAGTTCACTTTTTTTTGTCTGCAATAGAATAAATTCACTTTTTATACTTGAACCCTAAGAGAAATCAGGTTTAGTCTTATGTCCACCGTTCTGGAATGGATTATGGATGTAAAATAAGGGCCTACTGTACAATGTCGAAGTATGTGTGTACATTGACAGCAAATGTCGATATGTACATAAATCGATTCATACTGCCACCCACAATGATGAGTGCACTTAGAGAATACCACAAAAACATTCTCCAGACCATAATGCTGCATCTGCCAGCTTGTCACCGTCCACAAATGGTTGAAGGCCATTTCTTTTCTGATGTTTCTCACCATAAGCGCCAATGTCTATCTCTCCGATGGAGCAAAAAACGTGATTAATCTGAGAAGGCAACCTTTTGCCAATCAGTGGATGCCCTGTGTCAGTGCTGTTGTGCAAATTCCAACCTCTTCCCCAGATGAACATAGAAGTTGTAGACCGTCAAAAATCTGAACTTATTTATGGGCCACCCTGTAGAATAGCTCAACATGGGTCCACAGTTTTAATCCTACTCCTTATTTCAGATATTAAATTATTGATGAAACAAATTTAATACACAATGCATTCAATAAGTTTCTGGGACTGATTTTTTATAAAACATACTGGTGGCACCATCTATTGGCTGGTGGGGTGATCCTAAAAATTTTTATTTTTTTTGTGATGGAATGGTGGATTTCAAGATGGTGGCCAAGTTAATTAAAATCCCGAAATGTAGTCTCTATATGCATTTCACATTTGTGTCCCTAAGTGTTTAATATTTGCTATTGATTTTGAAAATAAAAGGCATTACCGGGACCTTGAAAATATCTCGTATGCACACTATCTTTAAAATTGGTTGCCCAATACACCAAATATGGTATGGAATGATCTAAAGAGCTAAGCTACATATTGACAAATTTCCAGCATAATCATTACATGCAGTCACAATTTTTGGCAGATGGTAACTTGAACTTACCAAATGCATATGAAGTTTTCACTTTTATTTTTCTATATAGTCTACTTTACTACATGGAAGAATGGCCCTGCCAGAATTTATCTCCGGAAGTTTGTCCTCATTGTTTGGAACCACCTTGTATAAAAACATACAGGGTGGTGCAAAGGTTTGGAAACTCAAAATTCATTTGTCAATACTTTTCTTTTAACAAATTATATATCCATTTTTCTTGGATGATCATAAAAAGTACACCCACCAAGCTTTCCAATACACCATTACCATTATAATTTGGTCAACCCATTCCAAGGTTGTGAAACAATAACTGGGACCATCTCAAACGCGCGTATGGAAGAACCGTGTAGGGAAGATTTGGCTAGCATAAATTTTAAATTAAAAACTTTTTAAAAATTATTTTCAAAATGGATACAAAATTTATTAAAAAAAAAAATAATATTAAGTGAATTTTGAATGCCCAAGTTTTTATGCCAACTTGTATATAGTTACCTGCAGTTTCACTCATCACAAGAATGCATGAAACATGCGTTACTTCCTCATGGATATAGGTAGGTCGCTGTATTGACTTTATAT
The DNA here is from genome assembly GCA_023313115.1 of Rhysida immarginata. Classification (NCBI taxonomy): domain Eukaryota; kingdom Metazoa; phylum Arthropoda; class Chilopoda; order Scolopendromorpha; family Scolopendridae; genus Rhysida; species Rhysida immarginata. The sequence goes on from JAHWFO010102602.1 coordinate 238,183, forward strand.
TACAGTATTAAATTTTGCTGACACAATAAAATCAATTGTATTGGTTTAAAAAATTCTGTTTTCACCTAAATGATATTGAGTTCTTTCATTAGTATTGGCCGATTTCGGTTAGGCTACTTTGCATGAGACCTACGATATTAAATGTTAAAGCAGAAACTATGACAACCCCTACAAAATAAGTAGGACTGGTCCAGAAGTTTCTCCAGTAGTTGCACATGCAGCGGTGCAGACATTTATGTCATGGAGAAACATGATGCTAGGCTAGTGATTTTGCACGAATACAAACTTGGACAGAATGCGCGGGAAACCGCTGCTAATGTTAATGGAGCATGGGGTGCATGCACGATGAGTAACAGAACCGTCCGTAGATTACTTGCGAAGTTTGGCGCTTAATCATAAGCCAGTGTCCAGTAAAGTGTGATACCGAACAGTTACGACAGAAAGTGAACAAAAACCTGCACAATTCATCAGTGACGATCAATAGCGATGTGTACTGCTGTCAGTTGAATGAATGCCATCAGAAATTGCAAACAAAACAACCATCACTGGTGAATCATGCAGATCTAATACTCTTCCAAGATGGTGCTCGTCCTCATGTATTTGTTGCAACCCAGCTAAAAAGTTAATACTTTAGGGTACAAGGTTCTCCCTTATCCTACATATTTACCAGATTTGGCCCCAACTGATTTCCACAAGTTTCATCATTTGGACAATTTCATGCAGGACAAATGGTTCAGTTATTTGGAACATTTTAATGCTGACTTCTTTGGGCACAATGTATAGCTGCTGAGGGCAGATATTTAACTTAATAAAATGTATTCTTTCCTTGTTTGTGGTGTCTTGTTTTTTCCATCAAATTCTGCCAATACTTATGAAACAACCCAATAATAAATACAAGATCATTATGCAACTCTTTCTTATAAATGTTTTACTCTAATTACTCATTAATATTGCAGGATTGTAATGCAACTATCACATGATTGCATACATGCATGATGGACATATATTGAATGCTGCTTTATCTTTTTCTACACATGAACAGATTAATTGCAACTCACTAGATAGGTAACCTTTTCCATATAATCTCCGTTCAAGCTTTATGCACTTGTGCTATCAAGCATGGCAGCCTCTCCAGGCACTCCTGAAATCATTTTTTTTTTGGAATGCATTGCACATACTTGGACAGCTGCTTGCAGTTCTTTGGATTCTGCTAAATGAAATCATGTAGGGATTTTTTCAAGGGTCCAAGGGTGATAATAATTCTATTATCATGAACCGAACACCAAACGTCCACTTAATGCAATGGAAACATGATGACTTGAAGTAATTCTGGAAAGTGTTCTAGGCTGGCCAATGTTAGGGGATATGGAGGGTATCATCCTCATCAACTTCTGAATCAACAGAACTTAACAGAACTACAAAACTAACCTAATAGCCAACACCATTTCAAGATTTCAAAAAAAAAAAAATAGTTTTAGGTGGTTACTGAATGTTGGCTATGTCATTAATTTTTTGGAGTCATAAAATGAAAACAAAAATGTTGGGAACTGCATTCAAGCATTATGCCTAGTGCCACAACAAAGTCGATTTACAGTATTTTTTAATTTTTACTTAAAATGATCTTTGAAAAATCACTTACCTCACTTTTTTTAATCATTTGCAGTTCTTCTTCTGCAAATGTCATTGGGGCAGGAGCCAATGAAACCTGTGTATGTTTATAATAGCCATGGAGGCTCACATCATCCTAATGGAATGGAACGGAAAAAGTTTATATCATTAATATATACATTTTCTGAAAATTAAAATTATTTGCCAATTCTCTAATATAAATTAAAGTACACTGCTGCCCGTTTAAGTCGCGAATCTTGGGAGCCAAGATTTCACTGTCAGCGACATAGCGAGTCGCGATATCACGAATTTGCGATTCTGCGATAGATAGTGCCTGCTTCAATAGCACTATGTTTCAATGACAATAACACGATCATTTCATCTTTAATAGATTTTAATGGCATACTAAATTAAGCAATAAAATTTTCTCAATATATACTAGACTACTGCATTTACTTACATGTATCTTTCTAAATACAAAAATAAACCAACAACCTACAAATCGCAAAATACCTGCGCAATAAAAAAAAAACCACAACAACAACATGGAAAACACCAAAAACAGCAAGGAAATGTGCACTGTATTTCACTAGATCAAAGTAGATCTACTGTATCGCACAAAAGCAGACAACAACTGAAAGATCGTCGTAAATTTACTGCCTCAAAAGGTGCTCATTGTGACAATGAGTCAATGAGAATGTTTTTACATAGCTCACCCTTCCCATAGCCAATGACTAACATTGTTGGATGACTTGCCTTCATCATGTACGATAGAGTCCACTTATAAGAGCTGCGAATATAAGAGTAGTCCAGACTTGATAAGCCATTTTCTCCCTCCCACTGAAAGAAAAGAAAATGGGTCCAGCCACTGACTGTGACTTATCTGATTTCGCGGCATAATGAATTGCAACGTAAAGGGGCAGCAGTGTACTATGAACTACTGGTAATTTGTCACTGATGCAAAAGCAGCCTCATCTGTTATTATAAAGAGTCATTTTTTTACATGAATAATTTTTTACTATAAATCGTGCTTGCAAACAATTTTGCAAGATTTAAATGCTATGGTTACTTGGCCGCTGCTGCCTCGCTTATGTATTTCTTGCCTTACATCAGAGTCGATAGAAGGTACGGTCTATGGACTTGTAACTTCCACAACACTATGAATCGTTAACAATGTATAAACTTTTGCATATTAGCGCCAGTTGTTGAGTGTGAAAAACATCTGACAGCAAACCTCAGGTTGCGAGGTGCAATTCAGTAAGTGCTCAACAGCTGATGCTAGTATCGCGAAGGATCTACATTAACAATGCTTTGAGAGAGAGTCTGTAGACCACGCCTTCTATTGATTCTGTCTACATGTATTTTGACAAAAAACCATGACTTATATGTATTGTCCCAAAGGCTATAGTTTTATTGCTTGGCAATTGTTTCCCTTAGTAACGCACACACAAGCAAAATAATATAAGGATTGTAATGGCACAGCTCTTTATTTTATAAAGGTTATTGATTTCCCCAAGCCCTTTTGAGTAAACCAAAAGCCAGCAACCTCAAGATATAACTAGAGTAGTTATTGTTTAAGCATGTGGGTGGAGCAACTGTCAGTTGCTGGAGGCCAGAAAATCCAGAGCAATGCATTTATTTGATGACTGGGAAATTGCACAACACTGTGGAAGCAACCACCCCTTCCCAATCTTGTTTTTGTTTATATCTTTTAAATAAAAATCACGGCCAACCCAAGGACTGTGCGAACTGTGTGATTTCACAAGGCCCCGCATAAGCATTTTGCATTATGCACCAGGTCCCAAAATAGCATTATGCATGAGGGCTCACTTTTTCTTGGACCTTGTCATTATCCCCCTTGTCTCAATTCAGTTTAATTTATTGTCATGTTTTCCTAAGTCCTCAAAAAATTAGAACATGCCTTTATTTTCCACATTCTTGTAATTGGGGGTGAAGCCATTATTATTTTTTTTTCTCCTTATAAAAAAGGAGAACATGTGATTCCTCATGGAAACCATTTTGCATTGTTGTTGCACGTTTAAGCATTGTTGGCACTGCCTTGAAGCGCAGGCTGGACCTGAATAGTCACCTGACCATTTTTGTTTGAGCAACAATTTTTATTTAAATTTTTACTAGACATATATATCTCATTACTCAATCACAACCTATAAATAAAGGAGAATGTGAGTTCGTCACACGAAACAATTTGAATGTGCGAGCTTTGCAACAATATGAATTGAATTTGAAGCTAATTACCGTGAAAACTGCGCACAGATAAAATCTTGTCTAATAATATAGTGACTGCAACTATATCCTCCACGTCCATCTTCAGAGGTAGCTGGCACAATGCTGAACATTGATATGAAGGTGAGAACGAACAAGAGCAATATGAACAGTGGTGGCTGCTTGTCTATCTATTTGGTAGGAGACAAACCACCAATTGTTTTCCTGTCTTCAGTTTTCAATTGTTTCTAGTTGTTCACAAACCACCATTGTCAGCAACTAGTCGACAGTGAGTAATAGGCCATATTCTGATGAAGCCAAGCTCGATTCTTTTCTGGACCATAGAGACGTCAGATATCAGAGATAAATTGATTCCAGATGTTCATCTGATAGTAGGCGTGTTATTCTTTTGCTTTTTTTGGTGAAACAATCAGTGTTAATTTTCTATTATAGCTAAACTCAACAACATGTATAAATCCTTTACAAAAAAAAAAGTTTTCTTGCAAAGTCACACAAAGTCTCCGTGACATTTGGACACTTTTTTTGAAATAAAAGATCATTCAAATCTTGTTGCAGTTGCTTAATTATTACCCCATGCTCCATCTAGGGTTGCCAATTTTTTCCCACTTATCTCTCACCATGTGTCGTTGCTCATAGAATTTCCGCATGTTAGTCTTGCGATCTGCTATAAGGCATGGGCATTAATTTGTGAACACTGGCCTTGTGCCATAGTTCCATTTGCAAATCATGGTTAATAATGCAGCTTATGAGAGCACTGAAATCTATACAGAGGATTCAAATAAATTGTTAAATACTGACAAGGAGGCAATTCCAAAGTTTTGTTCCATTTGATTTATTGAATCTTAGGTTTGTTTTCCTCTTCCTCACTAGTAGAATAATCTCCAATCATGACTTGAGTTGTCTACCATTTCTTATTAGTTCCTTCTGTTCAGGTTCAACCTACTGGAATGATTTTAGCCATTTATTCCTCTCCTGTCCTCCCCTCTTAGTCTATGACCACAAGGGTAGCTTTTACCACAGAAATTTACATGTGGGAAAAAAACATCAATTAATTAATTAAAAACTCATTAGGTTTTAGTAATGTCGATTTTACATAAGAAACAAACCCACCCATAAACAAACATCCTTCTTTATATATATAGATAGACTAGCAGAGGTGCCCGGCGTTGCCCGGGATAATTACACTTTTAAGTAAAGAGAACAATCTCAAAAAATTAAATTATAACTCCCAATTGGTTATAAAATTTTCCTTTTCAAGCTTTTTGTCATATCAACTCTGAAATATCCCTCTGTAATTTGAACTCTTTGTTATTATATTCAAAACCTATAAAAGGACCAGAAAAAAAATCAGTTTTTACTCAATTATTGAGGCTTTTTTGAGTGAATTTCAAATCTCCCAATTTTGGGATGGGACAGAGCACTCTGTTGGCTAATATTCAATGCTTAGAAATCCTCTTTTTGCAGTAATATATGAGAAATATGGCTTGAAAATTGATTCTTCTTTATGAATACCCCTGTACTCTATTTACCCAAGGAAGATGCCTATTAACAATCTTCCTGTTTTTCAAATGTATGCGTTTTGCAAAACAACCAACTGTTAACAAAATATTACCTTGACAATATCCTTTTGCTCGTTTTTTGGCATTTATATTTTTGTATTGCCTGTTCCTTATGCTATCTGAAAATATTAGGTACAGTCAATAATAACGAGACAAAGGATATTTCACAGTAGTTATTTAACGAAACTAAACAGTATTGTCCACAATTGTTTAGGTATTTATCCCATTGTGACACTAGTTGCAGAATGCCATGATCATTAATTTGGGACACATCTTGATGCCACATCTTGAGTGGGCCTCAAAAAAGCACTGCGTGGACAACGGTTTCAAACGGACAATGAAGTCAAGGAGTGCATGTGCAATTGGTTCGAACAGCCGCCAAAGAATTTCTACGAGCATGGCATTCTGCAACTACTGTCACAATGGGATAGATGCCTAAACCACTGCGAACAATACTTTTCAGTTTCGTTAAGTAATTACTATGAAATATCCTTTGCCTTGTTATTTATTGATTGTACCTCGTAAAATAAATAAAACTCTAATTTTTTTTTTTTTTTTTTCATAATGCTACTTCTCAGGAGAATCATGGCATGCTGTCAGTAGTGTTGTTCTCCAAAAGAATTAAATTCATAAAATAACAAATTGTTTAGAATTCTTACCATTTCATCAAAATCAGGGGTCATTTTATTTCAAGTTTTAAATTTCAAAACTTCATAGCTTAAAAATTCCTCACTTTTTTTGAATTCCATTGGGCAAAGTTTTCCTTTTTATGCTCCTCTTTAAAATTTATAGTTTGAGATATGTATTAAACTTATTGAATTAATTAATACACATAAATAATTAAAGTAGCTAACATATTTTTTTTTATAAAGATTGCATTCTAAACGGTTTTCTTTCTTATAAGTAATATATATACATATTTTTAACTTCACCTGATTTGTGCCAAAAAGGTCATCCTTAATTTGACTGGAACCAAATTCAGTTTTCAGTGTTGCTTTAGTTGACGCATATAACATTTTCTGTCTCACCTAAAATTACATTTAAAAGTTTTCAAACTTAATACACATGTACCAAGTATCATAATGACATAAAATACTCTTCTTCAAACATACCGGAGAAGAATCTGGAGACCAGCTAATGAAGAGCCACTCATATCCAGCTTCATTTTTACTATCTAGCCTGTATAAGAAATAGCAGGGCTGTTTGTCTTCCAGCAAAGGAAGCACCATGTCATCGTAATGTTACTTGCAATTAAGGAAAACATTAATTACTACAATCATTCATTAGGTACCGTAAAACCTTGAATAAAGGCTGGGTATTCAAATAAACGCCGGTCTCGATTAAAGGCCAGGTGGTGTTTTAAAAATAGATTAACGCCAGGTCTGAATGTTTTTCGGGTTAATCGTTTAAATTTTGGCGGTAATCGTAATTCTGACGTCTTTTGTTCCCATTTCTTGGGAATAGCCCTTAATGCCAGGTCTTAAATAAACGCTAGGTCTCAATTAATCGCTGGGGGAGGGGGGGGGGGTCAGGACCATTCTGACAAATAGATGCCTGGGCCTTATTCAAGGTTTTACAGTACTGTTCATTTATAACACAAAACAGTGGTTCACTTCAGAGTTAAAATTTGCATCATGCTTATTATCAAAATGGCTATACAAGAGAGAATGATAATCATGATTATTAAATACATGTAACATAGCATAATCCCCATAATTTTTGAGAAAATTTACAAATATGCAGTTATCAATGCCTGTTATTAAAGATAACTTGAAATTATTAAGGAGCAATAAAGTATTTTGCAAAAAAAAAATAATAATTATAAACTACTTCTCTAAAGTAATATGTATGCCAGGTATTTGTTATTACTCCTATTTTTTTTTAGGCTTCCGAAATTAAAATTCAATGCTTGCCCACGAGAATTTTCTAATATTGATTCTGCTAATACCCTCATTACCTTGGAAGAATGCCAACAGACTAAAATTAAACTGCTTGAATTCAAACATGGGGAGCATATTTTACTGTTCTGGCATTCAATTTATTGTTTCCAATAAGAATGAGAATAATTGCTGTTATATCTACAAATGGCATAATTCAAATGATATCATAATATGAAGAAAATATGAATTTAACTAAAAGGCTTCTTACACAATGCCAACCCTAGTTGGCGACAATTGTGGTTGCGAACAACCAGAAACAATAGGAAACCGAAGACAAGAGACCAAATAGCCGCCATCGTTCGTATCACTCTCGTTCATTCTGACCTTCTATCGACGTTTAGCATCGCGCCAGCTACCTCTCAAGATGGACGTGGAGGATTAGTTGCAGTAGCTATATTATTAAAAAAAAAAAAAAAAAAAAAAAAAGCACAAAACAGGGAAATATAAGGTGGCCTCCGTTACAAGAACGTGGAAATAAAGGCACATTCCAAATTTTTTTCTGAAGTCTTGTGAAAACGCGACAATAAATTAAAATGAAATGCTACAAGGGGGATAATGATAAGGTCCAAGAAAAAAAAAACGACACCTCATGCAAAATGCCATTTCGAGATGCATAATGCTAAATGCTCTTGCAGACCTATATTCATAATTATATGTAACATGGAAAATCAAGGCGTATAGACTTCAGAAGCGCAGGATCTAGTGAAGCTACACTGTTAGCATCATCTGTGGACTGGCCATGATTATTTATTTCAAAGATACAGTGGATTTCGGATAATTGGGCCATCGGATAATCGGACCAGCCGCCTATTTGGTTCAAATTATCATATCCCGAATCAAATGTATAGCTTCTGTATCAATTTGCGCCGCGTATTGGCACCAATCCGCCGGTTAATAAGACCAGTTGAGAAGAATTTAACTGCTGTTTTGGTGTCAAAATCCGATCGTTTCAGAAAAATATTCAGAAAAATTTCAGTGTTTAAACCACTTGACTGTACCTTACTATATTCTGATTGGTGCTCTGACGCTTAGACGGTTTCTTATTGGATGGCGCTACTGGTGCAACTGCATAAAAAATGAAATGAAATACAGGCATCTCACAGTCAGTGAAGTTTTTTAAACAAATTTAGTTTCATTCACAGCATTTGCAAATATGTCAAAAAGAAGAGATCTCACACTCGCTGAAAAGATTTCTTTGCTGGATAAGATTAAGATGCAACTTCCTAACAGCAGCCAACAACAACTGGCAGAGACATTAAATGTTCCTGAAACAACAATCGCACGTTTAATCAAGCAGGTTATCGAGGAAAGTCTGTTAACATCAACGTCGACAGCAAAGGAAGTCAGTGCAAAGGTGTCCATTTTGCAAGCAACAGAATTTGTCAGCGATAGCTGGCATCAGATCAGTAGCCAGACAATTCAGAACTGTTTTGCACAATGTGGATTTAAACATTCATTTGAGGGTGAAACAACACCATTGGAAACTCTAGAACTGCGACAAATTACAAATGCAGAAGAATGTTTGAACATTGATGACGATCTTCAGTGTCACGATGAAAATGAATCTGAGAGTATTGAAGATCAAATTACAGCTAAATGCAGAAGACTGTGGAAGAACCAGAGAGTGATGATAAAATTCCTGAACCTGAACTAATCAAACATTCAGAAGCTAAAAAATGGATTACAGGGTTACGGCGATATTTCATGCAACATAGAAACAACAATTTCCCTATGTCTATGCTTGACCAGTGTTATGATTTCATTCACTTGAATTCCGTTCAGAATTCATGACAGATAAAATTAGATTAAGTTTGATTTTTATAAGTGAAAATCAAGGGCTGAGAGCAAATGACTATCAGATATGTTGCCCTTCAAAGACACTGAAATTTACTTCGTGACTCGACGCACTTAAATACAGTCTTCTTTGGCAGTGAAATTTTAAGAAATATTATTATACAGGGTGGTCCATTTAAGTGTAGACATGAAAATATTTCGAAAACAAAGCATTGTACGGAAAATTTTGTCGAGACAAAAAATTATTATTTTTTAAAGGGGAAATCTTTTTGTTCCAAAATCAGCCCTCCCCCATCCCTAGTGGGTGGAGCAGATGGCAACTTTGATATCTTAAATAGGAATCCCTTTTTATTACTATTATTATTGTTGATATTGATGTTGTTGTTTTAATTTATATTTTTTTACACAATTATTCTTAATAGTTTTTTTAATGAAAAGTTAATCTTTAATAAAAAATTGTGGAGTTTTCTTGCAATTAATGCGACATCTCGTCCACACTATTACGAATTCGTCATAATAACGATGATTTTAAAACTATCTAGAATACCGTAAGTAAAGAAATAAATCCATTTAATATTTTTTAAAATTTCACTTACAAAGAAGACTGTATTTAAGTGCGTGTATTTAAGTCACGAAGTAAATCTATCAACAAAACAATCCTGAGTCGAACTGTACGTGACGAAAAGTGATTATGACAAAATGAAAATGATTTCACTATAAATACTGCAAGTAAATACGATAAATAACGTCGAATTAATTTCTTTTTTTTTCTATTAATAAAGACTCCCTCCCCTCCCCCTAACGTAACTCCTGCTTTCGCTGTAGATGAGTAGCGTCTTTCACGTAATGATTTTGGATTGATCGCCAATACATTCATATACTGTACTTACTTTCTTTTAAATTTGCTATTATCTTTTTTATAAGAAAATTTTGTTACACTTTTTGAAAGAGTAAATCGCAGATAGTTAGTTTTTTTTTAGTAAAAATTATCAGACTTCCCTGCTGTAGATAAAAACGCGATGGCCTTTGAATTGATGGTTTTAAATTAACGAGTCGTTGTTCAATCTTTTTCTAACGTTGAAATTAATATTCTAACACCTCGGAACAGTAATTAACCAGTCCCATCATTTTTCATTCATAAATTATTAAGAAAATCAAGTGTTAAAAAGTTAATGTCGGCGATTCGCTAGCCCTGAATTCACTGTACTTGGCGGTTATGATTAGTTGAAGATGTTATGATGACATAGAATGCTCTCTATCACTTTTGATCAGCACCCAGCAGTGAGTGTGTTGATAGAACCATGGCCGCTGCCGAAGAAATAAGGAGTTGCGCTCGTTCATTAAAATAAGATTACTGTACTGTGCCCGCGCCACGAGAAGGCGGCTGCGTTTCCAAAATCTCTCACATAGCGCGCTAGCTGCCTTAGCCAATCCATTTTGCTAAAGGGTAGGAGTAGTATACTTCAAAGTTACTCAGGGCTTGGAAAAAGTTATTTTTGTGGAAATTCGTGCAAAAATGGTAAAAGGGAAAACGTTACATTCTGAAGGAAGGAAGGTTGCTCTGAAGGTCATTTCATTTCATTTCTTTCTCCAGCATAACTACTTCTACCCTATAGAAAAATGTATTGGCCAAAGCACCCAGCGCGCCATGTGAGAGATTTTGGAAACGCAACCGCTTCTCGTTGCGCGGGCACAGTAATTATTTACATATTTAATTAATAAATTTATAAGAGTAATGAACATGGCTATATAAATAATAAAATTACTAGCTAAATTACTATTTAAAATACTATGGGACGCTAAAACAAAGTATTTCGATCTTTTTGAAATATTCACAATTACCGATAATAATTCGTTATTTCCAAAAACAATTTTTTTTTAGGCTGCACTCCTAAAATTTTCGATTTTCTTGGGTTTAGAGCCACGGCCTATATTCGAAAAAATATGGTAATTCATTTTTGATTTTGGACATTTTTTTGTACAATGCTTAGTTTCAGAGATATTCAGTTGTCTCAAGATAAATGCCTCACCCTATATACCCTTACAGAAAGACATTAGAATGCATACAGTGTAGCAGATTTTGAATATTATGTATTTTAATTTAGTCATAAAAGATGTACAGAGTAAAACACATTATTTTAATACCGTAATTACACGCAGATAGTCCACCTCCCAGATAATCCGCAGGATAAAGAAAAATCCAGCTTTCCTGTAAAAAAATTTCTCCTATAATCCTAGAAAATCTGCGGAATATCGGAGTTCAAGCCCATGTAAAAAGTGGCTCATTTCAAACCTTTCTCAAAATAGTAATTTTAAATAGTACGAGATAGTAATTTCAAACCTTTCTCATATTTTAGCTAGTAATTTTATTATTTACATAGCCATCTTCATTACTTTTATATATTTAATGAAACTTTTATAAATTTATTAATTAAATGAGTAATCTCATTTTAAAGAACGAGCACAACTCCTTATTTCTTCGGCAGCGGCCATGGTTCTATCAACACACTCACTGCTGGGTGCTGACCAATAGCGACAGACAGCATTCTATGACATCATAACATCTTCAACTAATCGTTATTGCCAAGCACAGTGAATTCCGGCCTATCGAATCGCCGACATTAACTTTTTAGCATGTTTTTTTCTTAATAATTTATGAATGAAAAATTATGTCACTGGTTAATTATTGTTCCGAGGGGTTAGAATATTAATTTCAATATTAGAAAAAGACTGAACAAAGACTGGTTAACTTAAAACCATCAATTCAAAGGCAATCGTGTTTTTATCTACAGCTGGGAAGTCTGCTAATTTTTACTAAAAAAATATATATCTGCGATTTACTCTTCAAAAAGTTTAACATAATTTTCTTATAAAAAAGATAGAAGACAGATAGAAAAAGATTTGGTAAACACAGAAACTAGTCCAGTTGATCATCAATCACAACGGCGATAACACAAGAAGCCAAGTGGCCTCTCAGCTGTAGGACAAAATGCAACCAGACAAAAGGAAACTTGATGGCACCACTGCTGTTTTGGCTCCAAACTGGTTTTTCTGTTAACTCTTATTTACAAAGTGATAAAGTCTAAAATGAATGACGACACATCAAAAATAAAATTTCAATTGTGTTTTTATTAAATTTTATTGCCTTTTTTTTTTATTTCTTTTACTTTTTCTCCGCATTACAAACATCTCTCCTCAATTCTCTAGCTAGAATTACAAAATAAAAATATAATACAAAATACTAGTGATACCAAGCTATTTCATTAATCGATTACTTTCGATTATTACATTATTTTGAAAGTATCAAAGGTATCGACTACTAGTATCGATTTCTTTATTATAAACATTGTTTACATGATTATTTTTTTTTATTTATTTATTAAAAACTGCATTCAACTAGTAGACAATCGACTGCACAATATACAGGGCGATTCAAAAGTTACAGTGCAGTAGTGCATGGAAATGTGTACATTTTGCCTGAGCTGAAGGAGGAAATCACCACTGAAGTTCAGCAAATCTCACGACCCATATTGAGCTCGCTTGCTGGACCACTGCCAAATGAAAAAAACGCACAGCATGTGGCAGCAGTGGTAGCACCAGAGAGCAATAATTGTAGCACTAACAAGGGAATCCCTCAAACATGTATGTCACAGATTTCCACCAAATTGAAATATGTTACTCATCTGAAGCTACTATAGATGCTTGCAAAATAAGAGAGTGCGGAATTGTGTTTCTTTCAAAATAAACCGCGAAAACGAAAAAATTTCAGCATACATAGCCATACAAGGACTCCATTGTTAAAGCAGTTAGGCTATGTGGGGTTCCCTTGTAAGTGGCACACAAAATCGAAAGTCAAAAGAGCAAAACTGAAGTCTTATAAATGACTAATCGGCAATAATCGATACTTGCGACAAAATAGTCGACACTTTTAATTTCTTTTAGTATCTATTACTCCCATCACTACAAAATAAAGGGTGAACAAATTACAGTTGCTAAACACTTAAATTCCCGTGGCTACTACTTACAGGACGTTAGGTCTTAATTTTCTTCATAACAACTTCCATAACAAAAAAGAAAGAAAGCTATTCGAGTCTTTTCTCATTTGGAAGTTCAATCTATACAATTTTAAATAACATTACTTATTTTATATATATTACTAATAAAATTGTTTGTTCAGGCTCAAACAGTTCGTTGACATTTCCCATCACTGCATTATTGCCAATTTGAATATCTTAGGTTTAAATTTCATCTTATTATAATTCGAATCAAACAAATGGTAATGCTGTAATAAAAACTGCTAATCCAGAGCATATACCCAGGCAATTATCAGAAATAAATGGGCAAATTTGTGAAATGCATTATTTCGTAAACTTCTAATCTATTTCTGTTAATAGTGGCTGCCGCCATCTTGGGGACGTTACTTTATAGGTTTACCATTTATTGCAATTTGTAAAAATTTGTTCCCAGATAATCCGCCCCTCGGATAATCCGCAGAGCCATTTTCCAGAAGAAAACATACAGATAGTCCGCGGACTATCCGCGTGTAATTACAATAATAGTAAAATTTCTAAAAGAATCACTATCATAAGAACAAACAAACATCACCAATAAATCCAAACCAACTCTTCCTTCACATACAGAAAACCCTCAAAAAATCTTTAAAATTATTCCTTCTTCTAACATTCTCAAAAAGTCAAATATACACTGAGTGAGCATATTATTATGACCACCTGACATGTTTATGCAACTGCACGCACGGACGTCGCCACGATGTTGCTAGCGGGCCGGACCAATATAAAAAGGGAAGCCGAGTGTCGTCGACAACAGTAGACTTGTTCCATTCTTCAACTATGGATAAACGACACGATTTAACAGCCTCTGAACGCGGGATGATTGTAGGTTCTCGGAGCTATGGAGCGAGTATCAGTGAAACAGCAACATTCGTGGGGTGCTCAAGAGCAGCCGTCGTTAAACTATTTAAAGACTGGACGGTTAGCCGGAAGACAGGGTCTGAACGTTCGCGTTGTGGCCGTCCTCGGATGGTTGATGATCGGGCAGAACGGAGACTGTCATGATTAGTAAAGGATAACAGAAGGGCAACTGTGCATCAAATCACTGCTGACCTTAATCAGGGGTCCTCCAAAACGGTCTCTGAATGCACTGTCCGCCGCACACTGCATCGCATGGGATATAGAAGCCAAAGACCTGTCCACACACCTTTGCTGTCTGCAGCCAACAAGCGGAAACGACTCCAATTCGCTCAGGAGCACAAGGACTGGACTATCGAGCAGTGGAAACAAATCATGTGGTCTGACGAGTCACGATTCCAGTTACATCATGCAGACGGCCATGTGAGAATCTGGCGGAAACAGCACGAAAGCATGGACCCTGCATGCATGAGTACAACCCTTCAGGCCGGTGCAGGTAGTATTATGGTCTGGGGAATGTTTTCCTGGCATGCGTTGGGTCCGTTAATACGTGTTGAACAATGTCTGGATGGCACAGCATACCTCCGTAACGTCGCCGATCAAGTCCACCCTGTCATGTTGATGGTATACCCCAATGGAGATGGCTACTTCCAGCAAGACAATGCGCCATGCCACAGAGCTCATATTGTGCAGGAGTGGTTCCAGGAACATGAGTGGGACTTTACCTTACTTCGGTGGCCCCCACAATCCCCAGATTTCACTCCAATTGAGCAGTTGTGGGACGAAGTCGAACAAACCATCAGACTGCTGGATCCACCACCATCCAATCTAGCACAACTAGACAGTGCCATCCATCAGGCATGGTGTCAGATTCCTCCCACCACCTTCCAACATCTCTGGAATCAATGCCACGAAGAATCGCCGCAGTATTAAAGGCAAAAGGTGGCCCAACGAGATACTGACAGGGTGGTCATAATAATATGCTCACTCAGTGTAGTAAATAACATAATAAAGTCGAATACAGTTCCAGGCACTTGCAAACATTTCAATTGCATCCTTAATGTTTATTTTTATGCAATTTGCAGCCATTCATTGAGCAAAATTCTCTGCACTAAACTTTTTGAAATGGTCTTTTACGTTTTTATGATGAAGCAATTGTAGTATACATGTGCAGTTAGATGGAAGGAAATCTACTCTGATTTTGCTTAAACGTACGTTGAACAAATTGTCTAGCAACTAAATTATTTTTCTCTTTTCTCTGCCCATATCTGAAATGAATTTTAGTAGTTATTTCTGGAAATTTTCTCTTGGCATCCATGCCTTGGCACTGGTCTTGTACATACACCGTAAGAAAACAACACCTTTGAAACAACGAGACTTACGAGTGTTGACCAATCAGAGCAAGGGATTTGACCTGTGATCGTTGAAATAACTTAAAGAATTTTAAATTAGAACGTTAATCTGAAATGTACGTTAATTCGAGGTACGTTAAATTGAAACTTTTTAACATTAAAAGAATAGGATTTCTGCCGGAATTTTAAATTTGAACGTCATTTTGAAATGTACATTAAAATGAGGTATGCCTTAACGGGATTTTATTGTATAAGGCAGTAGGTACTGAACATAGTCGTCATGCTTAAGAAAAAGGGATAAAACCTTGAACCTAATTTTTATAATGTGATAGAAACTTTGCAAAAATTCTGTCAGAAATCTTATAAAAAAAGGATATCTTGTTCCCAAGATCCCTTGGCTTCTTTGAAAGCATCTAATATCAATTGTTCTGAAATAAATATAAGAAATAAATACCTGGTATTTGCATGTACAACAAACAAAATGGCTCAAAGCATGGAAATTATTTAATTGATTAAAAATGTATACTCCTTTATTATTATTATTATTATTATTATTATTATTTCATTTTATGTTATTCTATAAGGGGAAAATTTGTGTGGGAATTTATTTTTCAATTCCTTGTATACATTTTGGATAAAATAAATAATTTTCGTTTTCATTTGTACGACCCTTATATTTTCCATTAAAAGGAATATAGATTTTTAATCAATTGTATATTACTACAACTCTTACTCTTATTTAATTATCATGAAAATTATTATTGTCTAATTTATTTCATCATTGTACAAATACAAGGGTCAGTAAAAAAGTTCCTGGAATTCCTCAACAGTGATAAGACAGCAATTCCACCCTTTTGGAAGGGAAAACGGCATCTTTGCTCTCAGGCACAACAAACTTGTCAGGTTTCCGTGTGCAGTTTCGTTATTTTTCCATTTGAAGTAGACATATATGTTGGTCATTTGTCGCAATGTTGTAATTCGAACAGCGTTTGCATTTCCATGTGCAAATTGGGAAAATCTATTTCACAGATGCTATTGGCCCTGAGGTAAGTTTACAGAGATATGGTGGAAGGGACAGTGGTTTCTGCATCACGAAAATGCAACAAGCCACACATTGCTTGTTGTGCAGCAATTCCTCACTAATAAATACATTCCTGTCATCCATCAGTCACTGTACTCTTTGGATCTCGCTCCTAGTGACTTTTGGCTGTTCTGACTGAAAATAGGCCTCAAGGGGACACATTTCACAACTAAAGATGACATTAAGTCGAATGCAATAGGCCGAGCTCTGGAGGATTCCACAAGAAGCCTTCCGCCAATGCTTCTAAGAATGGCAGAATTGATGGAAAAAATGTGTGTATGCTCGCAAGGGTGCTACTTTGAAGGAGATTAGGTAAGCATTGCCTTATGTCCTACCATTAGCTTGAAATACCGTCATTCCGGAAACTTTTTGACTGCCCTCGTATAAAAGTTAGGTATGGTACATATTATTAAATAAACAAATGCGAATTATACATTTCTTTTAATAATCTAGAGATACTTGTTAAGAAATTCTAAACATCTCTAACCAATTTTTTAATTATCGTATATATTCATGTGTAATGCGAAAAATTTTAACATAAAAAAGCACCGAAATTTGGGGGGGGGGGGGCATCATACAACAACAAAAAACAAACTTCAGGCCCACAAAAGGTGGGGGGGGGGGGGGGGGGCAATTCAAACCAGCTTTGGTCGGATGAACTTCAAACAAAATTAGGGTGTATTTTGTATACATAGCAGAACATTATACACTATACTGTCTAAGCAACATACAATACATTAATTCACTCTTTTCTCAAATTCTCAATCACTTTTCCATTGCCAAAAGCTAATGCAAAAGTCATTTAACGAAAGTAAGACAGCGACAACCATTCAGCCAATAAGCAGTTTATTCATAATATTGGAAACATATAGGCAACATACTATGTAAATTTCTAACATTAACGATGAAAAAGGAAATAAAATTTCAACCACTTACTGGTAGGTACGAAATTTTTTTATTTCAATAACAACAAAACAGCATCACGCCTATCCTAAGTCATGTGATCGATCGCTACTGGAATACTAAGCATCAGTGTTTGTTATACATTTGTTTGAAATGACCAACTGTCATACTAAACTAAAAATATCACCAATAAAAGTTAATTTTATTTGTATATCAAAAAGAATATAGAGGTGTACGCAATTTCAAGGAGGACATTGCTGCTCAGAATTTTCAGGAGTGATACGAATTGTTACTGCAAATGCAAATCGTAAATTTGACGAAAATACGGTCGTTAGTGCAGATTTATTATATTAGTACTGTATTATTTTAATACCTTTAAGGAATTCATAAATAAACAATTTAATAACAGTGTAGATGCTGAAGTTTAAAGAGCCACTGATTAAAGAACTTATCACTGTATATTAACTATTATCTGGTCTTTGTTCAAAATTAAATAATCTCTGATTGTTTTTAATTTTTTTTATTTGTATCAGCAGTCATGTTACAACGGCACTGCTGCCCAATATTCATAATTGTTGATTGGTGATAGCACTGCACCTACCACTATATAAAGTCTGAACAGGTGATTAAAATTCAGTACATTGTACACATTAGAATTAAGTACACATTAAATCCCTTTCAGCATTATTCCAAAACACCTCAAAAATTTGGGGGTCACATTATACACGAATATACGATTTTTACACATTTTCTGGGCTCTAAAAGCGGGGATCACAATTATATATTAATAAATATGGTATATTCACTTACCATTGTCAATGGATATTTTTATAAGTCGTATATTACCAGTCCTACATTTTCCAAAGAAAACCTTCAGCTCATCATTTGCTGTAAAATATAAAATAAATGCATTCATAAATAAAGGCTGCACTGAAAGGACAATTCTAAGTTTATATAAACTATTATAGTGCCCAGCACGAAACAAAAAGAAAACTGGCGCATGTGTAAATGAATAAAACTCGCTCAACAGTCAGACACGAACAGGAATCAAGGCATTACTTACTACTGATGCCAAGTATAAGTAATACCTCGTTTCCAGTCCGTTGAAGAGTTTTATTCATTTACACATGCACCAGTTTCCTTTTTCTTTCGTGCCGGGCACCATAATAACATCATGGCATATTTAAAAAATTTTAATTCGAACTATAAATATGTGAAAAAATTAAAATAATGAGCACCATTTGAAACAGGGAGGCATCCATCTTGACTGAGGCCATGATGTAGTTGGAGTCAGTACGTACAATAACAATGTAATCCGAATCCCAATGTAATCTTCAATGTTTCCATCTTGGATTTTCACAATCATTATTTTTTTCATTTGTTGAAAACAATGAAGGTTGGATTGTTGGTCAGGTGACTTTTTCAGGTCGAGGCGTCTTTGTCTTTTTTTTAGTTGGCTTCGTTTGACTCAAACTACATCACTTCCAGAAGAAAAAAAATGGCCAGCAAGAGGGGAGTGTAAAAGCATCAGTTTTCGCTTTTCAAAAAGTTTTTTATATTGAAATTTTGGACCAACTGTGTTATATTTATATATCATAGAATGGTATTCTGTAAAAGAATTATAATCGACTTTTTGCATAGAGTTTTTATTTAATGACGGAGAAACAGAATTCTGGTTAATTTGTCATTTATATGGTTAATCTTAGAAGCTAAATATTTTGTGTCAAAGTCCTAACCTTAGTATAAAAAAAAAAAAAACAAAGGGATGACATAAATGACAATATATTATATAGAATTGGTTCACATTTAGCTGCTAAACATTTGTCAAGGCTTGTATATGTTCCTTTTAGTAAAATGTATCAGTAGCAGAATTCAGTTAAAGTGGGTTGATCTTATAATTTTTAAATATAATGGCCAGGTGTACAAAATGGTGGGAAGTACCCCTATGGGGTCTTGTCTGAGCCCTATTTTAGCTGATATCTTTTTGAAGAATTCTGAGGAAATATTAAAGTCTTCGGGGTTTTACTTTCCAAATACTTGGTATCGGTCCGTGGATGATATTTTCACAATTTTCAACACCATTGCTTCGTTCAACACATTAATAGTTTCTATCAGACGGTTCAATTCACTTTCGAAACTGAAAATAATCAGTGTCTTCCCTTTCTTGATATTATTATCAATATCTTAATATCAATCATCAGAAATCAGAATTCCTTGTCATTTAATGTATATCGTAAACCTACTAATGGATTGAACTATATCCCTAGCGATTCAAGCCATCCTTGGAGTCAAAAATATCTGCTTTCATCTCTATGATAGATAGAGCCATCAGTCTCCTGCTGAGTCACTATGTTTAAGAAAGAAATATCAAATATTCAAAAAATTGCTAATAAGAACGGTTACAGTTCCAGGACCATCACTGACTTGGTCAGAAAAATAAAATTTAGAAAGTTCATATCTGAAATCACTACCTTCAATAGAACCAAAGATAAAGGAAGAGTCATATCCTTACCCTATAATAAGCTACTAATTAGAGGTCAAGGTTCGGTTTTAATATCTCCTTTTCCTTTAGCAATCCCAATCAAATCAAACAATTATTATTCAATCCCAAGGACCAGATTCCACCACTATAAAAATCCGGGATTTATGATGCTCACAATGTCCTATCGTCTACAAAGGACAGACTTCTCGCAGTCTGGAAACAAGATTCAAAGAACACATAAGACACAGAAGATTCGGGAGATGCAACCAGTTGGCCATAGCAAGACATTCCTTAGACACAGGTCATGAATTTTCTTCTGTAAATTTGAAATTGATCAAACCTATCAATAAAAAACACTTTCTGGATGCTTTTGAAAGCTTAGCCATCCAAAAAATGACAAAAACCTATTATTAAACTCGACATGGGCCCCATTGGTGATTCCAGTCTTATCCAATGGGTGTCCCGGTTGGCCAACCAGTAAAATTTTCTTCCAGTTGTTTCCTCATTAGTTCTCGTTCGTTATAAATTCTCAGCTAATTCTCTTCCAAGTCAGTTCTCTCAGAAGTCTTCTGAGGTGCCCCTTGGCTGCTGAATGATGAAAGCAAAGCTTTCGAAAAGCGCTTCCAATATCAGGTCGTATTGTTTTATTTCTTTTTTCGTCATTTTGTTTTATTTCCTGTTTTGTTGTGGTAAAAGAGTATTTTTCTTTTGTCCTTACATTATCACTATCCACATAAGATTTCTTTTTGATTTATTAATACAAAAGATAAAAACCAAATATAATATGGCTTATTCTACTGACCTAATGAACAAACTATAAAATTACTAGTCTAATTTATTTCCAGTAAGAATGGAGCTGCCATTTTAGACTTCATTTTGATAGCAAAACACTATCACTTCTTTTAGGCATTCATAGACTGGCTCTAAAACCACAGTTAAAGGCAGGATGTGTAGGTTTATCTTTTGTGAAAATATGGTGAAATGCCAAATTCATGGGAGATCAGCATGTACAGATAAGGTTATGTGGTGCAACCAAACTCTGATGTCATGGAAATTCTCCAACAAGTTTCAAAAATACAGTCCATGAAATCCAACTGATGATTTTGAAGAAAAAAAAAATACAAATAAAATAAATTTCTACAACTATCTTTGGTCCAATTAAGTTCCAAGCAAAGCCGTTCTACTTGCAGAGAAAAAAAAATTCATAAAGTTTATCAACAAGGTCTGCATATTATAAATGCCCAACTATTTGACAGGATTGTAAGAAGTTGTAGTGGTGTAGTTTTAAGTCTAGGGCATCACCTTGATGCATGTTTAAGCTTGTATCTGATATATAATTTTTTTTTACCCCTTCCTGAATTCATTTCCATACACAGGGTGAACTAAAACAATAGCAACAAACTTCAGGGGGTGGTTCTTCACAAGAAAAGTTAACGAAGAAAGAAGTTACATATCAACATGTCTGGAAACACAGTTTCATGGAAATGGCAATAACTGTATGTGTGAGATCTTGTCTCCATAACAACACAGGCAGTACATTTTTTTTATGTTGCAGAGTTACTTTTGAGTAATCGTCATGGAGTGGACACACAATGATCCAGTATACATGTCAAGAACTAGCAGAGATGGTCTTCACATATGGAGAATCACATGGAACATTCAAAGGCCGCATAGATGTACCAAGAGAAGAATCTGGCAGACACATCAGCCTAATCACAAAACATTTGTAACCATCTTTCGGCACTTGTGTCAGACGGGGATCCCCTTTGATAGAAGGGCGAACACAGAGGGCGTTTTTTTTTTTTAAACCCCCTTGACTTTTACTGTGACACTATTCGGGTACAGGCGATTTGTGAACACTTGCACTGCATCCCAAGGAGACCACTTCGAACATCTTTTGTTTAACATGGACACACTTAACTGCCACAGTAATGCTCATGTTCTGTACTGATTTCTCCATTCCATTACAAGCAAATCGTCCATTTCCGAACCTATGTTCATGTGAGATTTTTTTGTTCCTTTTCTGTTCAGGAAGCTCCTGAAGTTTGTCCTTGTTGTTTTCCTTCATCCTGTATATATGGAAGTATATAGTACATGCCGGATTGGTGGTTGAGAGCGCTAAGCTGCAGATCTTACAACTCTCAAAACCAGCAAGTTGAAGGTTTGAATCCACTGAGGGCATGTTGTGTTTGTCCCTTTACTAACAAGCAGACCAAGTAGAGTCCCAGTAGGAAGATTCCCTGCTAAGTTAAATTTCAGGTAGATCTGATGGTTATTTAACATCCTTGACACCAAAAGGTAAAAAGAAGAATAGAATAGATAGATATACAGGGTGAGTCAAAAGTCTGTTACCCCCTTCCTATCTTGGATACCAATGTAGTCACACAAATTCCAATACAGGGAATGAATAGGAACTTGAGGGTGCTCTATCTGATGGAGCACCTTACATTATCTCAAATATGCAAATTAGGACGCATCCAAATTCTTATCTCGAAAACCGCAAGAAATACACAAAAAAATCCAATTGCACATTGGTTCAATAGCAAATTCCAAACAAAACAAAAAAGGTTCACCAAAATCCGATGAGTGGTTCACCCACAATACTCATTGAAAGCTCTGCAACAGGACAATTGGCTCTTCTACTATTTGTTACTTACAAACACTCATCTGATACAAAGTAAGTCATTCCATCAATCCAGATAGTGTTCACTGTGATATCCACTTGCACCATACCATAATTCCACACCCAGTAATTTTCTTATTTAAAAAGTTTACACTAAAGTTGAGAAGAAAATGTATGTTTTAAATTTAGTTTTCTCACAATTATTCTATCACGAAGATTCCTTTTTGGACATCTCTATCTCTATCACTAACAATAAATTGTCTACAAATCTCTATAAGAAGCCCACCGACCAGCACCAGTACTTACACTCTGACAGCTGCTATCCACGCCATTGCAAGGATAACATCCCCTAACTCGCATCCATAGAATATGCACTAATCAATCTGACAAGGACTTCCATACCATTAACAAAAATTACACTATACAAAAATCTTTCACTTACTTTTACTGCGAGAGCTATCTGTCCTCACAGAAGGATAAATTTCGAATGACAAACAGTGATGTGTACTGAATCCCTTACAGAGATTATAAAGTGGATGCAGTGCTATTACTGACCAATCAGCAATTTTCGTAGATAAAGTGCTATTCCCACTGCCTTAGAGGGAAATGATAAAGTGGCTAAATGATAAAGGGAAATTTCGATAATTGCCACGGTGGTTAATTGAGTGCAGCTCTTATTATCTTCAGTGTAGAATTGGTGCGCCAGAAAATAGGATGTGGTGCTTATTTGCAGTGCAGCGCTTGTTTTGTGCTTTTACGGTATATGAAACCATCACAGTCACCACCAGATGGCAGTAAAAGCAGAGTTTCAACTAGCAGACTCTGAGTGAACTTAGACAGTCAAGCAACGAAAGACGTTCATTTTATTCAGCGTATCAAGCGACGTCTGGTGTCTACTAGTTGAAAGTCTGCTTTTACTGCCATCTGGTGGTGACTGTGATGGTTTCATATACCGCAAAAGCACAAACACATACCATGGAGTTATTACATTAGCTCGCCAGAGGAGGGTTGACTGTACACTACAAAGTCTAAGAGGGGGGAAAAAGAAAAAAGGGGTAATGATAGAATCATTCTCATTGATTGACCCTGAACAGAAGGAGCCAATAAATGGCATAATCAACTCGACTTATAATTTGGGAGATATGGTACTAAAGGAAAAGAGGTAAAGTAAATACTAAGATTCAGTAATCAAAAAGAACAAGCTCTGGGATCAGACCTTTTATATTTGAATAAGATAATAATTTATTAGAAATTTCTTTTATATTGGGTTGTTTCATAATGATTGGCTGATACAGTTAAGACAAAAAAAACAAGCACCCACAAAGTGAGCTCAGTGCTGACCTTGTGTGACCAGCAACTGTTTGCAGATCCCTGTCAGTTATGGACAAGGTTAAAAAAACTGGATAGCTAGAGTCCACATGAAGTTACTGAATAGTAGCAAAAAAATCATTTGCTCTCCAAAGACATGAGGCTAGCGATCTCTTTCTCTAATGGATCTTTATGATCGATCTAAAATGGGTGCTTTATGACATGAGAAAGCAAAGAGTGCAGTGGTTCAAAAAAAAAAAAAAATAGCCAACTACCAAAACAAATATTCAAACCTTGTGACAGAGCTCTACCCACCTGTCTATATTAAGCATGAAGAAAATCAATTCTTGGGGTACAAGGACCCTCACCCTACCATATGGCTAGACCCCATCAGGCTTTCACATCTTTCGCCATTTGGATCACTTCTTGAAGGACAAACTATTCACTAAGGCTTGGGCGCATTGTAGGAGGCAAGGAAAGCAATTTCACTTGGCTTTGGATGGCTGCCGTCTACTACAGGGACAGAAATGCAGACAACGAGTGGAAGGTAAGTTAGCTACTCCAGGACTCTTTTATGCGCTGGCGTAGATTGGACCTTGTCCCAGGATTCATGCTATTATTGATTACTTAGACCAATGTAATACCGGAAGCATTTTTGCACTGAAATTACATTGGGCACAGTGTTTTCGTTTCGTTTTGAGCAATCTATTCATCCAATTACAATGAATTTTGTTTTTGTGTTCATGATTAAATACAAAGAAGTTGGTAATTGGAAAATGATCCCTATCTGTTATGGTTTACAAGATAGGTTTTCTAAATGTCTTAATTTGCACCATCAGGTCATCAGAAGGTTACCAACAGGTAACCAACCCACAACTTCCTGTTTTTTGGTGGTAACAGACTTGGGATATCTACATTTTCTATACTGGTGTCGACAACAACCCCGGAATTCCTCTCCAACGGGTTCACCCGACTAGTCACGCATTGGCGTAATGCGTGGAAAGGGATTGGACTATGTCGAAAAGTGGATAGTAGATTACATAGAGGACAAATGTAAGTATCAGATACAAAAAAGAATTTTGAAAATCGATTAACAAATAAAGTTACAGCCATGGAGGTATTACTTTTCAACCAATTTGAAATCTGAAATTCATACTATCCAAAAAGTGAACACTGCGTGTAAGATTTATGCTAAAAAAAATTTAATAAGTTTATACAATAAAAATATAAATTTTTATTGCTAATTTTTTATAAAAAGTCGAGATTAGTTAATTGCTTTAACCTGCTTTGATTTTAAAACAGCTTTCTAATACCTCATCCGATACATCATTTTGGCTCATAAGACACTAGGATTTCTGTAGCTTCATTAATATTCTTTGATGATGGAGGAACAGCAACTTCCCCTTCATTTCATCATCTCCACCAGCACTTCCTCCTTTATATTTATCATCCCCAGCAGCACTTCCTCCTTCCAATTCAGCAATTATTGCATGCACATGCTCTCGTGATATGCCACACGCTTGACAGCCGTTACTGCGTTATGCGACGATTCTCTCTAATGAGTTCACTGACAATATTCTGATGAGCGTCATCTTACTTTCTGTATCCGATCCTCCATATTTCTTTTTCTGCCAAACTTCTTCTACAATATCATCATCAAAATATTAGTTGTATTTTTCTCAAAAATGAAATTTAGTTATATACGAGGGGTAGTCATAAAGTTTTAATTATCATCTCGAAAAAATAAAGATATGTAATTAATTTTTTGTTTGTATGTGAGTATATATATCAGCAGTCCTAGTACATAGTGAAATCCCCACACCACAGTACCATAGAATGCCACTAGAGGGACCAAATCAAAATGGTGCAGCCCATTGATAAAATGGAGTATTGTGCGGTGATTCGTTTTCTACATTTGAAAGGGGAACAAGTCTGCAACAATCCATGCTGAGTTGGTGGAACTCTACAGCAACACTGTACCATCATATGACACAGTAGTTAGGTGGGGCAGATACTTCCAGTGTGGACAAACAAGACTGAATGACAAACAACAAAGTGGCAGACCATCTTCCATGAAGAACTGGGAATCGCAAGAGAAGTGGAGGCTCTAGCGCTCAAAAACCGGCATATCACAATCGAGACGATAGTGGAAAAAAGGGAAAATCAGTCATGGGTCAGTTTTCAACATCTTGCTGCTGTCGAAGGGGATCCTTTTGCTCCACGATAACGCCCCAGCTCATTCTGCACAGGACACACTCACACATGCTGCTTCTTTGGGCTATCAAATTTTGCCTCACCCCCTGTATTCTCCTGACATGGCTCCCAATGACTTCTTCCTCTTTCCTCGGATGAAGAAACCATTGCGTGGCAGGCATTTCCAGAATGACGACGAGGTGATTTTCGAGGTGGAACGTTTCCTGAACAGCCAAATTGCAGACTTCTACAACCAAGGTCTCTGTCAAATCATCCACGGTAGGGAAAAATGTGTCGCATTGAAGGGTGAATATGTAGAGAAGGACTAACAACATCACCAAGTTTCATGGTCACAACTTGATTTTTTCAAAGTGATAATTAAAACTTTATGACTGCCCTCGTATATATATTTTTTTTAATTCATCGTAATCCAATACATCCATCCAGAGCCTGTATGGCCTGAGGCCGACGAGTTGGGTATCTGTATGGACCTGGATTAACGACTGCTGTATGATGGTCACAGCAGCCAGGGGGGGGGGGGGGGTGTGAAGATCCTGAGTCACTGATGAGTCACCCATCCAGTGACCAGCCGTGCCTGATGCTGCTTAACTTCAGTTAGCTGAAGTTGTGTTTCAGTGAAAGCCTACCAGGCCACGGCCTCCCCCTATATTACTCAAAGTGTTATTTAAATTATTTACTATTATCTGAAATTTAAATAACATTTTGTATTACTAGAATGATTTTATGATAAAAGTATAAAC
>JAHWFO010102602.1:265358-307101 GCA_023313115.1 Rhysida immarginata
TTGTATTTTTCTTTTTACTTAATTTTTGTTGTGGTTAAAGAGTTGTTATTTACTTTGTCTTTAGAATGATTTTACATGTAAAATTCACCGATGGGGTTGGGGCAGGAAATTTTTATTACTAAGTGGATTTTTTCTGATTTTGACAATTATTTTTTAAGTTCAAGTTCATAGAGTGATCGTTGCCAAAACATTTTTTGATAACCATGTACTAAAATCTTTTGATAACTTGTTATGCGACAATAAAGTAAGAAAGGAATCTTCATTACAATTACAGTGCTCCCTCTATATAACGGCACTCTACATAACGCCAAATTTATAATGGCATGAAGTTTTTATTTTCCATTAAAAAACTTAGTTATATGGACTTGCCGTTATAAATTTGGCGTTATGGAGAGTCTCGTTAAATAGCATTGTATTTTTTCATCCAGGTGCACCATATAGTCTAACTTTTTAAAATTGTACAATTTTAAGTACACCTCAATTTGATCCACTTTTCTTGGGTTACCTCTCACACATTTCCCTACTGCTTAGCCACATACAATTATTTACTAAGACCTTTGTCAGCTATTAACGGTTTGACTATGATTAATCAAATCTATGAAGAAGTGAAAATTCCAGAACTTTTTATTAAAGATGTGAGAGAACTCATATTTAACCAAAAGGTATGTGCTGTTTAACTAAATAGGGCACAGAGTTCTCATTAGGCTTTGCAGGTAATAATTTAGACAATTTCTTTTCTAAGATGGCATCCTGAGATTTGAACTTAAGTTGGTTGATCTCATTCACTTTTAAGAGCACATCCCATCCACAGCTCGTAAATGAATTAATAAGCATAACTGGCTGACTTGAACTATGTGACCATGTGCAATTCATAATGCGACTTTGACCAACCGCAAATAATACACTTGGAACTGCACACTTTAAATAGGTCCCAAACCAGCTAACTTGGATAATAAACTTCTTTCTTGGTGGGTTGTGCCTCAGTACTAATGGACTCGTACGTGCCCATTTAGTTGATCTCAAGAGTGAAGACATCACCCTCGATTGATTTGCAGGTCCTCCCGGCAGGAATTCATGATCACATAGTTCAGGTTAACCATTGTGCGATGACCAAGATAAAGGAAGTTTTTATTAACTTAACCAGTATTTCTTGGCCATTTACTGTTATTAAATAGAAAAGGGGGTATATATACCAGTTCATTAGAGGGTGTGGGGTCTTGGGGGGGGGGGGGCAGCCACTTCCTTACCCAGTCTTTAAGAAATAAATTCACTTTCCTTGGTCGCATGATCAGTCATCGTGCGATGTGCAGATAGTGAACATTTACCAGTTAACCGGTTTCATTTAGGAGTAAACACATAAGTGTAAATTATATCAATTAAGCATTATAATTCCTTTTCATACAAATAAAATCTTCTTGCTTATATATTTTAAAACTGGCTTAAAATAAACTCTCATATCAGAAAATTCTGATTCAATTGTCTCCGATGTTAAGGTGCACTAATTTAGAGTCCATATATAACCGGTGTTATTGTATTTTTATCCTGCAATTTTTATTATTGATTTTAGGTTTGGTAAATAGGCCAGATGGTGGAAAAATTTTCCGTGTACAGCCAGGCCAAGGAGTAATACGGGAATTTAATATATGATTATTTGTTTTTATATTTTTATGCAAAGGATGACTCATTTATCTGTCTTCATCAATCATAAATAGCCTACCTCGTATACCCGTCTGGTGAGACATCTTGACGCTTTATTCTGTAAAATGCTTCCACATACTCAATGACGAACAAACAAATTGAACATCAGGAAATGAAAAATAGTTAACAAAATGCTAATATTTAAAAAATGTCTATATAAAATATAAATATTATGGAAATGGTTTTCCTCAAAACCGTACTGCTGCTCTCAGTCTACCATCACCGGAAGAGGAAGCAACGCCTCCAAGCACGTGACCAATCATGTGCTTAGGCAATGATGCATTTTACCTTGTATATCAACACACCTTTGATAACGGGGCGTAACAAACCGGCGAATATCATTACATTCACAAATTATACATTCATATATTTCGGCTTGTCTTGCAGCAGTAATGATATTCTCAAATAACTTTTATCCGAGAGGATCTCCAAATGGCCCTGTTTAAAATCAAAAGCTTTATTACATTCAAAATGACAAGTAATATTACGGCATTACTTCTCAGTTATGACATAGTTACATTATCAAGAGAGATATGAATCCATACGTTGCTGAATGAAGATAATCAATTTCAGATATTATGAAACCATGAGTCAAATAATACACACACCGACAATTGGCATCCGCTCCGTTTATTAGTAACCATAGTAACACAAACAGGAAGTTAGCATAATATTTCATTTCCGCCGATACCGAATTCGATTTCGTGTACACATGGCGACGATACC
Organism: Rhysida immarginata; assembly: GCA_023313115.1. Lineage (NCBI taxonomy): Eukaryota > Metazoa > Arthropoda > Chilopoda > Scolopendromorpha > Scolopendridae > Rhysida > Rhysida immarginata. The sequence continues at coordinate 267,783 of JAHWFO010102602.1, forward strand.
GGATAAATCATGGCAACCACCATTTGTTCTTTTGGAAACGACGTAAGCGTTTTTTTTTTTTGTTTTTATTTAAAGTAGAGTAGATAATTTCAGATTGTAGTAAGTACCCGCCTAATAGTAAAAACTGGTTTCCTCAAAATCGGAACTGAGTAGTCGGCAGTGGAAGTGATGCCGCCAGTGCATGTTTTTATCATGGATGTTTACATCCTTCAAAGGATGTTGCGTTTATCTTTTGGTGTTGGTTTCCATACATACTACGTATACGATATTTCTATACGAAATGGTAAATGTGTTTGAGCGAAACTGGAGCGAAATGAAGTGAAGACCTCGAATAAACAGGACGTTATGCGATCAGTACAAAAGCCTTATTGTCTACGCAAAAGTAGGGTGAAATTTTGGACACGATATGAGGACATGCGACTCCCTAAAAAATGTAAACGTAACATTTCTTTAATTAAAATGAGCACTGTAAAGCGTAAAGGAAGCCTTTAATTAAGGAATGATTAAAAATATTCATTCATATTTTTCACTCAAATGAATTTAATTTTATTAACCCTTAAACAGAAACATCAGTAAATAGCATCAGGGATGGACGAAAGACTTTTTTAGACTTTCATCCATCCCTGATAGCATATAATCAGAAACAAATTTTGACCTTATTTTCTACATTCCGAACTTAAATGGATATATCAAACTAGATCTTTGAACCTTTTGGACAATAAAAGAGCAAAATTTTGAATATAATAGGAATTTATTGAAAACCCTTTATTAATCGCGTACATAGCAAAAAAAAATATATACATAGGACAGGGTTTGTACGCAGCCTTAAATTCCTGGAAAAGCCTAAAATATTATTAAACGGTTTTCTAGGCCTTGAAAAGCAGTATAAAATTAGCTTTTTTTCACTTGAATTTGTTTCACTTGAAAAAAAAAAAAGTATCTGCAAAGTGCAATAGACTTTCCAAAGAAATCAAAAAGTTTTTTCGTAGAGCATGAAAATCACCTACGTTAGCAGACGTGACATCAAATTTCTTTGTTTTCATACGAAAATTTATCTTAATGAAAAAAATCAACTGTCTAATGTATTTAAAAGCTTCGCATTTTGCTTGCACACAAAGTCCAAATTTGACATATCGAGGTTTTCCGAGAAAACGTTTTAAGATAAAGAGGTAAAATTAGATCAAATTAATAGTGAAAATGCAGGGAAATAAAAAAATTTTCGAGATGTGAATGGGAACTTCAAGACATGCCCAATGGAGAGGGCATGAAACTAAGCAGATGCATCATGATTCCAATGACTTGTGGGTAGCCCGAAAAGTTGAGATGGAATTTAACACGTGAAATTTCAGTTTCTGTTTGGAGTATCTTCAGGAATACATTCCAGCCTAAAAAATTATTTAGAGAGCCCCCTAGAAATATACAATTCAAACCCACTCTATGCATAGAGGATACTTCAAAAACAAAACTACAACCACTGTGCAATTGCATTAGAGTGCCTGTGTGTACCTGCAATATCAATACCTTCTGAACGACGTGTTCCAAAGGCAGGCCACATAATTAACAAACTGAGATCAAATCTGAAATATAATCTCTGAACTTTAGAGAATGTTTAATTTTAGGTTCTTTACCTGTTACTGAACTCTCTCCAGGTTTATCGTAAAACCATTTGTGTAACTAAAATTGTAAAAAATAAATTGCTAATTCAACTATCGAGTGTTACTGTGGTTGAATTTGTTTCTTAACTATAGAGTGTCTAAATAAAACTAGCTGTTAGGGTTGCCACCCTAACACCTGCTTAAGAGTAACGCTGCTCTAGAGTTTAAAAATTGAACCAGCTGTTAGGATTCACGTCGATTGTTCTTTGGCAAGTGACGAAAACAATTTTCAGTGTTGTGTCCTGCTTTATTGCTGGTACGCAACAAAAGTTGACCATTTTGCCACCAGTCTCCGCAAACAGATTGGTCCTATGTGAGTTTAACATGTTAAAATCCTCATGATTGCCCTAAACATGTCAAATTTTGCAATGCTAGCATCAGAAAAGCTTAGTGATAAGTTGCGTTATCTATATAAATCGCACCGTATTTAAAGAAATAGAAGAAAAAAAATATATTTTAGGAATCGAGCTGCACTGGACACACGTAAGCAGTACTATTGCATTGCAATCAGCACTAAAAAACTTATCATTTCTGCGACCAACACTCACGTTGTAAATTAAATATGCATTATACAATGTAGGGTGTAAGGTATCAGTAAGATTTACTAGACCACTGGTATTCCTAACATTGCAACGGTAGCTGACTATGACTCGTGTTGTACTATAAAAAAGTATTTTTTCTCTGAAATTAACCAGATTCTCCAATTTCTAGCTAGATTCCTGCATATATGAAGTGGTACTTTAAATTTCCAAGAATTTTCATGTAAAAAGTAGAAAATGTAAGTTACACCCTAATTTCCACACCTCCGGCACGTTTGCAATGATCTCAGTAATTTTCTCATTTTTGGAAGCACTCCTGAAGTCCAAAGGCTATAGGATGTTCAAGACCAGTTGCAGTTCCACTTGGATTATATTCAGTGGAGTCAAAACGCTGCCCATTCATTTTAAGGAAGAGGGGGCTAGGTCTGGAGAGTAGGGAGGGTGGTGGACTGTTGCCATGTTTTTTCCTCAGGAATTCCTTTGCAACAAGCGAGGTGTGTGCAGCCATGCTGCTATGGTGGGGCAACCAGTCTTTGTTCTTCCACAACTTGGGCCGTTTGCGCGAAATTTTCCATCAGTCTCTTCAAACCTTGCAGTAAAACTTGCTGTTGAATAATTTGGAAATTCGCAGAAGCATAAGAGCACATTGCATCATAAGCAGCAATAACTCACAAAGAAATGCACCTACGATTATGAAATATGGCAGAGCAGCAGCTGAAAGGTGCACCAAGAGGTATCTAGCAGCAACACCTCGTACTATTTTGGTTTAGGCAAAATATTCAAATTCTCAGATATTTTGGGTCATAATTCAGTTATAATTCTTGATCTGGAAAAGTTATAAAACATTTCTTGAAAAGCCTAGAAAAAGCCTGGAATTTGAAGTGGAGCAAAGCATACGAAGCCTGTTAGAATTACAAACTTGTGAATTCAAGTGGTAATTACGTTTTCGGTAGTTTTTCATCAAAAACGTATTGCCAAAGTGAAATCGAATGGAACTCCTGTGGCGACTGCAGCTAATTTCCTTTGTTAATTTCTTTTCGTTTACCGATATCTCTTGGCACTTTAGCTTCTTTCCTGTTTTAATTTTTGGTGGTTTTAATAGAATACAATGCTTACAATTCCACTTATTTTCTAAATATTCTTTATTTACTGTGCACATTAAGAATAGTTCTTTTGCTGCATTCTGGGCATATCGAGTTGTTAAACGTGGGTGATTCATTTGTATGAGTTAGTGCATGGACATTTAGAACAAACCTTCCTCTTATCAAGCATGTCATTTGGAACAGAATCACCAGCTTGTTTCTTTTTCGGAAATACGAGTGTTGTTCTTTCGACATAGTCCCCATCCCTTTCCACGCATTGCGCCAACACGTGACTAGTCAGGTGAATTTGTCGGAGAGGAATTCTGGGGTTGTTGTTGACATAAGGATTGAATGGCATCTTTCACCTCATCTTCAGAACGCAACTCATGTCCATTATCTTCAGAACACGTGACTGGTCAGGTGCTCCTCCTTCTTTGGGAAGTGGTGAAAGTCGCAAGGTCCAAAATCTTTCATTTTTGAACTGTAGGTGCTGCAATGCCCCTGCTGTGTGGCGATCATGTGCGGGCGGGTGTTATCGTGCTGCAGAAGAGGGTGCAAAGCTGCCATTCAATCTTGGTGTCGACAACAACCCCGGAATTCCTCTCCGATGGGTTCATCTGTCTAGTCACGCGTTGGCACAATGCGTGGAAAGGAATGGGGACTATGTCGAAAAATGACTAGCACATTACATAGAGGACAAATGTAAGTATCACGTACAAAAAGAATTTTGAAAATCTGTTAACAAATAAGAAAGTTATAGACCAGGAGGCAAAAATTCCTGAACAACCCTCGTACCTGGGAACTGAGTCTTTAAATCATTAGAAATATTAGAAATACTTAGCATTCTTCTGAAATAATCCCTGCCATCTCACAACAATTCAGAGTTTAATATGAAAATTTTTATCATTTATATTTAGTCTCTCTTTGATGGAAGCCCTTGAACTTTTTTCAAGGGCTTCCTGATGAGTTCTGCATGACTAAAAGTCTTCAAATCTATTATAAAACTCTGTATTAGAACAAGGTATTCTGGGACAAGAACTATAAAAAGTACACAATACGAGACACTTGGTCTTACTGGAGTAGAAATTGAGTACATTATAAGAAATTGCTATTCTGTGGGAGCCCCATGTTTTTAAAAAATTATACTTAGCTGTTGAAAAACAGTTCAAAATTTACTAGTAAGATATGCAGTGTAGAGAGTAGGTTTATGGAAAGGTACTATGAAAATAGAAGTAGCAGCTAGAATAGTGTTTCCAAACGGTAGCAAGAAAAAACAATGTGTCTCTCGCAAACCAATGTTTTGGCTTAAGAGTTGATGTTTCATTCAAGAAAGCGATGCATTCCATTATCATATTCAATTCAAGTTCAAATTATATTTAGTACATCTGCTGAAACTACAGAAACACAAGTTTCAAATGATGAGTGCGAGGACCTGGGAGTGGAGAGAAATAAATGGAACTAGAAACTTCTTAAATATTGCACTTCATTTTTTTCCCTTCTGAATCCAATTCAGTAAAACTGAACTATGTGGCCAGAGATGATTTTGCGACAACTTCCTAAAAGATTTATTTTCTGCTAAAACAGAACTTCAGATTAAGTATAGATGAAGAAGGATGTAAAAAAATGTATAGAAGTAAAGATGGTAAGCAAACTTGTACTATTCTCGATGCTTTGCGCCTCATCTAAACTCTTGGTCCTCATTGATCACTCTTTTTTGTTGCTCATACACCTTTAGTGTTCTCTCTACAACGTCCCCCTCTGGAAATTACCTAAATGCAGTATGTCCCCATATTTGCGGGGATTTGGTTCTACCATTTCCCGCGGATATCGAAACCATGGGTAATAGCAAACCACTTGTAAGCTTCAGATTTTTGCACATAATAGTATTGAATATAGCAAAATATTTAAACATCAAAGAAATGCTCTCTTAAACATCAGATAAACATTATTTATTTTAAATTATTAATGAAACAATTATTTTGAAACTAAATCAATGAAAACAAACAAATGCAGAATTAAAATTTAACTTATATAATTATTGTTACTCATTGTTACATAGTAAAATTGTAATTGTTACTCATTAATCTACAGTACATGTTTATTCATTTTCTAATTCTTCGACATTCAGCTGTTTGCTTCCTCCTTAGCAAACTAAGTGGATCGTCAATAGTAGAAGCCTTTTGTCAACTTTTTCAAAAAACATTGTTATTGGAAGTTCAAGTTTTTGTCTCTTCAATTCAGTAAACATATGATGGTGATTACAAAAACCTAGATGCACGTGAATGGTGCATCACTGAGTCAGGCTGGTTATCTTTTATTTCGCTGGCACAAGTACGTACAGTGGTACCTCGGAATTCGAATGCCCCAAAACTCGGAACAACTTGGAATCCAAATGAAATTTTCTAGTAAATTTTGCCTTGGAAGTTGATGCCACTTTGGAAACCAAATACCTGGCATGTGCTATCTCACGAAGTTGCCTACGCTTCAATTTATTTTCGTCTCGTGCTTTGGAACTTGAATGATTTGGAATTCTACCATCGTCTCAGAATGGACTATGTTCGAATTGCGAGGTATCACCATATTGCACTGTACAGAAAACAAACCCCTTGCATCCCCTCCCTGATTTTTTTGAACTGCAGATAACAAATCCGCAGATACGGAGTGTTTACTGTATACATATCTCAGACTGTTTGATTACAGGGGATAGTTGCCCCACCCCACCTCAGCTTGTTACAGGTGGCCGTCAGTCAGCACTCTTTCATTGGCCATAGAAATGGTTGCCAGAAAGTTAATGAGTTTGAGTTTACATAAAATGAGAATGCTAAATAAAATGCTGGCTTACCTTGACCTCATCCCCTTTCCCTTTCTAAAGGTGTTAATGCTTCCATTAGAAAATGCTGTATACTGTTGGTTAATTGAACTGGTAATTCAAAATGAATGGTACATAAAGAAAGTGTACTAATGACTGCTATCCACCTTTTTACTTTTGATTTCACGAGCGTGGCCATGTTTAAGTTTCGAATGCGTCTGCCTTTACAACATGCTCCTGAGCTTAGCGATCATATATGTTTACACATACGGTGGCTAAGTTCTGAGCTCTCGGGTCTTCCGATTCATCTCGTCTACTCTTAAATTTTAGCCTTACTGCCTATAATGCTGCATCGTTAAATAAAGATACCTAAAAATCGGATATTGTGTACAACATTATTGCTCTAATTTTAATATTTAGCAACAAGTGATATGAGTTACATGTTTAAGTCGAGTTGCGATTGCATTCTTTAGTTTATTTTCGATGAGATTCTATAGGCAGCATGACTGTAAAAAAAAAAAAAAAAAAAGACAGCATTTGTAAAAACGTCTTTATTTGCTTACTTTAAAACCTGTTTATAATTATACTTTAGATTATGAACATAAATTAATTCTTCAGAAAGTGTTTTGTGAAGTGGCAACCTGTTTCATATTTCGACATTTACAATTATTTTATTGAATCCAAAGCGTTTATCAGCATCGGTGGCTCAGTGGTTGCGTGATCGCCTCTGATGCCTGAGTACGTGGGTTCGATCCCGGCCAAGGATGACGAGGATTTTTCAGGGGGAAATCCTGAGATCACGCACTTCCTTCGGAAAGGGAAGTAAAGCCGTTGGTCCCGTGTAGTCGTTTGCCGGCTGCATCTTAAAAAACCCTTGCGAGGCAAAATTTGTGGCCACTAGTTAGCGGTCCTGATATGACCATAGTAGTTGAAAGTAAGCAGTAGCACATACCTTGAAAATTATTCGGCCAAATTCGATCAAAATTTTGATACAATATAGGAACTATAAGTTTCTTTCTAACTCAAAATTTCCAGTTACCAGCTTTAATAGTTCCTTAGTAATTGATTGATTGATCTGAACAAGCTTTTTCTTGTGCTGATATTGCCATTTTGAATAACAGTGCCCTGTAGTGAGAATTTTGGAAATGGTGGCCTTCTTATTTATTGCCAAGTGAAACTTGGAGAGTTAACCTTTCATGTTATTTCTTTTAGTACCATTCAATTTGAATTGCCCTGTATTTAAAAAAAAAAAAAAAAAATTGGCAGAAAGCCAAAGAAATATTTGGTATTGAAATTATTATTTTTGTTGCTTACTGTTGAATTAATTGTATATGTTTTATTACATTTTTAATATGTAGGATGGGTGAGGTAGTCATAGAATTATATTGGCGACACACTCCTAACACTTGTAGGAATTTTGCTGAATTAGCACGAAGAGGATATTATAACGGATGTAAATTCCATAGAGTGATACGTGATTTCATGATTCAAGGTGGCGATCCTACTGGAACAGGTAAGAGCCATTCGTTTTGAGACATAATGAACTGTTTATCAAAAGAAACTTAGCTATAGCTGTGTTTTAGTTTTTGGATATGAAGCCAAAACATGGATCCATTTTATTAAGTGGGAAAAATAAAGACTACAAATTTTATTATAACACACCAAGTGTCTCACCTGAAGTGAACCATTAGCCAACTTCTAAAATGTTTTCAGATTGTACACAACATTCGAGAAATGTTTTATTCTTGGTGGGATTTTTTCAATTGATCCAACCGTTAAGGAGACAGGCACTGAAAGTGTGGTGTGTTTGGATTTAAAGAAAAGGCAAAAAACCGAAATTCTTCCTAAACACAATGGATTATAAAATAGATAATAATATTTTTATTTGAACATAACATTTTTACAGTAATTTTGGAGTTTTTGTTTAAATTGATGAGCAATTTCTATCAATTTTTTAATAATCAGTCTAACCTATTTTAACCACTCTACTATTCTTCTTGTAACCTTAACAACGGCAGAAAATAAAACTGAAAATAGTTGGTTTCATTAAACCAAACATTTTGTACTGTATGACCTCTGTTCTTTTGTCAACACATTCTGTTTGTGTCACATCATCATTCGTGTCTTCTGTAAAGAAAAAAAAATGTTAGAATTTGTTAACAAATGATGTGACATTGAGAATTCCTTTTTACTGCCCTTTTTGATGAAGTTAGTGGAGCCCTTGCAATACATAGTGGGAAAGAAAACACACAATTCCCACCAGTCTCTCCTTTTATTCCTGATTTTGTCAATGATCTTAAAGGCTAAACCGTGTGGAATTCTGTGCATTTTCTTTCCCACTTGTACTGTAAGGCCTCCATCAACTTCATAAAGAAAATAATTTTCATGATTCTACTATAAGGCACGAACCTCCTCTGTGTTAATACTGTATTTTTTTTTTATTCGAAATGGCCCATTTTATTACAAAGATAATCTTGTCCACGCGAAAAGGGCCAAACATAAGAATTAAAGGTGGCATTACTTTAACCTTGAACAAATAACATGTTGAAATTAAGCACACCATTCAGTTTCTTGTTAATTCCTACCCTTAATTAAAGTACAGGGTTAGCAAGAAATAAGTTTCCCACTTCCGAGGGCTGCAGAATGCGTTCTATTGGTCTAAATGAGATAAAATTTGAACTACAAATCATTCAAATGATACTCTTGACATTTATTAAAAAAAAATTTTAGTACAAATATTCAGAGGGGGAAGCAAAATAAATAGAATTTAATGGGTGGTATTTTGAAAGAAAGAACCCCAAAACTTAAGAGTAAACGTGGCTCGTTAAAAGACTTTTATTTTGGTTTAAAAATTGCAATATTTATTTATAAAATACAAAAATTCTGTACAAAAGAATGTTCTATACAATATGATTTAATTGAGGAATAGGCATTGCGATCTCAATTACAAAAGAAAATATTTCTCGGAATAAAATAAAGAAATACTTAAATGTACGTTAAATACAGCAAAACACTGTGATGCTTATTGAGATTAAATATAAAAAAAAAATTGAGACAGACCAATTCCTTATAAAGAATAAGGAAAAGAAATTTCAAAATTCCCATTTAATATCTAAAGAAAGACTGCGAAATAATAATTAATTATTAATGGGGAATAAGATTGAAAAAATGTGCAGCATGGCGTCCCTTATGCGCGTTATTGTTGAAATAGCATTAAAAGAAATTTAATTATTACCTTATGGGTAAACCCGCAAAACAATGCTGCTCGGTAAAGAATCATGGCTGCCACATGAAAGTGAGAAATTCAATAAGAAACTAAACATCGAACGGCAGGATAGGAGTAATTTGCAGATCATTGGAATGAAAATGATAAATGGAAGTTGAACGCCATGCTGCAGGCTAGGAAGGACGTGGAGGACCAAAAGGAGGGACAACTGGTCAAGCCAAAAGCTGGAAGCTGTCTGTCTGAAATAAAAAAAAACAGTAACCACGGAAAGAACATCAACAATAGTGGGACACACATCCTCGTGATCACGAAAATTATTCGCGAGGGACAACTAGCTGCAGACAGTGATAATCACATGGAGATTTTTTAATTAACATTTATTAAAATAATATATACTCAACAATCATTGTCTGCAAAACAGTAAAAAAAACTTAAAGAATAGAAAAAATAGAATAATTAATTACAAATAAAATTATATCTATTTTTACATAAAAAATCCGAGTTTTCCCGAACAAAGCCTCCTGTACTTTTCTTGAACATAAAAAAAAATGACGGTCATTTGTACAGATAGAAGTTTAGGTTCTGACGTTACATATACAGATTCAAAAAAAAATTGTCTAAGTTACAATAAACAAATAAGCATTTATGCGTTATTATTTCCTTTTTTTGTGTGTGCGCACACAGTATGTTTTGCCTTTTTAGCAAAAGAAGACAAAAAAGTATATTTTGCATTTTGGTATACCATAATTAAAATGTATATTAAACATACAATACGTTAATAAATGTAAAAAAAATACATATCATGTAGTAAATAAAAACAATGTGGTACTGCCTTCATGTAGGGTAAGAACAACCCCAAAAGATATCCTTTTGTGATTTTAAAGCTAAAGTCATTTAACAAAAAATATTGCGTTTAGAACCCCTCTCATCCCGCAAAGTAAATAACTTTGCAATTATGAAGTTTAAAGGAACAAGATTAACTTTGTAAATACTTCACGCTAGTGAATGATGTGTATACATGTATGCATAGAAAAACATAAGAATACATGTAGTATTACAGTTGATTAATTTTTTAAATAAAAATCTGGAATTGAAATGAGTCTTACCTAGTTTTAAATGTTTTCTTGCTAGACAGATTTGGGACAGTCTTACAAATATGGTTCCCGACTGAGTGGCAAGCGAAAGTCGAACAGCGTAAGGAGAATGAAACGAGCAGTCCAAAAGCAATGCTTCCACTGCCATACTCATCCAGGAAGTAACCAGGGGAAATACACTGAACTAGGCAATAAGCCAGATGAAACCTAGTTAAGTCATCCAGAGGATAAGATGGAGTCCTTTCCTATCAGGACGATAGAATTGATTGTTGAGGGACACGAGGAGCTAGGAGATCCAGTATTCGGGTAGATGACATTTTGGATGTCGTCAAAATTGATGTCCAGGATGTGATGAGGCCTGTGATGCCTGAGGAAACTTCTGAAAACTTCTGAGTGGCATGCAGAGATTTCTGGTTTTATATATGCTACACTGACCAACCAATGAAATGTGAACTTGGCTTAAGTGATGACGTATCGTTTCATTTTGATACATTGCCATTTGCTACTTTCGCATGGGCTATATTGACCAATCAGAGCAAGACATTCCAATGATGCACGCTGTAATGAAGGGATAATTTAACCAAGGGAACGTAAAATTAGTACGTTATTCTGAAGTGTACGTTAAAGTGAGGTTTGTTAAACTGAAACTTTTTAATGACCGATGAAGAAACCTCTTGTCCACAAAAGAATATTTTATTCTGCATATACGTATTTCGAAATCTTTGAGTTCATTATTCAATGCCAAGTTAACCACAGTGGTTTCCTGGTTTTATGTCTTTATCCACAGCAGTTTTCCTGGTTCTCATGAAACTTTTTAGCATTAAAATACCTAGATTTCGGCTGGGGATTTTAAATTTGTACGTTATTTTGAAATGTACGTTAAAGTGTGATACGTTGTAATGGGATTTTACTGTACTTCACATTGCAAAAGCTAGTGCAAGAGCGAATTCGGTGGCTCTTTTCCATTTTCTGTTCATAAAACCAGGGATACCAGGTTTTCTCAGCAACTTTTCAAGATGGCTGCCAAGCTGAGATATGTTATTTATTAAGTGTCAGCAGAAGTGGAGAAAGATGGCGGAGATGATGGTGACCCCGAACGAGGGTGAATTTTCGGATCGCTAAATTCGTTGACGCCTGTCTTTTGCAGAAAATTCTTTATCCTGTTTTCAGATAAGACTGTTTTGCTGAGTCAAAATAGAATCAAAAATAAATTTTCTTTTATTTTTTTGATAAGATAAACCTCAGTATTAAATCTGCCGGCGCTCAGTAATCCAACACTGACGTTTTTAGGGTTATTTTTAATCAATATCCAGTGAATATTGAATCGGTACTGGACAGGCTTCCGCCCCAAGTGGGGCTGAATGCCATGGATATAGAAACTCAATCGATACATGATAGTGAATATGAAGACATGTCTGATCTCTCTTCATGTTCGATTAATTATGAAACTCAATCTCAAAAAAGGAAACTTCCTGAACAGCGTCAAAATGATTTTCTAATAAATGCTCTTAATACACCTGACACAGACACTACTACTACTAAAAATAAAAAAAGAAAAAGTAGTAAGAGGAAAAAGAAAAATAATAATGAAAATCTTAACGCTCAAAAATCTTCTAACCAGTCCAAAACTAAATTAAGCAATAAAGATTCATCAGAAGACTTGAATGAGCCAAATCGACAATTGGTCAAACATTCAAATACAGATACTATGGGTATAGAAACTGACATAAACATAAATTGTCCTTCCCTTACTAATGGAAAGAGCGATAGTAGAGCTAGATTAACGGAAAAACCGTCAACCTCTTTTGCTAAACCTACTCCTCAAAATCTTAAAAATATAACTGAAGCTGATTTAGCCACGTTAGCCAAACCATGGTTACTTGTATCGGTCAATCTCCTTGAAAGTGGAACCGTTGAACATCAGAGTAAAGACAAGGATACAGCTAACCCTCAGTGCTCCTCCAGGGAGATTACCCCACCTCAGCTTAAAAAAATCATGTCTTCCTTAGTTGGGGATATAAACTATGTGACCTCTTTTTCAAATGGAAAATTCCTGGTGAAATTCAAATCCTCTACACAAGCCCTAAGAGCCCTTAACTATGAAGATCTTGGCCCCTTTAAATTGACGTATGAGTTGCCTATATTTCTATGCTCCTCGACAGGGATTATAACTGGAGTTGACGCTTCCTTGACGGAGGATGAGATTATTGGCTCTCCTCGAAATCATCCACATCTCATCAAAGTTCGGAAAATTCCGGTTCCATATAAAGATGCCAGATACTGCAAAGTTATCCTCTACTTTAAAACGTACAATCTTCCTACTGAATTTAAACTAGAGCACCAAATTTATCCGGTGGAAACATACATTCCACGGCCCTTACAATGCGGGAATTGCCACTCTTTAAACCATCACAGTAGCAAATGCACACAGTCAATGAGATGCTCACGATGCCTGTCTTGCGATCATTTAAGAGAAGCTTGCCGAGCTACAACTGCGAAATGTGCAAATTGTGGGGCATCTCATTCCTCCTATTATAGAGGATGCAATAAATATTTAGAAGAGTTTAAGATTAAGGAGAAGATGAGAACCATGTATGTTTCTAGAACTGCGGCCAAAAATATGCTAGTAAATGAAGAAATTGCAAAAAAAAGACAAAACACCTCTTATGCTCAAATTCTTTCTAGTGTATCAGCAAACAACATTGCATTATCTACTAAGTCAGCTAATACAATAGAGAACCAGAATCATATAGAGAGTCCTCGTAATACATATCAAAACATACGCCCAAATAATAATAGGAAAACTAATGAAAGTCAGAGATATGAAAGTGATGCTTCTAACATTAGCATCCTACAAAGAAGAGACTACATTCCCGTTTCTCAAAGAAAGGCTGCGCATGAACCAGAGCACGAAAGATCAGAAACGTCCATCAACCTTATCCATATATTAAGATTGTTTATGTCCACGATAAAGAGTTTAATATATAATGGCAATAACCAAAAGCACAATATGGCAAAAAAAGTCACCGACTCATTGTTAAACGACCTTCCCATAGCCCTAGAGCAACTTAATTTATTAAACACTAATCAAATACAGGACTTATTGACGTGGTGGGACACCTCGCCTGCTCCTTCACATGTCCCTGATAATGTCCCTACAAAAGATAACACATTGGAATGTTAGGGGAATAAGGAAGAACTGGGAGGAATTTACCATCCTCTCCAGGACTACGGATATTATGGCTATTAGCGAAGCTAAATGTACAGATAATGATAACATCAAAATTCCGGCTAAAATTACTTATTATAATCTTTCCCCTCACCCAAAAAGTGGTCAAATAATTGGTATCGCCCCCAAAATACCTCACTATGTATTGTCCTCTTCTCAATCTCAGTGGTTCGAATTGATGCATATCGTAGTCTTTGGCAGAGCAGGATGGTATCATCTTTATTATATTTACATCAAGCGAGTTCTAACAGAACAAATATGGACGGACCTTTTTGAAAATTTAGAATCTCCCTTCCTAATAATTGGGGATTGGAACTGTCGATCCCCTATGTGGGGATGTACCTCTTATAATGTGAATGGACGTAGATTAGAAAAGTTTATTGATCAGCTTCAATTGCAAACCTATTACCCACCCTTTTGTACCTATGAAGCCCTTTCGACTAAGTATTATTCCTCCATCCTGGACTTTGCTCTTACTTCAAATGATTTTCCGTATATAACCACCTGTAATAGGGTTAATGAGTCGGGGGGAAGTGACCACTTTCCAATTGTATGTTCTGTCGATGCCGCCAGTTTTACTTATTTGTCTCCTGTAAATGGTAATATAACAACAGGGCTAATAAAAAAAGAAAGCTGCCGTGGGCTGTCAACCCTACCTTGTAGATTCTCCCGTGATGGATTATATGGGGTATGTATTAATCGGGAGGATGATCGAGATCTGACTTCTATTATTGAGGGCCACACTGATAATTCCCTTGTTAGAGATACTAAAGAGTCAACTGTTCCGAATGGGGACATTCGTCAAAGTGTGTTTAATATAAAGAGCCCAGAAATTTCCTCCAGGAACAAGGACGATGAACTTGATGGAAAAAATTTACTTTGGTTACCTGCTAATTCACCTGAGCCACGTGTCGAATACCTATTGCAACAAATTGAATCCAGCTGTCATATTATTCAAAATTCTGTAAAAAAGATGCCTGCGAAAAGTATCCCTACCAAGGGTAGGGCTCCGGACTGGTGGAACGAGGAATGTAAGAAAGCTACTTATATTCGTAATTCTGCTAAAAGATGTTTCCGACTTTGCAGATGCCTGGATTGTTTGTTAAGTTTAAAAAAAGCTCAGGCACAGGCTAACAAAATTTTAAAGAAAACCAAAAGACGTCATTGGAGAATCTTCTTGGCATCTTGTCGAAATTCAAGTGAAAGCAAAATTTGGTCGTCAGTTAAAAGTTTAACTAGGAGCCCAAGAGCTAAAACCCCCCTTGTGGTTGACGTTAATGGGCTCCCGATGTCCCCGTTCATGTCGGCTAACTCTTTATTGAATTTCTTTGCTGGATCCTCTGCAGAATCCTGTGCTCCTGACTTTCCTAGTCTTGAGGAGGACGAGCATGATAGTTTAATTAATAACAACAATGGTTGGGCTACGGCGTTTTCTTATCAAGAAATGAAGAATGCTCTCCAAATTTCCAAAAATAAGTGTCCCGGTCCAGACGATATTTGGATAGACTCGATTAAAAAACTCCAAAAAACACAAAAGTTAACCCTATTAAAAATTTTTAACATATCTTGGAAAACTGGTTTTCTTCCTAGTTCTTGGAAAGATGGGATCATTATTCCTATCCCAAAAAAAGCTAATCCAACTTCACCCAGCGATTTTCGACCTATCACCTTGACATCTTGTTTGGTTAAAATTCTAGAAAGAATGATTAACTCAAGATTAAGTATGTTCATTGAATCGAACAAGATTCTCCCTAAATATCTGCTGGGATTCCGCAAGGGCAGACAATGTAATTGGGCAGTAATGAGGCTTGTTGATTATATTCATTGGAATTGGGAAAAAAATAATTATGTGGCAGCAATTTTTATGGACATTCAAAAAGCATATGATTCGGTTGATCATTCAATTCTTCTAAGAAAACTGAAAGACTTACAGATACCTTGGTGCTTCAGAAATTGGATTCAGAATTTTATAAGAAATCGTAGAATAGGTATCAAAACATTATTTAAAGTAGTGTGGACTCGTCAACATAAAGGATTACCTCAAGGATCTATCTTAAGCCCAATATTGTTTGCCTTATTTACTTGTGATATTCATAAATACATTGACCCTGACATTGAAATTTCTGTTTTTGCGGATGATATTGCAATCTGGTTCGCCCATTCGTCGCTTCCATACCTGAAAAAAAAATGCCAAAAAGTGTGCGAAGATATTCAAGGTTGGAGCCAAGACAGGGTGTCCAGCGAGTTATTCAAAAAAAATTCCCGTATAATTCCCGTATATTTCCCGTACTTTCTCAAAAATTTCACGTATATTTTCACGTTATTTTCCCTGACCATAAGCAGCAAAAAAATCTATCTTGATAGAAAAATGACTGAAAGAAGAGAGACAGTAACCTAAAAACTGTGATTATGAAAAGGTCTGCTTACAATTATGAAGTCTTCCAATGAAGTTTCCAACGAACTGAAATTGTTACGATCAACACGTTTATATATATCCGAGACATACAAATAAAGCACCAATGGGAGGCCAGCACAAACTTTTTTCTTAATTTCCCGGATTTTTTGAATTTTTCCCGTATAATTCCCGAATATTTCCCGGTACCGAAGAATTCCCGTATAATTCCCGTACTTCCCGGAATTCCCGGATCGCTGGACACCCTGCAAGAGCATAACCTGAAAATCTCGGCTGAAAAATCGGTGGTAATGGTCTTCACAAGAAGAAAAAAGCCAAGTTGTTTTACCATCAGATTAGAGGAAGAACCCTTGCCTTATAGAGATCAACACAAATTTTTAGGGATAACTCTAGACTATCGACTAAGCTGGACCCCTTTTATTAAATCATTAGTCGTTAAGATTCATCAAAGACTCTCATTATTAAGACGGCTCATGGCCACTACCTGGGGCCCGCCATGGAATATGCAAAAAGCGCTCTTACAATATTATGTATTATCCGTTTTAGACTCATATGGCCCCTTCTTGATACAAACGTCGCCTAATAAAACCAGAGAGCTCTTTATTTTAGAACGACGATTATTTAGACTAACTTTGGGAGCCTTATCAACTTCGCCAATACCTGTTCTTTATGTAGATATGGGGATCCCTCCTCCTCATATTAGATGGTCCTTAAGTTTTGCAAAATTCATTTCAAATTATAGCCAATACTATTCTAGGGTAAGTTCTACAGAGATTGGCAGCATTATTGATGAGGCTATTCGATCAACCTTCCTTAAGAGTCTAGCTGTAGAATGTTTTGATACCCACCCCTTATCGGATCTACACATTGCACCATACTTATATATTAGTAACCCTTTACTTTTTATGTATACGGATCTGAAGAAGCTCATATTAATCCCCCCTTGGCCAAAAGTAGGGACTGGAAACCCTGCTGCATTAGTGAACGAAAAAATCTTTGCTGATTTTTCGGGGTATAATACAATATATACCGATGGATCGTTTGATCCAGTAACTTGGATGGGTGGAATCGGAGTATTCATCCCTCCTGATGAGTCCCTGGCTCTGAGTTGTTTCCCGATATTAAACTCGTTTACAGTGGAAGCGGCAGCTATTTCTCTCGCCCTTACATGGATCCGTCACCAGGAGCATAAGAAATGGATTATTCTTACTGACTCAAGAAGTACTTTATCAGCTATATTCCACGCATTAGAAAAAAATAACTGGTTCCATAGATCCATCATTGGACAGTTGATAGAAGCAATTTTAGATCTCTTACAAAAAAACTTTGTTATAATATTTATGTGGATCCCCGCCCATAGAGGTATATTTGGAAATGAACAAGCGGATGCTTTGGCAAAAAAAGCTAGACTATATGAGGGACCAAAATCCACCGTGGCAATTTCATCAGTGGCACTCAACAGTATCCTGAAAAGGAAATATTTTGAAATCTGGAATAAAGAGTGGCATCTTCCATCTTCAGGAGAACATTATAAAAACTTGATACCAAATATACCATTTCATTGGAAGATCCCTAAATTAACGAAGCTGGATCGAACCATCCAATTTCGATTGCGGTCAGGTCATGCCCCTTTTAGACATTTCTTGTATAAAATTGGAGTGGGAAGTGATAGCAAATGCCTGTGCGGCGAAGTTGAAACCATAGAACATCTACTATTGCACTGCGCTCTATTGGCAAATCATAGACATACTCTCTTTACTGAACTACGCAAAATAGATGCGAATCTTCATCCCTGCGATCTTCGTATTTTGTTGACTCCTATTAGGTTTAACATTAGAGTTCAAAAAGCAATAATAAATATAGTAAGACACTTTCTAGTTAACAGTGATTTATTAAAAACCCTCCTCTCACCAATACCTTGGGGGAAAAAATAAATAGACTATTAAAGACTGAATCCGTAATGGATATATGAAATATATCGCCAATCTGCATCTGTTTTACCTCAAGCTACGAATCCTGATCAACGGAGGATTCAAAAGGCAAGAAGAAGAAGAAGAAGAAGAAGAAGTGTCAGCAACTTTAGTGACTGTTATTCTGTGTGAACTCTGTAATAAAGTTCAAAAAGTAAGGGAACTTACTTTGCCATTAACCAGAGCTGACACAATAATAAATACAATACATGAATGCAACCAGGTCTTAATGATATCTAACAAAGAAGTTAGGGGACTCTATTCTGCAGTTTTACCGATGTTTGCTACTAATCGATCTTTAAAAAGATGTGGAGACAAAAACGTTTGAATTATCTATCAAATGGATATCTATCAATCATTCATTTGAATGACTGAGAGTATAAGAAAATACAGTTTGAATGCTTTTGTGAAAGCAGGAATTACCCCTCCTGTGGATGATTCAATCATGAGAATCGAAGACTGGGAAGAAGAAGAAATGGTAATTAGGCCTAGCAAAGAACTCGGACACACACAATTCAGACTTTGACGATTAGCAAATTTCATTTCTGATACAATGTAAGTTTAACTGTAATGAATAAATTCTGTTATATGATCATTTATTTATCTTGAATACTAATGTCTTCATTTTATGGGAATATATTAGTACTAGAATATATAAACTCTAAAGCCTTTAAAAATCAGACGATCATAATGCACTGCCCGTTTGAACAAATATGGCGGAGCATTCCCTGATGCTAAATCGCTCTTATGTATATAAAATGCATGTTATGGTCTGGGAATTTTTCTAAAAACACGAAAAAACAAGGGTGCATATTATCGGCGACAGCGTATTACACCCCAAAAATTACGGTACTATATCACCAAGTATTTACTCTTTTTAATTACCGTATTTATAATAATGTAATACAAAACCAATTTTAATATCTTATTTGTTAATTATGAGTAAAACTTGGAATGAATTTTAATTTAAAAATGGGCAGATGATTTTCAACATTAATATTAAAAATAGCAAATTTTAGATTTGGAAAAGGACCAGGTCATAATGCAAGATTTTTGAGTCCATTATTATAGAATATGTTGGCAGTCTTTATTATTCAAATTTTGTTTTGGTTTGTTTTTTTTTTCAGGTCGAGGTGGTGCATCAATTTATGGAAAGTATTTTGAAGATGAAATCCATGAAGATTTAAAACATGCAGGTAAAAAAGACTTTTTAAGCTACCATTTTCAGAAATTTGATGGCTCATTATCATCATTAATTGGGAAATTGGAATCCAGACAGAATGGTTAGGTTTCTTTTTGTGGAAGTTTCACATTTTTTAATCTTGTCGTTAGACCTCCATAGATCTAACAGATACCCCTAGATATCATAAGTTTGTCATCTTATTGATAATTTTTAATAGGTATTAAAATTTATAATGGCAACTTAAACCTTCAATTTTTTTTTTTCTAGGTGCAGGTATTCTTTCCATGGCAAATGCAGGACCAAACACAAATGGAAGCCAGTTCTTTATTTCTTTAGCACCAACTCAGTGGCTAGATGGAAAACATAGCATTTTTGGCCGTGTCCATAAAGGCATGAGAGTTATTCAGAGAATAGGATTGGTTGAGACTGATAATAACGACAGGCCATTGGATGATGTAAAAATTCTAAAGGCTTCTGTAAAATTTTCTTGAAATTTTTTCTTATTATTTTTGTTCGTATATATTTTTTTGTATATTGTTTAAAGATAGCTTTTGATATAAAGACTTAAATAATGATTAAATGTAGTTTTTTCCTTAATATTTATACATTTAATAATAAAAAATTGGCATTGTTCTTTTAGATCTTTTCTAAAATCTATAAGTATAAATAATTGACTATTTTTCCATTTGAGAAATCATATAATGCAAATTCACTAATGCAAAGGTTGTGTGTATTAAAGTTTTTAAACAAGGTTAATTTTTAATTTTATATTAATTGGTTAACATAGTCCATAAGCCAGGGAGTTGATACCATCTGACTACATCTGACAAGGGTTTCGAATAGTGTAAGTGCATTGATAAACTGGACCTATGTACTTACTTACTATCTTTTCAAGCCCACTTATCCGTTAGGCTCGTGGAGGCAGCAGCCCTATGGAGGATCTCCAGCGATCTTCAGCCATCAGGTGCATGTCCTCCCTGGTAATAACCCAAGCGACTCGAACCCAGATTCTCCATGTAGTCTAGCCACCTGGTTCTAGGCGAACCCCCTTGGTCTCTTACCCACGGCTTGGAAAATAAAAACTGCTTAGGAAGACCAGTTTGCGACATCCATATCACGTGGCCATACCAGTGCAACTCGGATCTCTCAATGCAGAGAATTAGCGGCTCAACACCTAAAGACTCCTTTATTGTGCTGCTGTGCATTCTAACTAGTAGAATAACACCTGCCACACCTCTCAGAAATCTCATTTCGGCCGTTTGTACCCGCGATCACACTCTTTCGGTCATTACCCAAGCCTCATGACCATAGGTGAGAATGGGGAGAAAGATAGATTTGAAGACGAAGAGCTTGGCTTTGTTACCCAGCTCGCGTTTCGTTACCACAGATCGCCACAGTTCACGTCTGATACAGCTAACTGCACTGATCCGAGCATCAAATTCTTTCTTCTGCCGTCCATCACTTGTGAATGCAATCCCCAGATACTGAAGTTCTCCGCCCGTTTCAATGGGACTCCCCTAACATGGAGAGCGTACTGAGCAGGCTGTCTTGAAAGGACCAGAACTTCAGTCTTAGCCACACTGACCTTCATCCCAGCTTCTTCACATTTGGCTGCAAACCGGTCTAGTGCATGCTGAAAAGTAGTGAGAGTAGGACTAGGTCATCAGAAAAGAGCAACCTCTCCACCAAGCAGTCACCCACACAAAAATGCTTATCGCCTCGGCTGCCCCTGTCTATCCAGTCCATAAAGATAATGAACAAGAGGGGCGACAGTACGCACCCTTGACAGAGTCCAACACCCATGGTGTCTTAACTTAATGCCATTTTCCGGACACACATCTCAGAGCTTTTGTACAGAGACACGATAGCAACCAGTAATTGCCCATCCACTCCATACTATTTCCAGAGCTTCCCTGAGGAACTCTGTCATATGTTTTTTCGAGGTCCACAAAGCAAGCATAGACATTTTTTGCATACTCCCAGGATTTCTCAAAGATTTGCCTTAGAGCAAAGATGGGATCAGTCGTGCTTTGGCCAGGTTGGAAACCACACTGCCCCCCCGACAGTTTGGAGTCGACTATTTCCCGACCTCTCTTCTCCAGACACTTGACGTACACTTTCCCAGGAATGCTGAGCAAAGAAATGCCTCGATAGTTGTTGTAATCTCTCTGATCTCCCTTTTTGAAGATAGGGATCACAATTCCTGTTTGCCATTGCTTAGGGGCCTGGCCAGATATCCAAGCAACCTGACACACCAGAGTCAGCCACAGGATACCATCCTGATTTAAGGCCTTTAACATCTCGAACCGGATTTCATCATCACCTGCAGCTTCGCCAGTCTTCAGGGACTTAATTGCCCATCTGATTTCTGCTTCGGTGATACTACCGTGACTATTCTCCTGTTCTTCAGTTGTTGCTGTCACCGGATTAAGAAGAGATGTAAAGTTTTCCGTCTACCTATGCAATACGCTCTCCTCCATTTTCAGAAGCCTCCCATCTGAACTCTTAATAGGGAGAAATATCAAAACATGAACATTGAATATCCGCCATCTTTTGAGGGCATCGAGACCCATGGCTGCCATGGCTCTGAACTTATCCCATTGTTATACAATACATCCAAACACGCAACAACTCGTTACCATCGTTATACAATAACAAGTCGGGCAAAAACGGCGCACTTCGATAAGTAGCAGTATAGGATTGCCTTCCTCTTGCCCTCAAAAAATGACAGCTGTACCCATCATTCAATGCGAAGATACTTTCCCCTATAGGTTGTGATGAAAGAGACTTCTTTCTATGGAGACTGCGCACGGTCTGCCAGAATGCCTTGTTTGCCGAACCATTGTCTGCCTCCAATTTCTCCCAGAACTTCTCGCAGGCCTTGGCTTTAGCTGTTGATACTGTCTTTGCTGCAGCTTTTCACGCCTCGGTGTACCGCACTGTACTCGAAGGTGACTTATTTGCAAGCCATAGCAAATACGCTTCCTTCTTTGCCTTGGCAGCTTCTTCACCCTTCTACCAAGCAGTCCTTTTCTCACCGCCCTGCGCCACACTCAGCCGCTTACGATTACAGCACAAGGCAGCTGAAGTAATCACAGCAGTTTTAAACAACTGCCACTCCTCTTCAACAGTACCACGATCACTGGGTAGTTCTTTGAACCTTGAAGATATGTTATCTGCAAAGGTCTTCCTCACAGCTCTATCCCATTTGATGTGCCAAGTCTGTCTGGACCTAGTATTTCACTTGGTTGGCATGTATTCGGAGAACCGCAAAGTGCAGACAACAAGATGGTGATCAGTGTTATTTCTGCCCTTCTCACACGAACATCCAACACAGATCGGAATAAGTCAGCTGATACGATTACAAAATCAATCAGTGACTTCTGGTCCATTGCATCCCTGTACCAAGTATACTTATGGATATCCTTGTGCTGGAAGGTGTTTGTGATGGAAAGTCCATTTTTGCAACAGAGATCCGACAAGCACCTTCCATTCGCATTTAACTCGGGGTCACCATTCCTCTCAATCACACCTTTCCACGTTTGGTCATCAGCCCCTACATGTGCATTGAAGTCTCCCACCAGGATGACAGAATCTGCACTCCCTCTCCTGCTAGGAGCGGCATCAACTTCATCTAGAAAGAGTGGGTACTCTGTGACTGCATTCAGAGCATATGCAACGAATAGAGAGAGAGACAGTTTCCCTATCTGAAGCCTCAGGAGACAGTCTTCCACCTAAGGGAGTCCAATCTGCAACATAATCTGCCAGCCGGGGACTTGTGAGTATCCCCACTCTTGCATTTGCAGTCATGTTAGGATTGACACCTGAGTAGAAGAGCTTCCACCCTCCTAAGTCAACAGTTCCAGAACCCAGACGTTTCGTAGAGGTAATACCTATGATATCCAGTCGATATCGTTTGGTTTACTCCACTAACTCAGATTCCTTTTCTGTCATGTAGAATATGTTCCAAGTGCCGATTGACAGAACCTGATCCAGTTGTCGCTTTACCCGTTTCTCCTCCTTGGTAAAGGCATGCGCAGCCCCCGACTGTTTCCCAGGGAGATAACAGTTGGGAGACTGTCGACTATTTTTCGAACGAGAGCCTCTGCCTAACTCCCGAACGCGGGTGACTTTAACCTGGGCCACACCAGATGCAATATGAATACTCTCATTCGTCGACATCATGAGATTATGTTTGTTTGGATACTCTTCGTCTCACTTCTCAACCATGATCTTTCTGGTAAGAGTGACCCTAAAGTAGCAGTGCTACAACCAGCATAGCTCACAGAATCCCTGAAGCACCCAAACCCCTGATCCATGGTAAGGGGGCATCCATTCAGGGGATGTGCCATAAGCAATGGAGATATTTAATTTCAAAGAATTGAATGTAACTTTTTAATCTACAACTCAACGAAACTGAAGGAATACAACTTCATAAATCCCCACTCCACGAAAATGCCCTGGTTAACTGCAGCCATATGATGTTTACTTTTTTTCAGGCCATACAAGAATATGGTTGTGTTTCATGGTGTCAACTTTTGGCATTGTGATCACTTTTTAAAGCTCCAATCATTTGTACATTACAAATTCATGGCATCAGGGTTTTGAGATTGATTAGGTACGCCTTTTTTCATAAAGTATTTGAAGGACAGGTCTCTGACGTTAAACCAGTTCTTAAAAATAATTGTTTTGAAGGTGGCTTATCCGAATGCAAAGGGCCTTCTTTTTTAAAAATTTGCTCAATGTAAAACTTCGTATTGTTGGATCATTGCTTACTTTCTGCAATAACCAATGTGAAATTGTAACTTCAGCCAAATTAAATTACAGTCGAACCTCGTAAATCTCGAAAAATTAGTCTTTCCTTTCTTCTTCACTATTCCATGTAATTTTCCGTCGTTATCTCAAAACATTTTCTCGGAAAACCTCGCTATGTCGAATTTTGACTTAAATTCTGCTGATGTGCCAGCAAAATGCAAAGCACTTAGGCTAAATACATTAGAGATTTAAGATTTTTTCATTCTGTACAAAAATAAAGAAAATTGGTGTCCCTTCTGTTACAGTTAGACGATTCTCGTTTGTTACGAACAAAATTCAACGAAAAAAATTTTCTATCTCTTTGGCAAGATTTTTGAGGGGGTACCCAAAAGAAACCGGAATTGTGGCGTTGATAGCCAGGCGCTTGTATTACCGAGTTCTCTCGCTAGGTAAGTGTAGGCCAACACTACCTCCGTCGTTATGCCAAGCGGGGTTGATAGGAAAGCTTGTGCACAGTCTCTGTGAGCTGTTACGTAAAGACTGTTTTGTTTGCGCGGCGTTTTTTGATGTGAGGGGTGTTGTGCATGCGAATTCATTCCTTCCAAACAGACTATCAATCAAGCATTCTACCTGGAAGTTTTTAAAAGGCTGCACAACAGTTTGAGGAAAAAAACGTGCCGATTTGTGGCAGTCAGGTGACTGGTTCTTCCACCATGACAATGCACCCGCTCACACAGCCCTCACTGTGCGCCATTTTTTTTGCCGAAAAAAAATGACTCCAATGACCCACCTCCCTTACTCACCTATCACTGTTGAGTTTGGGAGGAACGAATTATGTTTGAATAACACCCCTCACATCAAAAAACGTCTCTCAAACAAAACGCTTTTACATAACAGCTCACAGAGACTGCACAAGCTTCCCTAGCAATGCCGCTTGGCATAATGACGGAGGAAGTGTTGGCGTACACTCACCTTGCGGGAGAAGTCTGTAATACAAGCGCTTGGCTATCAACACCACAATTCTGGTTTATTTTGGGTAGCCCCTCGTATATATGGCGTAACTCTATACAAGGTACCAGTTTATCTTCTTTTGTCCTCTGTACTCTTACAGTGCCTTTATTAACATAAAAATCTTGTGTATAATTAGTATCATGGTATTTTCTTTCTTTTAATGTAAAATCAGATAAACAAAATGTAAATTATATTTTTAAAAAAATGCACTCATCTTTATTTACCTGGTTTTGCAAAAGTTCTATTACACTTGTGGATGCGTCAATATCGGGGGGGTGGAAGCATCTACGGAGCAGGTGCTATTGAAGACGTGGGCGATACCAAAATGTAAATGTATGTAGGTGGAATGAATAGGATTCGGATGCAAGGATATTGCGATCTCTGCGCTCCTTCGCGCGGGCCACAACAACTCTGCCATCGCTAAGCAGCTCAACGTCAGCTGGATGACTGTCCACAGAGTCGCAGAGAGGTTGAAGAAAAGGGAAGACCTCAAAGATCGTCCACGTGCAGGCAGACCTTGTGTTATTAATCGTGTGGGTGTCAGAAAAGCTTTCGAACGTGACCCGGCTCCCAAATTGACACAGTTCGCAAAGAAAAATGTTTCTGTGGTCACGGTGTCCAGAGCCATCAAGAAGAGGGTGGAAAGAGTTTGAGGTGCGTGGCAAGACCTTTGCTGGCGGATGGCATGCGAGATAAACGTCGGGAGCGCTGTCGTCGCCTTCTCAACGACTTGAAGAGTCATGGCAATCGCACCGTCATCTTTTCTGATGAAAAAACCTTCATGGTCGACCTGGTCATCAACAAGCAGAACGACTGCGTGGTCAGCTTCAGCCAGGACATCTCTGACTACAATCAAGCACCCGGCCTCAGTGATGATGCTCGGCGTCGTGGCGTCGAATGGCATGAAAATGCCGCCAATTTGGTTCCCTACCGGTTACTGGCTTACCACGGCTGGCTACAAGGACATCTTGACTAAGAACGTTTTGGCCTGGGTGAAAAAGGTGAGGAGGAATGCGGACTACGTCTTTCAACAGGACGGTGTCCCGGCCCACAGTGCCATGATCGTTCGAGAGTGATTGGAGTCTAACATGGACTTCTGATCTAAGGACTTTGGCCTCCTCAGTCGCTCGACTTCAACCCTCTTGACTACAGCGTGTGGGCGCATATCGAGAGCAAGGCCTGCAAGATCCGTCACAGCAACGTCGACCAGCTGAAAGCATCTATGAACCGCGTGTGGACCGCCTTGAAGAAAGACTACATCCGTAACGTTTGCCGGGCCTTTAGACCTCGCCTAGAGCGTGTACTTGCCTTCGATGGCGGTTACATCGATTAATATGCATTGAATATACATCAAAATCAATTCTGACAATAAAAACGGTGTCTAACTGCATCGCACACGTAGTTACGTCATTTTTGCGGAGGTCCTCGTATGTGTAACACAACTTTTGCAAAACCCAGTATAGAGCTTATTCATGAGAGTAACGTCGTTCCGCAGCAACCAATCACAGTGTGAAAGCTGGTATACAACATGGTGGCAGCAGCTTCAGCTGCCAATCAACGGCGGAGCTGAAGCTGCTGCCGCCATATTGTATACCTCATGAATAAGCTCTATATATAAAAATGTTGATTTAAAAGAAACCGTCCATATCTCAAGCCTCTTTATCTCGAATTTTCTTCTGTTTCTGTGAAATTAGAGATCTCGAGATTCGGCTTTATTTCCATTATCATGTAAAATTTTGCATATAGCCATCTTTTGTTTATGCTTTATGAAATGCATTATAATTATAGTTCCAATTTTCCAATGCGCTTACACTATTTTAAATGTTCCTTTGTGAACAGGGTGGTGGTGCTAGTCTCCAAAGCAGCCTTGAAGGCCACTTCTGCCAGTGCTGATTCTGGATTATGAGTGTACCAAACATGATTTTGTTTTAATTAGACTATTCACCTATAGTGATGACAAAAATGATGATTGATGTCCAAACTTGTGGCTCCTTTTTTCTACAATCATTTATATAAAATCAGCGACGGTGGACTGTGTCACAACAAAGAAAAAATCTAACTTAGGGTTATTTCCCGATTATACAAACGGGTGGGTTCGCTTCTAGTAGAAATTAACTTTTGACTGTAACACAATGCAAGTGAGTTTTTTTGGGGGGGCTTTTTTTTTGTATGTTTCCAGTTACTGTACTACGATTTAACTTAATTTGGGCAGTTCATTCTAATTACTGTAATTTTGCTGTCTGTTGGACACCTTTTCGTTGGTCTCGCCTTTAGTCCGTCATCGCCATTACGATTACCCCTGTCGATTGGTGAACGCTGTTCTATTTAAATTGTTTACGACAACCTTTTATCTTGGCATTACCCTTTTGTAGTAATGGTTAAGTCTCCTAAATTTTTATTTAATTTGAAGGTAAGCAATAAGAAATTCCAAGAAATGTTACAAGACAATTCGTTCTGCGACATAGCCAACTAAAAATACAGCTGTATTTTTAGTTGGCTATGGTTCTGCGATAAGTGATGAAAGAGACAGC
Organism: Rhysida immarginata; assembly: GCA_023313115.1. NCBI lineage: Eukaryota > Metazoa > Arthropoda > Chilopoda > Scolopendromorpha > Scolopendridae > Rhysida > Rhysida immarginata. The sequence continues at coordinate 295,280 of JAHWFO010102602.1, forward strand.
TGGTTCCGAAAAATTTGTGAGGCTCACAGTTTTCTACAGCTCAGCACAAAGTCAAATTTCAAACTCGTTTCCCTGTTTTTGTTCAAATTGAAAGGAAGTAATTTTTTTTGACAGTTTATGCAGTCTACACTTTACTGTGGTTATACTAAAATGAATATTTCCTCACTTAATTTGAGATTTAAATAATAAATCAAGTTTAAATTACTAATTGAATTGAAAAATTGTAAGATTCTAATTTTTTTAAAACCTTTAAAATTTGCTTTATTATTTTATACTTAAATTGAAAAAAATCACATTCTCATCGTTTCAACAAAAATAAAGCATGATTTTTAGAATTTTAACAATGAGCGATGATTTTTAAGTACGAGGTACTACCCAAAATTTCCGAGATTTTCTTAACATCCTAATTTCTGCTGTCACCTCCAACGGTATGCATGATCCCAAAGATTTTTACCATTTTTGGAAGCACTTCTGGAAGTCCGAAAGCTGCAGGGTGCTCAAGACCACTTGGAATTCTTCAATGGAGTCGAAACATCACCCTTTCATTGTAGGGCGGTTGTAGGGCAGAGGTAGAAGTCACAGGGGGCTAAGCCAGGAGAATAGGGAGGGTGGGGAACTGTTGCCAGTGTTGTTTTTCTTTTGTTGTTTTTTTTTTTTAGCCAAAAATTCCCCCCAAAGGGGGTGAGGTTTGTTGGGGGGGGGGGGCGTTGTCATGGTGGAACAACCAGTCTTTATTCTTCCACAGCTCAAAACTTTTCCCTCTAACTCTTCAAAACCTCCCAGTAAAATTTCCTGTTGACAGTCTTAACCAGGTCGAATAATTTGGAAATTCGCAGAGGCACAAGAACAAGTTACAACACAAACTGCAATAACTCAAAGAAATGCGCCTATGATTACGAAACTTGGCAGAGCAGCAGCTAAAAAGTGCACCAAGAGGCACTATAGTGGCAGGACTTTGTGATGTTTTTCGTTTGGGCGGAATATTCAAATTCTCATATATATTGGGTAGCACCTCGTATGCTAACTGTATGGTTATTGATATATTAAATTGATCTTATAAGTTTTTCAGAATCAGCTGTCTCCGACACGAGTTGTCACAGGAACGAATTGTCTTGTTACAAAATAGGGTAGGCTTCTCTGTATTTGATTTAACATAAACAGTATTGCATGTAAGATAACAGCAGTTTACATGAACTCATATTTTATCATCCGTGCGCTTCACCCAGGGAAAATTTCAGATGTTGTTTAGTGTAATTTGAGAATAACAGTTATACATTCACATTTTTCTCTGTGCTGACTCTACAGTTGACAAGGCAACATGTACATTAAATTCAACAGCTCCTTATATTATTTGCTTAAGGTGTAAGGATATTTTTCTGTGCTGAGCATCGTTTATTATCGATCTACAGACACCGTGGAATTTACTGTACATCGATATTTACAATTCATTCTGACTTGAGAATTTCACATATGATGAGGATGCTGTTGAGTCGCTTGAGGATTTATTAAAATGCAGCTGGATTAATCCTGTTAAGACTGGAAAGATGCCAGCCATACGTTCTCTTATATCAACTCTAGAAATAGCAGCTGATCAGTACAAGAAAGATGAAGGGGTTAGTCAAAAATTTCAAGAGTCGAGGCGAATTCTATGAAAGAATTCCTAGACTGAATCTGAATAAATCGTCAGATAGAATAAGTATTGGAATAAAATTCAGATAAGTCCAAGCGGTGTTCTGCCATCCTCATATAAACACCAGAATAAACCTCAGATATCAGGAAAAAGTTATACGGTCCTCGAAAAGTCAGATAGTGAGCTGTTTTGCTCAAATTTAAATGGCGGACTTCTGGTTGCTTCTATTTGAAAATGCCTGCAAAACCATATTTCCATTATATAATTATATAATTATATAATTCATCTGTCTTTTTTTCTCCACCACCTTTCTAAACTGGTAGACCAAATCGGTCAATGCTTCTACTTCATCAGAAGAGTTTTTTTCTCATTGGTTCCTTTCCTGTTTTGGCAGCATGTTGCTTTCTGTTGGGATAACTTGGGAAAGGGAAACGCGGCTTCGCTCTGTCTGTGTGCACGACAACACTGACTGGAATAAATACTTTAGTTTGTCACGTTAGAAGGAAGCACTAAATATCAAACTGATCAATCACAGTGCGCTTTAAATTGCATGTGCATCATACCATCGGTAGTTTTCCCAAGAATAAAAAATGTTTGTAGAACGCAATTGAAGCAGTATACTGAGTGGGTATAAGTTTAAACCTTCGATAGCTATCTGAAGATTTATCTGAGGTTGGTAGAACTAGCCCTAAGACCTTTGACTTGATCTGCAGCATGATCAATATTACTTCAAAAAGTAACAGATAAAAAAAAAATCTGAAAATGCGATATGATAGAGTTTCTTATATATAATCCATTTACTCAATCTACAAGCAAGAAATGCATTACATATCAAATTATGTGAAAATAGTAGGATATATCCACCTATCAGGTGCAAGCAAACTAAATGGTAGCTTTACAAGCTAATGGTTATTTTCATGACATTATTCAATTATTTGTTTACAGTTTCTAACACAGATCATTATTAAACTTTAATTGATTGCTCACTGCTTTTTTGGTTCAAGTTTGAGGATTTCTAAGTTTTCATCTGTTCTTGTTTTTCATTTGTTACATTTGACTCAAGCGCAGGAAGGTAAAGATATTGGTCGTTAAGGAAGTCCTGATTAACTTGATTAAGTTAAGTGCCCAAAACACGCCATGCCAGCGATTGGCTTACCAATCGCGGGCCCGTCTATGCTTGTTGGAAACCAGCCAGATTCCTTACTGAATGATGGATGCAGCATGTCCAAAATGTCCAAGTTTGTTGTGGAAAAAGAGGTAAACTTATTTATAATTAAGGAAATGGTTATAACAATTGTTTGGTCATATGGTACTTGTTGCATTTTCAAGAAAAGTCAACAGGAAGGAAGTTCTAAAGCATCCTCTTAATGTCATCCCTTGCATGTACCTAAATATTTATGAAACACCTAAGAAAACCAACAAAAGCAAGTTTGGCAAAAAATGTAAACACTAATGCAGCACCTGCTAAAGCACCGTAAAAGCACAAACGAGTGCCAACAGTGCTTAATTGCGCAGAGCTTATTTCTCTCAATAAGTAGAAAAATGAATATATACCATTAAATGCCATAGAAGATGGACACGTGAACATGGAATTCACACTCGCACTCATGCACAAATGTAGGCTTAGCCTACTATTTTGTTTTGGCATCTGGCGGCGCCATCAACAATTTTGATAATCACCGCGGCACTTCTTTTAGGGTGGAATTGGTGTGGTGTTTAATAGATGGGACTCTTCCTTGCACTTTTACGGTACACACTGTCAGTTAGAAGATGAACCCCTCTGTGATCAGTACCTGGACATGGTAGCGATCACGGAGTGCCTCTTGGATGCTAAGGATTATGTTGATTCTATGCAAGGCTCATAACTGTCAAGGGCATCCAGGTAAAGTGTTGGCTCTTAGAGCCCTCAACATTGAATTCGATGTTACTTGAGGCAGTATTGAATGCGTAGAATATCAAAAGATCCTTGCTAATCACAATGCTGGTCACATTTGTCCAGGGTATTTTTATGATCACAATGCTTTTGTAAGAATTCTTGTAGTCGCGGATCACCCTTGAAGTCAATCGTATGCGAAAATCCAAACTTCACTTATATCTCCAGGATCTATGGTCTAAGTCAACACATCTTTACTCAAAGCCTGAGCGTGAAAATGTCATATATTGTTACATCACCTACAGTAGGGTATTGTTAATCATATTTCTATCAATAATAAGCCCGAAATTGTCCGTACCGCATAGCCCACGAGAAATACAGGCCCTGGCGCGGAAAAGTCACCTGACCATCTTAGTCTGAATAACAATGTAACCTTCATTGTTTCCAACAAACGAAAAATTGCTGATTATTAAAATCCAAGATGGAAACAATGAAGGTTACATTGTTATTCGGACTAAGATGGTCAGGTGTCTTTCACGTAGGCTACGTAGGTGATGTAACAATGTGTGATATTTCCGTGAGCAGGCTTTCTCTCTAGGCGGTATTGTCTAACTCACGGGCTCCACTTTCATCATCACAGTCATTTATATTGTCATCTCACAGTAGAAACAACTAGAAGTTTCCACAGATATCTATCATTTTACATGTACGTATATACAAAACTACAGACGTGCATAAGTAATGGTGTATTCTACACGAGCTCATTCTACTGGCGTGCTATCGGGCACTTTGAAGCAGGACAGTCAATCAAAGATGTCGCTCTTTTCTTTGGCATTTATCATTTGATGATTTTTCGATTACGAAAATAATTCCAAACAGGTCAAACAGTTGTTCGAAGACCTGTGCCTTGTTGACCAAGGATTACCATCCCTCTGATGATCGGTATATTGCTATAGTAACTAAGTGGAATCGACGAGCAACCTCCACGGCCGTTATATCCCATAATTGCAGTATCATTTACCAGTACTGTGCGGCAAAGGCTCCACATAAAGGGACTTTATGCTCGAGTATCACGTGTTTGTGTTTCACTAACTGTCCAATCCAGATGGGCAAGATTAAACTGGTGTTGTCAACATGTCAATTGGACTGTCTCAGATTTGCCCTGAAATCGGATGTGTGCGTTTAAGGATCTGGAGAGAATGAGGTAAACACAATCAGGGCAAGAACATCATCAAACATCAGTGACGTTACATCACGCATTCATCGGTGGCAGTGTCTTGGTGTAAGCTGGAATTTCAATGGGATATTGCACCGAGCCGCACGTCTTTAAATGCGGTTCTGTGACGGCTGCATGGTATCACAAATTCAGAACAAATGATTCCACTTCTAAATACAACTTAATATGGACAAGAATACACACAATTAACAATTTTTAAGGCTCTTTATCTTCAAGTATATACACAATCCCTAATATAATCAGTGAAGTATGGAATCAGTTTTGCATCAGATCTCATTAACAAATGATTTATAAACAATCAATAATCTGAAAATTTACCTCATACTATTCTACTTCTTTAGCATAACAAAAACTTTTAGTACAGAATAAGACAAAGTAGTTATATGGGCCTTTTCACAATGCTATGTTCGCAAAAAGTTTGGAATTGATCATATGATAAGCAATATTCAGCTTAAGTAAGAGTAATAGAGACGATGTTAATGCAATACGACTGGTTTATTGTTAGAGCTTACGCGTTTCGAAGCAATAGCTTCATCTACAGAGCCGGTGAACCAGTGAATAACAGACAATCGAACAGTGAAGTGTACATTTATTCAGGTGGGACGTAAGCAGTGCTTACACGATTCTCACACTTCCGGAATAAATTCCACATGAAATACACTGAAATAGGCAAGAAGCCTGACTAACCCAAAGAGGTCTTCCACATTATGAAAAAATAATAAGATTGACGATTGTCAGAAGAGTGGGAGAGGGGGAGGGTGGTGTAATGGCAACATAAGCAAGTGCTAGTGATGACGTAAGCGAATTCCTTATCTGTGACGCAGGCCAGTCCGTTGAAAGCAACCAATAAGATTGCGACTGATTCATGCTAAATATTGTTCCCCATTGGTCATATATAGATTGTCAGTTTTAATATAGATAACACTCGGAAAATAAAGTTTAGTGTTCTCTCAACCTTCGTCGTCTCTGTGTGTCTCGTTATTTCATCCATTACAGTGGTATTACATCTTCCAATAATCCGGGAAGGAAACGTTGCCAATGCATCAAGAATATGCCTCGGTTTTCCATACTTTGTATACCACTTCATTTCCATCCGGTTTTTCAGTATTCCAGCCACCAGGTCATTGTCATGGCTCTTCATCATCTGCACCAAGTTCATCAAGAGATCTTGGACACACTTTCCAATACGAGTCATGTAATGATTTTTTACGGCCCTTCTTCCAAGCTGCGCAATGGTCCTCATGGTAACATTCTAGAACGACTGGAGTTTACTCCATCTACTTCAGTCGCCCACACAGACATACCATACAGGAGGATGGTCCGAATCACTATCTTGTACAGTATTAATTTATTGTCGATGCTGAGGGCGCTGTTTCTACCCAGGAGAGCTATAAGGCTGTACTTAGCCCTCTTTGCTTTGTTCAGAGCAAAAGTTACGTGACGATTCCAGGAGAGTCTTGAATCGATGATAATGCCAAGATACTTGTAGTTGTCAACCCATTCGAGTTTCTTATTGAATAGAACCAGGGAATCCGGGGGACACTTAAGTTTTTTGTTGAAGTACAAGGACACTTAAGTTTTGTACAAGTACGAGGACACTTAAGTTCAAGATTCAATTTCCAGCCATTAAACCAATCCTCGAACTTCTTCAAGGCGTTCTGCAGCCGAGTGATAACATGAGATGGCTGGTGCACCCATGCCATGATGGCAGTATCATTAGCATAGACATATAAATTATACTTCGGGTTTTGGGAAATCATGCATAAAATAATTAAAGAGAACAGGCCCGAGGACGGAACCCTGTGGGACACCAGCCTTTACCTTGCGAGGCGTGCAGAAGTTTTCGCCAACTTTGGTTTGATAGAACTTGTCGCTGAGAAAGGATCTCACCGTCATAATCAAATCAGAAGGTAACCCGTCTCTAATCATCTTATAGATTAGCCCCTCGTGCCACACCTGTCGAAAGCTTTGCTGACATCAAGAAAAATCACGCCACAGTACCTGGAAAGGTTTAGTGGGGTGCTCAGATCTTCAACGAGCCTCCATATCTGCATCTGACACCCGCATTAAACCATTGGTGAGACAGTATTCTTTGAACCTGGTGAGAATCTTTTTTTCCAAGACTTTAGACATCGACGAGAGTAGGCTGATAGGTCGGTAGCTCGCGGGAATTGCAGGATTTTGCCCTTGCTTGGGGATATACTTAACTCAATAGACTGCTTCCAAGCAGTCGGGAAATAGAAAAACTTCCAACAGTCGCTTATGATATTCGAGATGACGCTAATGATGTTCTTTGGAAGATTCTTTAAGGCGTTATCATTTACCTTGTCTCTTCCTGGAGCTTTCCTCTTTTTCAGATTTCTTATGATGGTTGTGGTTTTTCCAGCCTCGATGATGATCTTAGTTGTTGGCTGTGGGACTTCACAAAAGTTGGCAAGACCATCTTCCACAGTCTGGGACGTGAGCTGACTCTCAGGATTATTGTTATCAGGGGTAACAAACTGCATCTCGCAATTATTTGAACTTTATCCTGATTAGTTTGGACGTAATTACTTTGAGGGCTGAGAAGTGGAGTAAGCATATCATTCTTCTTCTTCTGAAGAGCTCTAACCATGTTCCAAATGGAATTGTCGCGAAGCTCATTTACCTCTTCTTGAACTCTTCGCACTAACCTGTTGTATTTGGTTTTTAACCAAGGCAAATGATAGCGCTGCCAAAGCCTACGGGTCTTGTTTCTCTCTGCAATCAAGCGTTGGATTCCTGGGGGTGAGCATAATTCGATGAACGGGCTTGTTTACCAGTGGGTATGCACTAGCTTCAGTGGCACTGTTTATTCGCCTGGTGATGTCTTCAACACGTCGATCAATGTCACCCATACTGTTTGCTCCTTAGAGACAGTAGTCATGTTCCATGAGGAGAGAATAACACAATCGACAATCGAACAGTGAAGTGTACATTTCTTCGGGTGGGACGAAAGCAGTGCTTTCACGAAGCTCACCCTAACAAAATAAATTCCACATGAAATACACTGAAATAGGCAAGAAGCCTGCCTAACCCCAGAGGTCTTCCACATTATGAAAAAATAATAAGATTGAAGATTGTCAGAAGATTGAGAAAGGGGGGGGGGATCACATCTTCCAATAATCCGGGAAGGAAACGTTGCCAATGTCTTCGAAGTTGACATCAATAATATGCCTCGGTTTTCTTTACTTTGTACGCCACTTCATTTCCATCAGGTTGTTTACCATGTTCATCAGGAGATCTTGGACACACTTACCAAAGTGAGAAATGCTTAGATCTGAATGGATGTAATGATTTTTACGGTCCTTCTTCCATGCTGGGCAATGGTTATCAGTGTAACATTCTGGAACGACTGGAGTTCACTCCATCTGCTTCTACATATAATCGCCCACACAAGCATGCCATAGAGGAGGGTGGCCCGAATCATCGTCTTGTACAGTAGCAGCTTATTGTCGATGCTGAGGCCACTATTTCGACCCAGGGGGTCTAGGCTGAGCTCATCGACAAGCTCATCGACTGGTTAATGACGCATTTGTCGATTCGAGCTAGAATGAACACGACTTGTCTACAGTGTCTACAGAGTCTACAGTGTACACTTGTCTACTTGTTTACAGAGTCTACAGTGTACAGACTCTACACCGTCGATTTTCGAGTGTAGACTTTGACCATCGACAACTGCCTACAATTATGCCATTCTTGTCTACAATTCAAGAGCAGTCGACTATGCACTTGGCGATCGTTATTTCAGAATTTCGCAACAGATTTATTATTAAAATCTTTTTTCCTTCGTTTCCGGCCTGCAGGCTAAATACACATAGCTCAAGAATACATATTTTCTAAAAATATTAACAAAAAACTTGTTTAAAAATATTTACATACATGAAGTACTCTCTTGTGCTACGAAACTTGAACTGTGAAAATAATAATATTGTGTGTCTACAGTTATGTGTTTATGTGTATATATGGATAAATGTTTAAAATTATGCGTAAATTTGTGTAAACTTGTGTATATCATCTAGCCATACATGTGTAAATTTGTGTATTAATGTGTAATTTGCCACTTATCGACGGTTAGATTTTGTCGAGATCGACAGCTTGTGGATGAGTTCAGCCTAGACCCCCAGGAGAGCTATGAGGCTGTACTTAGCCTTCTTTGCTTTGTTCAGAACATAAGTCACGTGACAGCTCCAGGAGAGTCTTGAGTCGATTATAACGCCAAGGTACCTGTAATTGTCGACCCATTCCAGTTCCTTATTGAATAGGACAATAGAATCCGGGGGACGCTTAAGCTTTTTGATGAAGTACACAGCTTTGCATTTTCCGACGTTAAGGTTCAGCTTCCAGCAATTAAACTAGTCTTCAAATTTCTTCAAGGCATTCTGCAGACGAGTGATAACGTGAGATGGCTGGTGCGCCCATGCCATGATGGCAGTATCATCAGCATAGAAATATAAATTATATTTTTCTGGTTTTGGGAAATCATGTACAAAATAATTAAATAAAACGGGCCCAAGGACAGAGCCTTGTGGGACACTGGCCTTTACCTTGCGGGGAGTGGAGAAGTTTTCGCCAACTTTAGCTTGATAGAACCTGTCGCTAAGAAAGGATTTCACCATCAAAATCAAATCGGGAGGAAACTCGTCTCTAATAATCGTGCCACATCTGATCGAAAGCCTTACTGACATCAAGAAAAACCACGCCACAGTAACTTGAAAGGTTCAGTGGGGTGCTCAGATCTTCAACAAGCCTCCATATCTGCATCTGACACGAATGGGCAGTACGAAAGCCGAACTGCTCTTTCCGAAGTAGATCATTGATGAGACAGTGGTCCTTGAACCTGGTGAGGACCGTTTTTTCCAAAACTTTGGACATTGACGGGAGTAGACTGATAGGTCGGTAGGTCGCAGGAATTGCAGGATTTTGCCCCTGCTTGGGGATGCTTAACACAACAGATTGCTTCCAAGGAGTCGGGAATTAGGAAAACTTCCAGCAATCGCTTATGAAATTCAAGATGTCATTAATAATGTTGTTCAGCAGATTCCTTAGGGCGTTATTACTTACCTTGTCTCTTCCTGGAGCCTTCCTCAGTTTGAGATTTCTGATGATGGCAGCTATCTCGCCAGTCTCGATGTTTATCTTCGATGTAAGTTGCGGGACTTCATCAAATTTGATAAGACCATCTTCCACGCGCTGGGACACGAGTTGACTCTCGGGATTATTTTTATCAGGAGTAACAAACTGCATCTCTAGGGAATCTGCAAGTATTTGTGCTTTATCCTGGTAAGTTTGGACGTAATTACCTTGAGGGGTGCGAAGTGGAGGAAGCGTATCATTCTTCTTCTTCTGCAGAGCTCTAACCATGCTCCAAATGGAATTGTCGCGAGCAGACAAGCTTTTCAGCTTGTTGTTCCACCTAGCGTCGCGTAACTCTTTAATTTCTTCCTGGACTCTTTGAACTAACCTGTTATAGTTGATTTTTAGCCAAGGTACACGTTGCCAAAGCTTATGGGTCTTGTTTCTTTCTCCAATCAAGCGTTGGATTCCTGGGGTAAGCACAATTCGATGAAATTTATTTTCCAATGTACAGGCACTAGCTTCCGTGGCACTATTTATTCGCCTGGTGATGTCTTCAACACGTTGATCGATGTCATCCGTACAGTTTGCTCTATCGAGTTGGCAGTCATGGTTCTTGAGGATTTCTTTGAAGAGCTTCCAATCTGGCTGATGCTTGACTTCTCTGAAATTGATGTTGACATTGTCAAAGTTTAACGCCACCAGGCTTGTGGTCAGAAGAAAGGTCATCAATCGTGAAGATGTTGTATGGCTTGAAGAAACCCTTCATCAGTGAGATATCCAACACGTCACTTATAGGCTAAGGTCAAAAACCCTCACCGGTGAGAGAATGATGACGTAATTTCTCACTGGGCTAACCGTCTTTTCTCGGTGAGGACGGTGAGACTAACCAGTTAGGCATAGCAGCACTAACTCGAGTTTCTGGCCGCGTTAAAATGACGTCACAGTTTTCTCACTGGGATTTCTGACCGACCAAACGCTAACTCTTCTCACTGGTGAGAGTTTTTGACCTTAGCCATAGACAGGGTGCGTGTTTACAAACATTAGCCCACTTGGTTGCCTAGACGTATTTCCGTTTCCGTAACAACTGCAACTTCCGGCGTTGAGTGTAGCTAGCAGTCGATATTACTCACATCATTAACTTTCGCTTTTAATGTACGAGTGCGGCGGTTTTTCATGAATTATTTCGCTAATCTGGACTCTGAGACCATAAAACGGTACACGGAAAAACTATCGATAAATGGAGTTTTCTATCCAGATCCTTTCGACCCACTGACCTATATAAATAACTGGATGGTGCATCTGGCGAAAAACTTGACGCACCATCCGCCATTTTAGTAGGGGCAAGAAATCTCATCGTGTGTGCAACGTTTATTTGATTGTTGGATCAATTCTGATTTTTAATGCCAGAAAGAGCATTGTAAAGGTAAACAAAGTAAACTTAACAATTGTTCAAAGTAAAATGTTAATTAAAAAAAAAATCAAATCTTTAATGTGTGTAAAGTTTGATTAAGCAGTCCGAGTTTCGTAAATATCATTGATTTTATACTCTGCCAAACCAAAAAGATTATTTTTAATTATATCAGTAAAAAGTTTTAATTTAAAATTTCCCATCAAATTAATTATATTGGAATAATCTCGAATAAAAAATGTCATAAAAAAGTTTAAATTATTGCCCCTACCAATATGGCGTCCAGTGGCGTCACCGTTTTTAATCCTTTTAATGAGGGATCCGTGCACAAGCGAGAGGGCGCCACTGAATTTTACCTACTAAAAGTGCACAATTTTATCACCAGATGACAGTTGTATAAGTAATCTGTGCTATTGGGTTTATGGTTCAAGTCCAGGCCGTGAAATTTTTTTTACTATTTTTCTCTATTTAATTATTAATATCAGAGGTATGGCGTGAAAAAATCCTCCAAAGACCCATTTTCAGTTAAATTTTAATTTAATTTAATAATTTAATCCAAAAGTAGAAATTAATAATA
>JAHWFO010102602.1:312909-346055 GCA_023313115.1 Rhysida immarginata
CCGTTCGTGTTAGTAAGAAGAATAATACAAAATTATTAGAACTAATATTACTCTTTAATATTACCATGGATAGAACAAGTTATCTAGAGACTATCTATCAGTAGGGATAGTCTCTTCAATTCTGAGTGCGAGAACAGGCTCCCTCAAAAACCCAACGTTGAATAAGCCAATCTCCAAAGTTGTTCGTCTTGCTCCTTCAAATTTTACCAGTTCAAGAAAATTTGAACGAAAACAGGAATCTATGTTAGTTACACTTTTTTTCTAATGTAAATTATACTTATTTAATAGTTCCATATTTATTTGCTAACACATTTTCTTATTCATTATTCTTACGATTATTTTTTATTTACTCGTTGTGATCTGAAATGCATTTCCTCCGAACATCATTCATTATTATCGACTGCTAACAACATGGCTAGTTTCTCGCAGCAAGAATAGAGCTAAACACCGGAAGCTGTGTATCGGAGCCTTATAGAAAGTAAGAAGGATGGCTGACTTAATTTCAGCACGGAGGTCGAATATGATATTAATTAAAATAAAATAACACTACTTCCATTATGGTAGGGAGTGTAAATCATTGATCTAAAACTCATCCTTTTTTTCTGCATTTCAGATTGCCAAGGATACTAATATGAGCCTTCCTCTTCAGGCTCCTCGTGATAGTTTCCATTTAGCCTACCCAAAGGAATGGAAAAGGAATCTTGCAGATTTATAATGAGAACGATGTAATGGTTACAACAATAATCCCTTGATTTTTGTGCAAATCAATTCTGTTAGGTGATGGTGAATTTATTGCATGGTACATTATAATTTGATTGTATTGTAAATCAATAAATGACTTTATAAAAAAAATTGATGTTTAAAAATTTTAAAAAGATGTCGTTTCTCTTCCTATTATTGTCTGCTGTTCAAGAGCTGTCAAGTCTATGAACACGGCGATCGTTATTTTAGAATTTTGCAACAGATTTACCATTAAAATCCTTTTTTCTGCCTACAAGCTTGAAGTTCTATTTTCTGCTGGCGAATTTTGACTATAAAGATACAAATACAAATACAGGTCGGTATACAAATGTAAACTTGTGTAAATATCAGTATACACGTGTGTAAATGGATGTGTAAGCCTGCGTAAATTGGTGTATGCACGTGTGTAAATTTGTGTGTATTAATGTGTAAATATGCTATACAGATGCGTACAAAAGTGTAAACTTGTGTAAATAGGTGTATGGACGTATGTAAACCTGTGTGAATAGGCGTATACCCGTATGTAAACTTGAATATATCGTGTATACAAGTGTGTAAATTTATGTACATATTTGTGTAAGCTTATGTAAATAAGCTCTACAGATGCGTAAATTGTCTATACACGTGTAAATTTGTGCACATATATGTATAAATGTGTGTAAACTTGTATAAATATGTATAAATGTGTGTAAACTTGTATAAATAAGCTGTACAGAGGTGTACATAAGCGTAAACATGTGTAACTATGTGTAAACCTGCGTAAATAGCTGTATACACGTGTGTAAATTTGTGTACGTGTGTGTTTAAAGGTGTGTAAAGTTGTGTAAATATTCTATACAGATGTGTACAAAAGTGTAAACTTGTGTAAATAGGTGTATACCCGTGTGTAAACTTGTCTGAATAGGTGTATACCCGTGTGTAAACTTGTGTATACTGTGTATATTTGTGTGTAAATTTGTGTAAATATGACTATATAAATGTGCAAGTAGCTGTGAAAATATATAAATATGTATGTAAAAATGTGTAAATAGGTATACAGGGTGTAACTAAAGGTGTGTTACAAACTTTGGGGAATGATAGAACTGGTCAAAATAAGCATTTTTTGTTCTATGATGATTGGTCTACAACTGCATTGTTTAAGAGTTATAGCAACTGTTCAAAATGACGCCCTTCAGCGTCAATGCAGGCTTGCATTCGTCGCTGTACGTTGCAAGACACCCGTTGCAGCATCTGCTGGGAGTCCCTGATGTTGTCTGCTGCTACAGCCAATCGTGCGATGAGTTCCTCCACTGAATTAACCATTGTTTCGTACATCAGGGACTTTAGGTGGCCCCACACAAAGAAATCCAATGGTGTTAGGTCTGGTGATCGTGGCGGCCAGGTAACTGGACCACCCCGTCCAATCCAACGATCGCCAAACGTATCAGTGAGGAAGGCCCGGACATGCTGTGAGAAATGTGGAGGTGCACCATCATGTTGGAACCACATTACTTGACGGATGTTAAGAGGTATGTCATCCAACAGTTCAGGCAGCACCTCCTGAAGAAAGACGAGGTAGGTTTGTGCATTCATACGAGCTGGGAGAATGTACGGCCCAATGAGGCGATTGCCAACAATACCAGCCCACACGTTGACAGAAAATCGTTGCTGGAAGCGCCTTGTCGAAATGGCATGTGGGTTGATACGGTCCCAAACATGGATATCCTGGTGGTTGAAAATGCCTTCCCTGGTGAAGGTTGCTTCATCAGTGAACAGCACCTGCTGTGGGAATGCTGGTTCCTCTCTACAACGTGCAAGTAACCATCTGCAGAACGCCATACGTGGTGCAAAGTCAGCAGCTCCAAATGCTTGCACTCGTTGCATACGAAACGGATGAAACAGTTGGTCATGCAGAACTCGCCAAACAGACATGTGATCTGTGTTCATGACGTGAGCAAGCGCACGGGTGCTACATGTTGGTCTTTCGTCAACTCTACGAAGCACAGCTTCTTCGAATTGAGCGGTACGACGGGTGCGAGCGCGACCATGCTCTTCACGCATCACAGCTACACTTCCTGTTGCTCGTAGACGTCGCACAAGCCGAGCAAACATTGTGTGAGCTGGCTGACGACGTTGTGGAAACTGCCGTCTGTACAGACGACAAGCAGCCCTTCCATTACCGTCTGCAGCACCGTACACTAACAACATGTCAGTGCACTCGTTAAAGGTGTAGTCCATATCCGGATGCGATCACACACGTTAGATTTTTTAGTGTGCAGGATCTGCTTGCATGGTAATGTGATGGTGTGGTCATGTTACTTTAAAAATTTACATGACCATACCATAATTCAGAAAGGGGTGTGTCATAAGCCTGCATTGATGCTGAAGACGTCATTTTGAACAGTGGCTATAACTCTTAAACGATGCAGTTGTGGACCAATGTTCATAGAACAAAAAATGCTTATTTTGACCAGTTCTATCATTCCCCAAAGTTTGTAACACATCTTTAGTTACACCCTGTATACGCGTATAGTAAACATTCCGTTAATGAGTCTTAAGTCTTGTACAGTCGAGTCAATTGACCCGAGAATGGCGACTAGGAAATTCGGGTCAAACAACTCTTATTGATATCTGTGTCCAATGACTCTCTTAAATGGGTCGAATTGGAAGAATCATTGGACTCTCACAAGCAGGTCATATTAACCGCATATTGCTGTGAGTGTACTCGATTACTTTCTACCCACTGAGGCTGTAATTTCGGGAACGCGAGTGAGCTGTTTTCTGCCATTGGGTGAGCGATCCAGAAGTTGTATCGATATCATTGGTAATAAGAGGCCTAGAGTTTTGACAGATTTTTTTCAAAAGAAAAATAATCAAGGAAAAATTTCATCAGAATCATCTTCGATTGACAGTAATAGTAATTCAACTGCCAGTGAAATAATAGAAAGAACTGTTATAAATGAACGGGATTCCGATTCCACGGAGCATTCTCAAGAGGGGACGACTACGGGTGAAAATCCAAGTAAGAAGCAACGACGATTTCAGACCGACTGTTAAAAAAATATTCAAGGTTGAAATTTAAAAAAGATACATCGTCAATGAATTGTACAGTTTGCACAACTTCTGGGATTATATCTAGCCAAAAAAAATCACTTTGCCACGTGCAAAGGTTCTGTTAATTTCCAACATTCAACAATGGCAAGACATACAATAACTATTATTTATTGTACAAGGTGATTATAATTAAAGTCCCTTTGTAAAAATGCTATAAAAAAACAACCATGAGTCCGAATGACTTCAAATTTGGACTGAGCATTCTTGAAGAAGGGGCATTTGATATGGATAAGAAAAAAAAAAAGTTCCAAAATTTATCACTAGATGGCGCTGTAAGCGGCATATTATGCCTAGGAGGATTTGTACTATGCAAATTGAAAGATACGCATGCGCATGAGACATTGCATGTGTTATAAAAACGCAGGCCTCATGGCGTTCTCGTCATATTTGTATCTCAGCCGTCGTATTTCAATTCAAAATGTCACTTCTAGCTGAATCCGCTTCCGTTATGCCGCTTACAGCGCCATCTAGTGATAAATTTTGGAACTATTTTTTTCTTATCCCATATCAAATGCCCCTTCTTCAAGAATGCTCAGTCCAAATTTGAAGTCATTCGACTCATGGTTGTTTTTTTATAGCATTTTTACAAAGGGACTTTAATTATAATCACCTTGTATTTCAGGTTTTTGTGTCTCGTCCTTTTCTCTTATAAATATCCATTATCTGTAAACAACTTTACAAAGTATAGCAATAAAATCATTTTATGATCATACTCTTCGTTTTGTTAATTTTTTTTCAAAGGGTACGCTAATAAATACGAGGGGACTCAATAATTTTTTTTTTCTAAAACAAACCCTGTGATACTATAATAAAACATCACCGAATTGAGTTACACTCACCTGAAATGAAGTGGCGACTACATAACATACTGTGACGAGTGGGTTCCCAATTTTTGCGGTTGACTGTGGCAATCCATACATTTTTTTTTTTGCTCAATATCCTGTGGAAATCGATGTAACCTTACTTGGCTCAATAAATTTGCTTTTTGTGCACCAATTGAGCATCCAGGAGCAACACAACATGGCATTTTCGTTAAGTTAAATCGTTCTTTCTGCTTTAGACAATTCTATGGCCGGAAGTCAGCAACGGCACAGCAGTGGCAGTGAAGTCGTGCATGTGCATTATGACTTCCTGCGCACCCCGTCTATAGGGGAATGGTCACAGTAAAAGGTGTCCTCCACTGGCCTTGCAGCAATGATGTCATCCTTACTTTGTATATACCGGTATAGAATCATGCCAGTGCAATACCGTGTAGCAGGGTTCCAGCTTGGATGTTTGGCATTAAGGTCACCAGCCAGTATAACTGTATGGCTGGTGACACATCGAAGAGTTCAACGAGATCGCTAACGTCAAGAGTATGTTTAGGTGAATTGTAGAGCGCCACGAACTTCACTTCACCAAGGGAGACGTTATTGATGGAAGAACAGCGAGCTACCTTAAGGTTTCTTTTCAGAAAAGCTAAGAAACCTGCTGAAATTCATGGGGAAATGGTAGAAGTTTACTGTGCCGACTGTGGGCTTTTCTAATATGTGCAAATGGTGTAAAATATTTCAGAAAGGAAGAATTAGCCTTGCCGATAAACAGCGATCTGGGCGGCCTGCATCAGCTGCAACACTAGCCATTATCGAGGACATTTACAAACCATCAGAGAAAACCGTCGTATTTCCTTGAAAGAAGTGAGGTTGGTTGATTGGTTTATTAGAATTTTTGGCGTCGACTACTAAGGCCATTTTGTGCCTTTTACACAAGTTATATCTGTACGCAGCCCGGGACAAACACAAACATCCATGCCCACGGCGGGATTCGAATCCACGACCAGGTGGACTCGACAACTAGAAAGCCTATGCCCTAGCCCTCTCAGCAACCTGGCCGGCGAAAGAAGTGAGGATACATTTCACATATCCTATGCATTTGTATGGGATATGGTACATGAGAAGCTTGGATACCGCAAAGTCTGTTCACATTGGATTTCAAAAAATCTGACACCAGAACAGACCGCAACAGAATGGTGTGTTGTCTGCAACATCTGCAGTGATACAACCAGGAGGAAAATGCGTTTCTGAATGGCAATGTCACAGGAGATGAATCATGGGTAGAGCACTTCACACCTGAGCCTCTAACTGCAAGCATAGTATGGAAACATCCACATTCTCCGGTTCGCAAAAAATTCAAAGTTTCTCCTTCAGCTCGGAAGATTATGCTTGCAGTTTTTTTGGGATATGCAAGGCATCCTACTCAGAGTTCCTGCCTTGTGGGTCAACCATCAACGCCGTCACCTATTGTGAAACATTGATTAAACTGTGGCGTGCTATTTGGGATAAGTGACCAGAAAGAGGAAACTATGTTCAACTTCTTCACTACAACACGTGTATATGGCCAACTTCATCAAAACGAAACCGGTCTGTTTCGGTTGGGGTGTTCTGGACACCCAGCCTACAGTCCGGACTTAGCGCCCTCAGACTATAATGAAGAGATATCTGGGTGGTCAGAGGTTTGAGACTGATGAGGAACTCAAATCACTGTGCCATTGGCTGTATTCATTTGGGAGTTCTATCAGTGGGTTATTCTGAAACTGGTGCAGTGTTGGGATAAATGCCTTAATCATTAAGGAGCCTATGTGGAAAAGTAGATAAAGGTGTGTAGTTTCGCTGCACTTAGTTGTTTACCTGTATGTTTTGTAATTTTCTTTGAAAAAAATAAATGCCATTACTTTCCGATATCTCCTCGTAGATGCATAAACATCCGAAAATATTTTTGAAAAGAGTCTGGAGATAGTGATGAGCGAGCATTGTAAATTACTAAGACTGAAAGTACTCAGAGATCGACAAGAAATTTAGCCAAAATATTTTGAACCCTGTAGATAGTCTTCAAATGAATTTTTCATGTATAAAGTTGTAATGTTAAATAAACTTTTTTTATGTATTCCCTAAATCAAATACAGTAGAGCCCCAATAATTCGAGTCTTGATAGATTGAGGTTCCATGCATTTCGAGGTGAATTACTCTCGAAATTAAATTTTTCCATATACACTACTTTGTATTTTAAATTCCACTTTGTATTGCAAATTAAACCATCTAAATGTAAATCTTTCCCTGTAGTCTGAGTCTTTCTAATTTGAGGTACAGTCAGCCCCAATTACCTCGAATTATTGGGGCTCTACTGTAAATAAAAGAAAGGCCAAATTAAGAATTTTTGTCATTTATTGCATAAAACCTTTAAAATATAACTAGCTACGAGGAAACAGACTTTTCGTTGCAATTCTACCAATAACAGCATCCGATATGGAACCAATTTCTAACTCTGCATCAGATATAGCATATTCCTATGAAAAAAGAAAAATTACTGCCTTTAATTACATAAGTACATGTATTGAACACTGGTAAGAATAATACATCCTAGAACGTATGAAATAACATTAGAATTTCAAAGTAAAAATGTAGAAATTATTGATCTCATTTACAAATAGAATAAATTACAGAGAAGATGAAATGATTGTAACACTGAAAACGGACTGCACTAGGAATATGGACTCTCAGAAAATGTAATATTTTAATAACGCAAACAGAGAATAGTGTAAAAATTTTCAAGCATAAGATAAACGATTTGGAAAATCTATGCAAGATTTAATTAATAAACACAGAAAAATAATAGATGCACACCATATTTTTACCAATATTTCATAAGAGTTCCAGATAAGATTTTCCACTTATGACACCCCAGTTTCATTTTCCCAGCATTTCTTCCTTATATTTTATACAACATTTTCCCTGCTTAAGAGCTTATATTTCCTATTTCCTATTGAAAATCTGTAAGAACCAATCAGATATTTAATTCGGGCCTTACACCTTATACCCAAAAACTGATGTTAATTCTATGATATCCATATCTAAATAAAAGAGATGGGTTCAAAAAGTGATACGGTAAACAAGAGTTTATTTGCCTAACGCGTTTCGATTATCATCATCTTCAGAAGCTATGCTGCTACAAAATTGAAGTGGGAAACCATGTTCCTTTTATGTTAATAGTTAGTGTTGTGACAAATACTTTTTAAAAATATTTGAAATACAAAATATGTGGCTACAAATGTATTTTAAAATATTTCAAATACTTCCAGTCAAATGTATTTCAAATATAAAATACTAAATACGTATTTAGAAATACAAAAAATATACTTTTAATTCATTTACGATTTTTACAATTTTTCTTCAATAACAGCAACTTTTCAAATCTGGCACCACTCAGACGATTTCTCGATGGGGTCGAAATCTTCCCACCCACGGTGAACAGTCGTTCAACAGGGGCGGAAGAAGGCAGAGGCGTATTAAATTTCTTAAATAACTGCTTTACGATTGGGAAAGAATTCAGGCAGGAAAGCGTTCCCTCTGGACTTTCTAAATAAGAGAGGCACTCAATGTAAACACAGTTCTCCGAAGCACTTCCAGGTCTTTCTAACTCATCATCTGGGAAGGTAAAAAAAATAAATAAATAAATAAAAAAAATCTTCATTTACATTCTTGGCCTGCTCTTGAAATGGTACTTCCTGATTCTGGTTCTTACTGCTCTTGTAGTGGTGCATAGCAGCATTTAAAAATATATTTTTGTGCAGATCTTTTTGGCTGTTCTTAAGCCAGTGCAGCTTAAAATAAGGATTGGATACAGCCCCAATAACCAACTCTTTCGTATCCATGCTTATGTCTGCGTCGTCTTTGCAGTCGAGGGCTCGAAACGTATGTGTATCTCCTTTCAAGACCTTCCAGCATAGCTTTTGCAAGAGGCTTGCAGTACTGTAAATTTCTCATCACCATTTCTTGAAAGTTTTCCCCTTCCAGAAGAATAATGGCCTTGACTATTGGTCCCATTACAGTCACATACTCCTGCAGATATCCCAATTCGACATAGTTGAGATTTGGCAAAGCCAGTCTTTCGAAAATCATGGGAAGGTGTTCCGTAAGAGAAAGCAAGGAAACAACAGTGTTATATTTTGAATTCCACCTAGTTGGACATGGGAGAACAAGCCTTTTCTTACAAATTTCTTCTATCAAGTCAGAGGCTTTGGTGCTTTTACTTACATGGTTCCACAATGTGCAGCATTTTGCTTCAGCAGATCTGTTTATCTTTCTATCAAAAATGGCTTTCTGGATATCCGTTGTGGCAACAAGATTTAATGTATGGCTGCGGCATCTACCATGGGGTGGCAAAACAATTTCATCATCATTTTCTTCCTGAAAAATGTTCCCAATGTCCACAATTTCTACGTCGTCATCCTCAGCTTCCTCTTCGGTATCTGCTTTGGACCTACCACAGTTCTCAGTGAAAGCCTTAGCAAAGTTGGCTGCATTGTCTGTGACTGTTTTAGTTACTTTGCTAATTGCAATGTCGAACTCGTTATGAACATCAGTGAGTAGCTGCGCAATATTTGAATAATTGTGCGAGCCAACAAAACGACCACAACATAAGGCTGCTGACTCCCGGGTTAAGTCACTATCGATCCAGTGCACTGTCATTCCCATGTAGCTTTTCCTGTTTACAGTCCAAATATCTGCAATTGTGCACAGATAATCAACACTTTTAAGTTCGTCTTTCAAGCTGGATTTCATGTTGTTAAAAATCTCTTCAATTTTTTTTTGTAACAGTCCTCCTGCATGGAACAGAAGCTCTAGGCTCAAGACCAGTTACTAAATCTATAAATGATTGCTTCTCAACAGTTGATATGCTGCGCATTTCTTGTATAATGTAATTCGTAATGAGATTATTAACACGATCTTTGTTAATTTTGGAATAATAACTGAGCCTGAGTGTTTGCTGATTATTTTGCTTTTGAATTTTAGCAGCAGGCTGATCATCGTTGCTCTCTGTCGAACGTTTGGCTACATCAGTGCCTGGTCTGTTTGTTTTAACATGGGCCTGGAGATTTTCCAACAACGCTGGATGAACACGCTATGAAATTAATTTTATTTTCAGATTATTAAATTTGGATTCGATAACTTAATGTGGCAGTTAATTATTATTTTATTTATCTTTACATGCAGAAGAAAATTACTGGTGCTTTTCAAACTGCCTGACAGAATATTATTGATACAATTTTTCATTTGGCTTTTAAATTTCCATATTCTCCTCTTTGTACAATTTCAAAAAATGTTCCATCTAGTATAGCTGGAACTGTAATGTTTTCAGAATCATCCAATGTACGAGGTCTGTTCAAAAAATACGTAGACTGTTTGAATTGCGCGGGCCCTGTTGGTCCCACTCAAAATCGCTTGGTGTCGCCATCTTCTGACAGATCCGCTGATTACAAGGCAGTTTTTTGATTGCAAATATCAGTATTGGTTGATTAGCTACGCGGTTGTTTGTGAAGTGTGTTATTTTCGTCTGGCGGATTTTTAGAATGAGTGACTTGAACGAGCAAAGAGTTGCTGTGAAATTTTGTGTTAAACTCGGAAAAACTGCCACTGAAACTTTTGATATGCTCAAGACGGCTTACGGTGATGTTACTATGAAGCGTGCGACATGTTTTAAGTGGCATGCACGTTATAAAGATGGTCGCCAGTCAACTGCAGACGATGAGCGTCCTGGACGTCCTTCCACGTCAACTGACGACGCACACGTGGACAAAATCAATACCCTGGTTCGGGCAAATCGACGTCTGACCATCAGAGAGCTTGCTGAAGAGTGTGGGATAGCAGTTGGATCATGTCACGAGATTTTGACCGAAAAATTGTAGATGCACCGCGTTGCTGCGAAGTTTGTTCCACGCCTGATGACGGACGACCAAAAAGCCCATCGCGTCCAGGTTTGTCAGGAATTGCTTGAACGCTCAGAAGATGATGAAAACTTCTTGTCAAAGATCATAACAGGTGATGAATCTTGGGTGTACGGTTATGATATCGAAACAAAGGTTCAATCATCCCAGTGGGTGGGTGAGACATCTCCCAGACCAAAAAAAGCTCGCCAAGTTCGTTCCAATGTGAAAGTTATGTTGATAGTTTTTTTTGATGCTCAGGGCGTAGTCCACCACGAGTACCTCCCCCAAGGCTCCACAGTAAACCAGATTTACTACTTCGAAGTTCTCAAACGTCTGCAGGATGCTATCCGGCGGAAAAGGCCAGAAATGTGGACGAGTGGTGACTGGTTGTTTCATCACGACAACGCTCCAGCCCATTCAGCCCTCAGAACTCGAGAGTTTTTGGCCAAACACTCGATCACTGTTCTTCCTCACCCACCCTACTCACCTGACCTCGCTCCTTGTGACTTCTTCTTGTTTCCCAAACTCAAAAGACCTTTGAAAGGAAGGAGATTTGAGACGATTCCTGATATAAAGGCAAATGCGACGAAGGCGCTGAAGGACATCACAAAAGAAGCGTTCCAGGACTGTTTCCAAAAGTGGAAACACCGTTGGGATAAGTGTATGCGTCGGGGAGGAGAGTACTTTGAAGGGGACCCAGATGTGTAACTTCTGAATAAAGTATATTTTGTTTTATGACGTCAGTCTACGTATTTTTTGAACAGACCTCGTAATTATAGACATTCTGAAAGAGTAAATAATTTATAAATTTTCATAGGAAAATAGGAATCGAAAATAACAGATTTATTGCATCTTGTACAAGCCACGTAGTCATGGTGATTGAAATGTTTGAAAACAGGAGTAAAAGATTAACAATTTTGTTCTTTTTAAGCTTATCTGTGTTTCAGAAGTACGATGTTCAAGTATAAATTTTAGTTTTACCTCAACATTTATAACTCTTATGCTTTTCCAAGCTTTGCCCCACCGGTCATTTGCCCGAAACTGCTTATGAAGGATACTGAAGCAGAATAAGCAGTTTGGGGCAAATGGCCGGGCCCCATCAAAAATATACAATGTTTTTATTATTTTTTAAAGATGTCGTTTATACAGGGTGTCTAGCAAAACGATTTCGTAAAATTCCCTGGCTTTTCCCGGTTGATCACGTTAGTTGAACCCATAACTAATCATTAAAGAATCGTTAAACTTAACTACAATGAATTAAAACGTTACCAGTGTTGCCAAGTCACCGACAGGGTTTCCGGCTATTCCCGATTGAATTTCCGGTTAAAAACCGGCTATTTAAAAAAACACGGTCAAAAAATCCGGTTAAAAACTAGCAAACAACACGTTTAATTTTTTTTTTATATTTCTATTATACTAGTCACCGAAAATATTCAAAAATTCGTTTTCTTCATCACAGTTAGTTACATTGATAATGTAATCGTACATCCTTTGTTTAAATAAATCGTACATTTTTTCAGTTGATTCAAAATCAACGTATGTTTTCTTAGTAACCATAAGAAAATATTTTAAAAACAAAATCCTCTGTATAACAGGAATGGACAGTTTGTTTCTAATTTTTGATTTCGCTGTATTATAGTGTGAGAAAGCTCATTCAAATACAGCATTTGAAACAAGCAATGTTAAAAAACATACAGCTAAATTCGAAATGTTATGGAACCTCTGGTTATTAGCAGTATTAACATCTACCTGTACTTCAGTCCAAAAAGCTACTGCATCCACTCGCTTTCAATTTCATTTAAATTATTTTTAAACCTTGAAAATAAATTACCAATTTCTAAAATGTTAGGTTTAGCTTGTGATGTAGCTATTTTAGGTGGATGATGGTACCTTTCTCTAGAATATGAATATTGCCTGGCAAACGTTTTCTAATTTGGCAAATTAAGGTGAGCAAAAACATTTTACACCTTTCTTTCACATCCGTTAGGTCCTCAGGTGTCAGTCGGTTGGCAACTTCATTGAATTCATAACCCAAATATAAACACCTGGAATCCATGCAATATTTTTCAACATAGAATTGAAAAACATCTTTGCTTTTCAACCTCTCCAAATTAGTTGGAATAACAGTCATTTTCAATAATTGCATATAAAGCATTAACAAATCTTCAAACATTTTACAAGAATCAAGGTGATCTGATTGAAATAGAGCATTAACATCACATACCATCTTTAAAACATTTTTTCAAAAACGGTTTTGTAGGCTGGAAACATAACCAAACTTCGATTGAAATGTGAAATAAAGGTGTAGAATACTAACGTACTCCTTTTACAAAAAAAGACACACTTGCAAAATTTTAATAGGTGTTGCTCCTACTGGCATAATTACTTTTGTTATAGTACCGGCACGAAAGAAAAAAGAAAGTGGCGCTTGTGTAAATGAAAAAAAACTCGTCCAACCAATCAGAAACGGACTGGAAATGGGATATTATTAATTCCTGGCTTCAGTAGTAACTAATGCTCCGATTCCTGTCCATTTCTGATTGATAGAACGAGTTTTTTATCATTTACACATGCGCCACTATATTTGGTGTGTTTTTTATCTCTAACTCTAAACCCTTATCTGACGGATGGTATTGGCGGAGTATTTTCGGGACAGCAGGTTCCCGGTCATGTGATCTGATAATGAATGGACTCACAGTTTGCATAACACGTTATTTAGATTCACAATCCTTTCCAGTCATGTTAAATGAGTGAGAATGAAAATGCATTGAGGAATCAATACATACAAATCATAGCAAATGTATGTCAAATGACCTGCACCAGTGGCAATGTATTGCTGAGCTTCTCGAATCCAGGACTGCTTCACATCTCAAAAAATTCCGTGTACCCCTAATTTGCTGGCATCCGTCTTCCACGCTGTGTTGAAGATCCCCAATATCATGAACAGGAGTGGAATAAACCGGAATAAATCCACATACATTAAAAATCATCAGATGACGAAATGCTAAACTAATAACGTCGTGTGGCTAAAATTCTTCAAAGAATTATTTTAGGACATATTTTTATATAAGTTTTTTTCCTGTTTTTTTATTGTAGAAATAGACTACATATAGCTAACCTTTATGCAGTATAGTGTGCAGTATTTTTTATTTTTTATTTTTTTTGCTTTTAGCTGAAGTTATTATTTTCCTTGAATATAGGTTCCATAGGGATTTTAACCTATAAAATAAAATAAAAAGACAGACTGTGATGGATAGTTTAAGAGACACAGTGAAATTTGTAAAGACAGAGGGGAGGAGAGAGAAAACAAAATTCAAACTCCTATAAAACACTGATCTAGTCTTTTAGTACTTGGGTTGTGTTTTTTTTTTTGTTTTTTTTTTATCAATAATGTCATCTACCTGCCAGTGTTTTTTGGACACATTGTATAGTAGGATACAGCCAAACAACTGGTTTGATTTATGCATCTGTATTCTTTACAAAACAAAGTATCTATTAATTCTTTTTTATATACAAGGGGATATCAGAAAGTAACTCCATTTATTTTTGTTATGATTTTGTGCGTCGTGCAGAAATAATTTGTTCACAGGAGCAACAAGTAAACATTATTTTTACTAGCAATGAAAGAATAAAAAGAATACAAAGGAGCTAACATGCGCTGCAGCTCAATACATTTTTCCATAATCACAAAATAACAAACGCATGCCAGCTTAACAAAGTAGAACGTGCTAAAGTAAACGGTGGCTAAGATTAGGAAATACAACACCCCCCCTTTAATCTAAACACCGTTAATAAAGTGTGACACTTAAAACAATAGGATAAACAACAAAAAATTAGTTTCCTGTACTCGAATTTAACATTTTACATAATTTATAATGTTTTATGTTTCCAAGTCCTTTGGTAAGAATATCAGCAATCATGTTGCTTGTATCTATATATTTTAGACATATTATGCTGTTTTTGATCACGTCTCTAATGTGGAAACGTACTTGAATGTGCTTTGTTCTTCATCGATATGCTGGATCGAGTGCAAGTTTATGAGCACTTTGGATGTCATTATAAATTATAGTTGGATCTTGCACGAATTCATGGAAGCCAAGTTCTTGCAGATGATTTCTCAGACACACTATTTCTTTTGCCACATACTGCTTCAGTAGAGGATAATGCGACAATTGACTGCTTCTTTGCTTCCCAGGAAATGGGTGCATCGCCAAGAATAAACACACACCCATTAATGAATTTCCTATCCATCATTTTATTGCCCCAGTCTGCATCTGCGTAAGCAGTTAAAGGAAGTCCTGTTTCTTATATGTGAGACGTAGCTCTTTGGTTTCCTTAGATAGCATAGGACTCGCTTTGCTGCCAGGAAATGTTGGGTCACTGTTAAATTGACTAAGTGTGTAACGAGCCGGGAGCTGCAATCGCCTCTCACCCAAGCTCGCTACGAGTTCGTCGTTGCTAATCACCCGTGTATGTGGGATCGTAGCATAGATAGACTGAGACTCCAATTAAAGGGAATTATCACATTTATTTACATCTAAACTTATAGGGGTACGTTGGTGCGGAGAGATTGCTCCCCGACTCTCTTTCTCTCCGAGGCTGGTGGTCGTCTAAAAACGCAAACCTCACATCCCAGCGCCCAAGAATACATCCGGGAGGGGCACGCCCCGCCCCCCCCCCCCCCCGGTCACCGTCCCAGGGCCAGGGTATCGAATTCAAACTTCCTGAACCACAAATCACAGAGTCTCTTCTTCCCCACCTCGGAGAAACTCACCAGAGACACCTCCCTGCCCCCAACACTACAAAATTCAGAGAGTCGAGTTGCAACAAAGTGCATTAACCACGTAAGCAATGTCCGGCCTCGAAACGATTGAAATATATAACAGAGAACCAATTAACATATGATATTCTGTTTGGTCAACTTTAGATGCTTCTTGCTCCTCCGGTTCGTTAGACAATTTGAGATTTTTAATCATCGGAGTTTTAGCACCTTTTGCAGACTCCACGCCGAAACGTTTTAACAATTGTTCAATGTAGGGACATTGATATATTTGAATAGATTCCGCCTGAGAGTCTTGAATTATAGTCATTCCCAAGTAACATCTGGCTTCGCCAAGATCTGATTTTAAAAGACGATGAGAGCTGATTTTTTACACTTGCTATTATGTCATCAGAAGTAGATGCGATTAACAGATCATCTACATATACAGCAACAATGATAATCTTTTCTTGTTGATGTCCTACATACACACAATTATCTGACTTAGGGCTTTAAGATCCATGTTACACAATTTTTCATGAAGCTTTTGATTCCAGAGCTTACCAGATTGCTTTAAACTATAGAGAAATTTTTTTAAGAGGCATACTTTTTGTTCTTTCCCCCTTTCTGTGAAACCCTGTGGCTGTTCCATATAGATAGGTATATCCAAATCAGCATGTAAGTATGCAGTTGTTATATCCATATGGTGAACTTTAAGATTGTGTTCCACGGCTAATGCAAGTATCATTCTAATGGAATTGTATCTCGCTACAGGAGAAAATATTTCATTGTAATTAATGCCATCCCATAGCTACTAAGCGTGCCTTATAACGTACAGTTTTTGTATTATTTTGAATCTTCGTAGTAAATACCCACTTGCAATTTATTGGCTTTACTTTAGGTGGCCGATCAACCAAATCCCATGTGTGGTTAACAAGGAGAGCATCATATTCATCTTGCATCGCTAATTTCCAAGTCTTTGCATAGCCTCTTTAAATGATTTAGGAGCATCTAGTATTTGTTCCATTGTAGCCATCGTAAGTTTTTCTGTGTGATAAATTTTTCGAGGTCTTCCCAGTTGTCCTGTCAGGTAACGCCCATGGGACGGTCAGGTAACCTTCTAGTAACATTCTAGGTAACTAGAATGTGGTTGCTCTATTCCTTCGCTAAAATCGATCTAAACTAAATCTTCGTCTTCATCAGGAGTTTCTTCTAGCATTGTAAAAGGATCAGAAGCAGTTTCAAGTTCAGGTAACTGTTTATCTTCTAGAAAAGTAACATCCCTACTTTTAAGTATATTATGCATACCTTGATGCCATAGATGGTAAACTTTGGATTCCTCGCTGTAACCAATCAGGATGCATTTTTCACTTCTAGGTTCGAATTTACCTTTTCCAGGTTTGTTATTCTTTACATAGGCTATGCTGCCTATAATTCGAAAATAACCAACACTGGGTTTTCTCCCATTCCAGACTTCAATTGGGTTTTATCTTTACAATGACACGTAACATATCTATTACGTATAAATGCAGCCGTATTTATTAATTCAGCCCACAGTCCCATAGGAAGATTTCCATCTATGAGTAAACACCTTGCCATTTCCACTAATGTATGATACATGCGCTCTGCCACACCATTTTGTTGTGGTGAATATTCAATGGTCGTTTGCCGTTAGATTCCATGAGCAAGTAAATATTGTGAAAAGTCTCGACTAAGATATTCTTTGGCGTTATCACTACGTAAAACCGTCAGTCGCTGTCCTGTTTGGTTTTTGGCATATTCTTTGTAGGTTTTAAAAGCTGATAACACTTCACTTTTGTGTTTAAGTGGCACCACATACACGTATCTTGACTTGTCGTCAATGAAAGTCACAAAATACTTGGCGGATCCATAAGAGTCTTGCTTCATTGGTTTACAAATATCACTGTGTACTAGTTCCAATAACTCTTTAGAATGCGACATTGCAGATTTTGGAAAGGGCTTACGAGTTTGTTTTGCGACTATACACGTTTCACACACAATTTCTTCCTTTCCTGGTAAATTCATGCCAGATACCAATCCGTGAGATGCTAACATTTTTAGCTGTTGCATATTCACATGTCCATATCTCCGATGCCATAATTCTACTGGATCTAACGTATTAGTGGCTACAACTGAATTTAGAGCAACTTGTTCAAGGTTTCTTTGATATGGAGAAGTTTTGATAACGTACAAACCATTCCTCTTCATGGCTTCTAATAAAACTTCACTGTCCCCTTTGATGTAGGCCTTATCATTCATGAAGTGCGCTTCATAACCATATGAAGTTATTGTTGAAATCGACAAGTTTCCTTGCAAATCCGGCACATATAGTACACGAGTAAGTTTTATATTGTGCAGACCACTTTCTCCGTTTACAGTTAAAGATACAATACCTCGTTGATTAGAAATGGCAGTTCTTTTGTTCACCAATTGGATAATGACTGGTTTCACTTTGTGAAGTGTAGTTAAGGATCTCTTGTTTCAACACATATGGGTTGTAGCGCCACTGTCCAGGCACCATTCCTATTTTCGTAGCAAAGGATTATCTTGTTGCTGAGGCAGAGACATTAGAGCTACAGATTCACTTATGTCTTTTGAGTCTCTTAATGCAGTTTTGGCAGCTTCGTCCTTTTTCTTTTTCCTGCAAACATTCATCGTGCGGCCTAATTTCTTGCAGTACTCTTTTATGTTTTTCATCCGGATTTGGTTTTCTCTCATGTGGCTTACTTTTAGTTAACAGAGCTCCACTTGATTCTGCCCTATATGTCTGGCTCTTAGCTAGTAATATTCCATTTGTTGAATGAGATTTGGTCTCCTTACGTCTACCTTCTTCATCAAGGAACTTTACTCTTAAATTTTCTAGATCAGGCAAACTATCCCTCGATTCTATGGCCACTCGGAAATTTTCATATTCATCGGGCAGGCTACAGAAAAGCAAAATGGAGAGTAGTTCTTTCGGTATTTCTAAACCAGTTTCGTCCAATTGATCAGCTATTGAGAAGAATTTTCAAATGTTGTTGCAGAGCTGTATCCGTATCCATTCGTAATTGCAACAGTTGTTTCATTAATGAAACTTTTCTCATCGGACCGTTCGGTTGATATATCGAGGCAAGTGTTTCCCATGCCTCCTTGACGTTGTGGCTTTCTTTACTTGATAAATTTCAGAAGGTTTCATGCGTAAAATAATGCTTGTCAATGCCTTTTGATCAGCTTTCATCCACGTATTCATTTGCTCTACTTCCTCTAGTTTCAGACTGGTTGTCTCCATTAAACCGGCCGCTATGGACGGTTGCTTAATAGTTCCGCACGTATAACCCCATAAATCACTATGTAGCAATATCATCTGCATCTGTAAATGCCATGTCTTGTAATTGTCTTTCGATAATTTTTCTATTTGATAAAGTCCGGAAGTCATCTCACAAGTAGAATTGACGTACGTAACTTTAGTTCTTAGGTATAGGCTACGCTAAAGGCGTTAAAACTTTTTTAAGCTTAATTAGGCTTAATGTCAAATCAATTAGGCTTCTTACCTTCTAGTATTGCGCAGTGGAAGCATGCTGGGTCCATAACCTGTTATGATTTTGTGCGTCGTGAAGAAATAATTTGTTCATAGGAGCAGCAAGTAAACATTATTTTTATTAGCAATGAAGGAATAGAAAGAATACAAAGGAGCTAACATGCGCTGCAGCTCAATACATTTTTCCATAATCACAACAATACCAAGCGCATGCCAGCTTAACAAAGCAGAATGTGCTAAAGGAAACAGTGGCTAAGATTAGGAATTACAACATTTTTTAATGGAAGAAATACAGTCGGTGTGTTAAACTTAACATAGCCAAAAAGATGGCTGAGTACATGTAGAGACATTGCATAACAAGAATTGTTCTTGCACATGTGCACTACTAACACCTCCTACAATACTCATTTCCAAAAAAGTTGGGACAGTGCAAAATATATAGAAAAAACAAAAAGGGATGATGTAACAAAACTTTCTCGCGAATACAAAATAGCAGATACATTTATGAAATGACATAAATATACTGTGTGCACCAAAACATTTTGTATCGTGGCCGGGACGTTCATTTTGAATGGGGGTGTTGCAACATGTTCCAAAATAGTAGGGACATACGTTGTAGAAAGCGCCGTTAGTAGTGGAACCTTCCGAATTGTTCGGGAATAATCTAGAATGATGACGTCATACTACATTCCGTATAAATAACAGTTGCCATCCGTCGTTCAGGTAACTTATTCGGAACGATGGGTTGAGGCAAGCCAGTGAGCGAAGATCTTCGTGTTCGAATCATTCAAGAATTCACAAACAACGTTTCTCAGCGTGCAATAGCCAGAAGATTTAACCTGTCATCATCTACAGTACATAATATTATCAAGCGCTACCGAGATAGTGGTGAGATCACAGTTCGGAAAGGCCAAGGTAGAAAACCTATTCTGAATGCTCGAGCTCTTCGGATCCTCCGACGTCACTGCGTCACGCATAGGAATGCTGCGATTACAGACATAGCCACGTGGGCCCGCGATTTCTTCGGGAAGCCATTATCATTGAATACTGTACGCCGGTGCATCCATAAATGCAAACTTAAGTTATACTGTGCACAACGGAAGCCATACATCAACAAACGACAGCAACGTCGCCGTCTAATATGGGCTCGAGCCCATC
Organism: Rhysida immarginata; assembly: GCA_023313115.1. Taxonomy (NCBI): domain Eukaryota; kingdom Metazoa; phylum Arthropoda; class Chilopoda; order Scolopendromorpha; family Scolopendridae; genus Rhysida; species Rhysida immarginata. Next base: position 332,941 of record JAHWFO010102602.1, read on the forward strand.
GCAATTGGTCCCAAGCACGCTGGAAGAACATATTGTGGTCCAGAACGCAGAAGATTACAGTGTGTCATCAAGAGGAGAGGTGACGCCACACCGTGGTAAACGCCGTGCTGTCCCAACTTTTTTGGGAGGGTGTTGCACGTGCCAAACAGGAAAACCACCTGTATCTTTCTTTAAGCATATAAGATATGTGATCCCATGCCTAATTTATCGTTTATGTATTGTAATGCGTTGAAATAAACGGCAATACAATAATCCAAACAAATGTGTTGAAGTTCTTCTTATATGTTGCACTGTCCCAACTTTTTTGGAAATGAGTATTGTAGAAAGAAAGCCAAACAACTGAAACATCAAGCATTGTTACATCATATTTCGACCATTGTTAATCGTATTTCTACCAATAATAAGCCCTAAATTTGGTCGACTTATGATGATGTAGCAATGTATGATGTTTCAGTTGTTTGGCTTTCTTTCTAGGAGCTATTGGCACTACATGTTACCAGTCGTTTAAAAAATGGCCGCCACTATCACATCGTCTACAGTGGAAGAACATCGTAAAAAAACTGAGAAACCCTCAGAAACTCATGGGGAAATGGTAGAAGTTTACTGTGCCATCTTCTATACCCTGTCTCAGCTTCAGTTGAGAGTGACGTCATGGAATGAGGCCCCTTACCAGATATAGTGCACAACATCGTAGCCTTTCGCCGTTAAAAGAATAAGTTATACTAAGGCTATGTATGCTACGATACGCCATCCTTTAATCGCGTGGCTTCTCGAAAGTAGAATAGTCGAATGGTGTCTATCAGATATCATATTTTTAAATAATGTTTAAAATATTTTAATCCTTTTCGTGAAAACTCAATCACTTTCATTTCTGACACATCTCTTTCATGCAGGAACAAGAAGAGACGCTGCCATTTTACAATCAAATAATCTCGACTACAGACTGACTTCATTTTATTTTTTTTTTTAATTTCGTCAAATGGCCTTTCTATCAGCCGATTTTTTATTATATCGAGGACAAAAATATGAAATATGATTCCAGAAAGAATTTTGAACAGAAAATTATTCGAACTATTTCTTCATGCGGGCGAACTGTAACCGCTTCACTTGTGACCTCACTCTCAACTGAAGCTGAGACAAGGTATAGACCAGTGTTTCTCAAAGTGGGCAATATCGCCCCCTAAGCGGCAGCATGGTCATTAGAGGGGGCGGTAAGTAGCAACTGGGCAGTAGGGGCACAGAACGGACAGCTCAGCATTTTGATGGTAGTGACCTTGAAGCAGCGCTCCTAATGGATGGGTGGGCTTGTGGGTTCGTTTAGCATTGGAATAGCTTGGGAAAGAGGTACTGTTTGGATATATTTCATTATTAAATTTATTTTTTGTTCTTCATTTTAATTTCAATAAATAAACAAAGTTATCTTCAAGTATGTATATGAATTTGTTTCATCTATACAATGAAAATAAAATCATTTAAGATATTTTTGCTTATCTATTAAAACTTTAAAAAGTGACCAGTTTCTTAGGGTAATATTATTAATTAAAAAGTTAACTTTCGATTTCGCATATGTTTTGTAAAAGAGTACTGAGAATTTTTATATGTTTATATAAAAAATAAAAGCTTTTTTGTGTGATGTTTGCTTAATTGTATAATTAAAAAAAAATTGTCAGTTTCTTACGTTAATTTCATTAAATGAAAAATGAAAAGTTATCTTTTAAACCCTCATATTCTTAACGAAACTGTGATCAGCATTTTAAACTTACATTTTGCTTATTTTCAAAAGTGAAATAAAGCCACTTTCTTTGATTAATTAAGCAAAGTCCTTAATAACAATTAAAAACTTTAATGTTTACCTGGTGATTGCGAAACATGCGTATGTGTAGTTATGATTTAGTTGTGTGAGCTTACATAATACGAGGGCTATTTCTTTTTAGCCTCTGATGAGGCATAAAATTAAAACAAGTGTGAATAGCAAAATTATTTTCCGACACAGCCAATGTAGAGATTGAGACATTTGTCATACCGATGGATGAGTTTTCTAATACCCTTTTCATAGACGTTTGCTACCAGCATGTTGAGATACGTCTCGATGGCATCTTGAAGCTCTTCGTTTGTGTGAGTGTGCTGTCCTCCCAGACCTTTCTTCAGATGCAAAGTCACTTGGCTCCAGGTCTGGGTGTTTGATAGGTGATCAAACACTTCCCATTGAAATTGCTCAAGAAGCTGTTAGGTTGCCACTGCAGTATGCGGTCGCACGTTGTCACAAATCAAAACAACTCCAGAAGACAGCATTGCTCTTCTTTCAAAAAGACGCCATGGAAACCTTTTTCAACATACTAGCAGCAAGCTTCTATGAAGAGGGTATCGGTAAACTCGTCCACCGGTATGAAAAATGTCTCAATCTTTACAGTGACTACATCAAAAAATAACTTGATTGTATTTGACTACTCGTAAAAAAATCATTTTGCTGTTCACATTTGTCTTTATTTTATGCCCCATCCAAGTTGAAAATAAAATAGCCCTTGTAGTTAGTTGTATTGCGGCTGGGGGAGGGGGGGGGGTTAGTAAATTTTGCTTATACTAAGGGGGTGTTCATTGAAATAAGTTTGAGAAACACTGTTCTAGACTATTCCCAATGTGTGCAAATAGTGTAGAATATTTCAGAAGCAGGTAAGGAGGTAGGTGTTAACCTTGCTGATAAACAGCGTTCTGGGCAGTCTGTGTCAGTGGCAATACCAGCCATTATCGAGGACATTAACAACATACTTAGAGAAAACAGTCACATTTCCTTGAAAGGAGTGAGTGAAATGTAACATCCATCCTATCGATCTGCATTGGATATGGTGCACGAGAAGCCTGGATACCACAAATCTGTTCACTTTGAATTTCAAAAAGTTTAACAGAACAGACCATCAACAAATGACATGCAATCTGCAACATCTGCAGCAATACAACCAGAAGGAAAATGCTTTTCTGAATGGCATTGTCACAGGAGATGAGTCCTGGATCTTGCACTTCACACCTGAGCCTAAAACTGCAAGCATGGTGTGGAAACTTCAACATTCTCTGGTTTGCAAAAAATTCAGTTTCTCCTTCATCTCAGAAGATTATCCTTGCAGTTTCTTGGGATATAGAAGGCATTCTATTTGCAGAGGCCAACTGCCAACGCCTTCACCTATTGTGAAACGTTGACTAAACCTTAGCATGAAATTCGGGATAAGCGACCAGAAAGAGTGAACGATAGTCGACTTCTTCATGAAAAAGCATGCCTGCATGCGGTCAACATCGTCCAAGCAAAACCAGTTCATTTCAGTTGGGAGGTTCTGGACCACCCAGCCTACAATCCACACTTAGCACCCTTGGACTACCACTTTTTTGGTCCCATGAAGAGATTTTTGGGTGTTTAGAGGTTTGACACTGACGAGAAACTCAAATCCATCGTGCGTCATTGCCTGATATCTCGTAGGAAAAGTTTGTGCTACAATAAGTATCAACAATGGTATCATCACGCAATGCACCAACACTATGCAGGGATCAACAATGTATATCTCATGACCAACAACTGGTGCAGCATTGGGATAAATGCCTAAATCGTCAAGGTTCCTATGTGGAAAAGTAGATAAAGACGTATAGTTTCAGCTGCAATTAGTTTTATACCTGTATTTTGTAAATTCCTTTGAAAAAAAAATAAATGCCGTTCCTTCTGATATCTCCTCATATAATAAAAACAATAAAATTATTTATATAGAAATGTCCATAAAAGATGTATACCATCACAAAATTTATATGACATGACCCGATTTGACCCAATCGGCCCTGTGCTTTTTGACAGAAATTGTCAACTATAAAGTTCAATTAAAACCTCACAATTCTGAGACAAAATATGCTCATTAAAAAAATTTCTGCATATACTCTAGGTAATGTACATGTAATGAAACTAAATACGTGCCACCAGAAGGGCCCCTAATAACTTTTGAAAATAATAATATAATCATGCATCATTTTCAGCATATTATAAACAAAGTCTAAAAGTTTTATCTGATATATTCATTTATTGCAGAAACTGCTCATAGGTGAGACTGGCATCAACAGAACAAAAGACGATGCCTACCATAGAGAAACGACATTGTGTAGTATAGCTTGCTGCCTGTTACCCTTCTTTGTCACTACTGATCTGGTCTCCAAAAAAGTTTTCATCCAAGCATTAATGGATCCTTTATCTGGTAGTTGTTTACCGTGAGTTAATCTATATCTCCTCTGAACAGTGATTGGCGATTGTGTTTTGGCAAGCCACACTACATACTGCTGCTTATCTGTGGTAGAGACCATATTTTATTCTGTTGATGCCAGTGACTCCTAGGAGCAGTTTCTGCAATCTTTTTTCCTATCAAGTCTGCTTTGTTTACATGCTTAGCATACCACTTATGCCATTCTGTCTGTGGAAAATTAAATTTCACTAGTAAATGACTATCAGAAGAAACTGAGTTTCTTTGTAACATGCTGAAAACTATATATTATTAGCTCAAAATCTATTAAATATTACGATACAAATCTTTTATGGACACCCTGTATATTGGATTATGACTTAAACTGTCATGTTTCAATAATGTATCACCTAATTTTTACCTTGCGAATGCTTTCAATGTTACAAATATTCGACAATTCATCTAGAGGTACTATACGTCCTGCTATGTTTGTTTTGACCTCTTTAAAATGTGCCATTGATTGATCATTAACAAAAACAGTTATAACTGAAGTGTCAGTATCTTTAAGGCCAAATTGTTTAAGAGATGAAGTTATCTAGAAAATTGTAATGAAAAATAAATGTTTAAAATTATACAATAAAAATATGTTCAATTGGAGGTATCGCGATATGTGGTTTCCCTACAATACTAAGCTCTGGACATGTGCAATGCAAATTTTTTCTCCTTCCTGTGGGCATTGTGTCTCTTCGTACTAAATCGAAATACAGTTTCCTTTTTTCCAAGTTCAGAAAGTAGAAGGAATAGATGAAAAGTAATGTTTTATCCACGGATACATTATTAAGTTTTTCTTTTTTTCTGGTATCGGAAATATATACATGAGCAACACATTGATAATTAGGTATATTTCAAATATAATAACAGAACAGCATGTTTTACTCCTCCATTTTGAAATCTGCCCACAATCACATCACTAAATGTGCTGCGCATGTGCATGTAGCATGCTCTGAGGAGTGGGTTACGCAGGGAAGCCACATATCACGATACCTCCTATTAAACAGTATAATAGTATGTAATATCTTAAAATGTAACACACAGTTATACTATTCTTACTAACAGCATAACGAATAGAATAGTAAGTGTGATTACTTGCGTAGTTTTCTGGCACATCCGCAAGATGTCACTGCTTGCGTTTTCGACCAGCAAGTCGCAGGTTTTCAGTATTTGCTTACAAGGAAAAGGATGAAACGTTAACAGTAGTTTTAAAAATTAATTTTCAAACACGAGTTCTTTTTTTATTCTTACTGTTTATTTACTGTTTCTTGAAGGTAAACTCCACGGAAAAAAATTTGAAAAGTTTATTTTTTTTTGCATCCAGGGTAATATATCATTCAAAAATTTAGATTTATCCTAATATTTTATTAAGAAAAACGCCTCGATAGATAGAACAATTCAAAAATTGGCCCTCTCATTCCCTCAGGAGAACCAGCAGAACAAGAAGTCATTTCTAGCTTAGTTTCGATTCTACATACCGCAAGAGTTTGCTTGCCTTTTTACTATCAGAATGCCTTTAACTTGTTCTCTCTTTGGATGTGTAAATAAGAAATCAGATAGAAACTTCACGTTTCATATATTTATACAATTGGAATCGATTAAGAAGCAGCGGATTACCTTTAGCCAGTGAAGACTTTGTATCCAAATGCGAACGGCATCGTGTGATCAGTTCATTTCGAAGCGTCTTGCTTTTTCTATAATCTTGCAGTTTTAAATTCATTGAAAATTAAAACGAAATTCATTGAAACTCGAATCTGTTCCAACTCTAAAAGGGCCTACTTCTGGTGATCTTTACAACGACTGCGATAGTCAGACATTTGCTAATCGCTGAAGGAATGAAGTAGGCCTATCTGCTGTCATAAGGTACGTGCACGAGTAAATATAACGAGTAAATTTTTTAAAATACGAGTAAAAATACTGTTTTAAACGTAACAAACGATATGCAAATTACAGTATTAACACATTATAACAAGCTCATCACGTATAAATAGTGAAACAATAAAATATACGACAGAAACTGAACACGAAGCGTGAAATTCCCATATGCAGCCAGCAAAAAAACGCCACGAAGTTGGTCGAAATCGACAGCAGTGCTGTTGTTTCGTACATCCGCCGCTCGCCTGATTTTTAGCATTGCTTAATACGAAAGTAATCACACATATTTATTCTACTCGCTATGCTAATAGTATAGCAGGGCTTTATCAACCAGTGGCATTCCACGGAGATGACTCCTGATATATCGTATTTTACAGTAATTAGATTGCAGCAATGGATAAGGTGCGATGCTGAAATTCATCATTTTCTAAAATGAACTGCTAGTTTGGACGAAGCACCCCCCTCCCCCATCCAAAAATCTAAATTAATTCACTTTAAAGAAAGATGATGCAATTTTACAGTGTTGAGTATCATTTCATTCTGTAAGAGTAGGAGTTGTAATAATGATAATTAAAAAATATGAACTCCAATTTACTTAGAATAAACAAAAAATAAATAAATAAATAATAAAAAACACTTGAATAAAGGTAACCCGATGTGGAGAAATACAAAATTTGTGTGGACGAAACACTGATGAAACGAAGATCTTGTAGAGCTTATGTTCATCATAGATCTTCTCCTGTGGTTCTTCCTGTGTTTTCGTGTAACATTCCTCCACAAGACCTTCTTTTCATCTGTGTTTTTGTCTACATCAACTTTGTATTTCTCCACATCGGGTTACCTTTATTCAAGTGTTTTTATTATTTATTTATTTATTTTTATTTATTCTAATTAAATTGGAGTTCATATTTTTTTTAATAATTTATCATTTTATTCTAGAAATAATAAAATATACATCCCATATATACTCGTCTAGAAGCCGATTTATGAATAAACCGACCCCCAGATTTTGATACCAAAAAACGAAAGACTTTTACATAAGCTGAGGCAAAAAGAGGGAAAAATGACAACATCTGGTATAGCCATGGTTATTAGAAGTTAGTGGTTGGTCAGCTCCTTTGTTCTCGACACTAAAAGCGTAATTGGGGGAAACTGCTCCCACTACTTGGCTTCGATGTCATTAGTAGTCTATCGACTGCCATACATTAAGCTTAGTTTCAATGGAGACCTTTGTCAGTGCTCATTTCTCCTGCTAATTCTCTCTCCATATTTAATTATTAAAATGCCTTTCATAACATAAAACATAAGATTAAAATTACCAGTAAGGTATTCATTTTTATACGATAAGGAGGATCTATTTTTTAATAGACACATTAATCAACAATCTCAAGAAAGACAAAAAATGAAATAAATGCTAAAAAACTATCTAAATTGTAACGTTTTTATTATAACAACTTATTAGTGATTAATGATTTTTAACTTGTGTTGTGGCAGAAATTGTAATTCTATTTATTCTGTGTGGATTTGTTTCTTTCCTAATAGTTTGCATTCTTGATATACCAGGTGGGCAAGAAATAACGTGAGGTGTTCAGAGCTCGCTAGCAGGAATTCTATTAGGCCAAATGCAGTACATTTTGGTGTATATACTGTATATATATTCAAAATTTCTTCTTTTCCAGATTCTACGTACCTTCAACAATTTTTCCAGAAGTCTCAAAAAAGAAGTCCAGTCCACAAGTCATCTCCTCTATATATAACTCTAAATTTCAGCAGCAGTATGCCACGTTCCGTAAATGGTTCACAGACGCTTCCCTTGACCCCATTCTAAAAGAGGCCGGTATTGGTATCTGGTCAGATGACGTCGCCCTATATTACAAAATTCCCGTGTCCTTTACATCTTTCTCGGCTGAAGCCTGGGCTATTTTCATGGCCATCTCCTTTATAAACGTCATGGCATCCTCCCCTTCCGAGCACATAATAGTTTCGGATTCCAAGTCGGTCCTCCTCTCCCTACACAAGGTTCTGTCCAACGCCAACTGGAAAACAACCTCGCAGACCGGCCTTGTAGCCAGCACCATCATTAATCTCCGGAGCAAAAACTTAATTATCAACTTTCTCTGGTGCCCGGGTCACTCTACAATTTTAGGCAATCTAAGAGCAGACCAACTGGCTAATTTTGGCCATACGTCTGGCCTCGAAATCGTGCTCCCTCATTCGGCCAAGGACCTCATTCCAGTAATTGATTATCTGCAAATAACAAGATGGAGAGAGGAATGGCTCCATCATAACACAGCTGTAAAATTCAAAACATTGGTGGCTCAGTGCAGAGGGGTCCTCCCACTCCCCTTAAATCTCTCCAAACAAGACATGTCCCTTATTGCCAGGTTCCGGTCTGAACACCTCCCAACCAAAGCATTCCTGTTCTGTCTTAGCTTGAGTGCCTCTCCAGCCTGTGAAGGTGACGACGTTGAATCTTTGGAACACATCCTCTTCAATTGTCCCCTCTATGACTATCACAGGCAACCCCTGTCAACCCTGTTCCGAATCCGAAAGATCCCTTTTGACTTTCCAACTGTTCTCCTGCTTAATGTGGATGCCAAATTTCACTCCCGCTTTATTCTATCGGCTGTCAAAGACTTCCTGGCTAAATCTAACCTACTTCCGAGGTTTCTTGCTCCCTCTCTCAAGGCTTGCCAATTGCTTAATGGCTGTTAACTTTATTTGTCTCTAATAGGGATAGGTCATCTCCTAATCAAGAGGAGGCAGGACCTGGTGAAAGAAGAAGAAAAAAGAAACAATTTTTCCACATAGTTTCCTAGTTTATTTAAGCACTTGTCATAGCGCTCAATGTACAGCTCAGTTGCAAAAATGTCCAATCACTAGACAATTTCAAAACATCTTTATTTTTGATTCGTTTTGTTCAAAAATGAACGGGAAAATATGAACAGAAAAGAATGTAATAGATTTGGGATATGTAGAAATCATTTTAAATAAAATGTCAACAAAATTCATCCATTCATATTGTTACAACAGAACATTAAACATACTTTTAGTCCTTCAAAAATTTCCAATCACCCAGACTGCTGTTTCAAAAATTTCCAATCACCCCTCAAAAAAATGGGAAAGTTTTAGCTGACTGCAACTTAATTTGCATTTTTATGTTATAGTAAGCTTAATCAGCCAACTTTCATACAAAAAAAAATTCTCAGCTTCCCTGTGATTATTTTGGGACTCAAATCACATGCTACAACAAAATGAGGTGAGGTAAAGCAACCAGTAATGAAATACGCAATTTGATTGTTGACAAGCACTTACAGAAATATTCTGCTCGCAAAATAGCTACTGAATTAAATATATGCCAAAGTGTATTGTTGAAATCATTAAAAAATGGAGAGAAAAGGAAACTCTTCCGCAACTAAGCAAACTGGTCGACCAAGGAAAACATCAAAAAGGCAAGACAAACTTTTTCCCAAGAATATTGCAGGGTAAACAACATGTCACCACATCTGAAATCACAATTGACTGGTGTGAAACAACAGGAGTAGATGTCTCAAATGCTGCTACAAGGCGATATCTGAAGGAATAATGTTACGGATTTTATACTGCAAAAGTCAAACCTCTACTGTCATGTCTCCAAATGGTAAAAAGGCTGAATTGAGCTAAAGAACATCTTCAATGATCTTCATAAACGTGGAAAAGTGTCATCTTCAGTGATGAGTCTAAATTTACAGTTTGTTATGGTGAAGAGGGTAACAGTGTTATTCATAAGAAAGATGAAACATATAAGCCAGAATGCTTAAGTACAAGTGTCAAATTCTCTGACACACTGATGGTTTGGGGTTGTATGAGTGCAAGAGGAGTTGGCCAATCGAACTTTATTGAAGGGACGATTAATGCTCACAAGTAAGGATATACTGGAGGAATGTTTTCATTGCCTTCGTTGCCAGAATTAAATCATAACTGTCAAGCAGTGTTTCAACAGATTGGAGCAGCACCACACGGATCTCGAACAACTATGGCGTGCTTTCAAGCTCATGAATTTGAACTGCTTAAAAATTGGCCACCAAACAGTCCCGATTTATCGCCAGTCGAAAATCTATGGCATATTCTGAAAAAAGGGGTCCGACGGAAGAAACCACGGACCTAAGAGGAATTAAAAGCTACCCTGACCAATCTGTGTGCGAAAATATCTTCTGGCCAATATGGGAAATAGATTTCCAGCATGCCAGATCATTTGCATATAGTAATTTCTGCTAAAGGTGTAAATACTGAGTATTGATTGGAAATTTTTGAAGGACTAAAATTATGTTTAATGTTTTGTTGTAACAATTTGAATGGATGAATTTTCTTGATATTATTTTAAAACTATTTCTACATTTCTTAAATCTATTGCATTCTTTTCAGTTCATATTTTCCCGTTCATTTTTGAGCAAAATGACATCAAAAATAAAGATGTATTGAAATTGTCTAGTGATTGTATATTTTTGCAACTGAGTTGTACTTCCAAATGATCACTTCATAGAAGCTGCCGCCGGTGAAGAAAGTCACGCAGTTATCACTTTAGAATGTCCATGTCTAGTATCACGATAATTACAACAAATAAAGAAGAATCCGAGAAGTGATATGGAAACAAGAAAGAATGTATTGCCTAACACATTTCGAAAATCATCATCATCGGAGGTTGTCTTGTTACAAATTTGAAGCTGAGAAGCCTTCCCTTTTATAACGATAGAGATGGCAGACCTAGTCGAGGACTTCTTGAAGTGCCGACCTACTGTAGAACTCTTCTGGTTTTCTGTTGGTCTTCTAGTTCAATCAAGTAATCTATGATTCCGTCTCTTTCAAATGATGTCTGGCCATTCAGGAAAAGGATATCGCTGCATTGTAGATGTCTCTTAATCTCAGTTTCCTCTTTGATCAAGATCTTGCCTCTGTCACGTCCATTCCATAAGATCTCTATGCAGTCCTCCATGTTTAGCATGCAATGTTCGGTTCTGATAAGGTGATCTGCGTAGGCCGATTTGCCGTCTCCGTTTCTCCACGATCGGTGGTGCTCCTTGAATCTTTCTCAAAACAACGTGGAGGAAGATCCGACGTAGACCGCGTCACAGTTCGGACAGTTTAGCCTGTAAATGCTTGCATGTTGGAAGGGATCCAACTTGTCGTCCTTTTGGGTAGGTTCAGAATTTTCTTGGCATTGTTTTCCGTGCAGAAAGCCACGCCTAGGTTTTGTCTCTGGAAGAGTCTCTATATTTGGTATATATTTTGTCCTGTATAAGTGAAGGTCACAAAGTTGTCAGGTTATACTGTCTGTTCCTTGGTTATGTATGTCCTTTTTCATGTCCCAGAGCATGGAACTGGTGACACATCTAGGGAACTGGTTGATCCGTGCCAACTCGTATATTGTGCGTATCTCGTGTTTATGGGCTTTTTCATCGACGGGATATGTGAGAGCCCTCCGAAAACCGTGTCATGTTTCTGCATACATGTGAGTTCTAGGGTGGATGGAGTTGTAAGAAATGATGTTGGCCGTTGTCGAGGTCTTCCTATATATGCCAAAAGAGATACCGTCTTTACCTCTTTTCATCCGGAAATCTAAGTAGTTGGTCCTGTAGTTTTCTTCGCATTCCATGGTGTATTGTAGTTTTGGGTGGAAGGAGTTGAACCGTGTCAGTAAGGCTTCTTCGGAGCAAATCTTCATGTTAATTATGATTAGGGTGTCGTCTATGTTTCTTCTGTATAGAGAAATGCACCTTCACTGATCATTCCATGGATCCAACATTCTTCTGTGTTTTGTAGGAAGATTTCTGAGATATTTGGGCTGGCAGGTGAACCCATATCAATGCCTTCAGGTACCGAGTAGTAACGTCCCTTATATTTGAAGTAGTTTTCGAAGAAAATCACGCAGTTTTCACTTGTTTATCATCACTGAAATGCAGGCTGCCGATGATCCCCTATAGCTCCCGGAACAGTGGTAGCCACTGGATGCGAAGTCTGGACTGAATCAGATCTTTTCTTTAGAAGAACTTGACCACCCGCCTTACTGTCCATTGGCTACCGTCTGTTCCAGGAGCTAAAGCAGATCATCGGCAGCCTGCATTTCAGCGACCATGAACAAGTGAAAAGTGCGTGACTTTCTTCATCGGCAGCAGCTTCTATGAAGTGATCATGTGGAAGTACATTGTGCACTATGACAACTGCTTAAATAAACTTGGAAACTGTGTGGAAAAATTGTTAAAGGCGCGTAGAATCTGGTAAAGAAAAAAATTTGATAATATTTATAGTAGTTTCGTTTTTATCGCAAAACGGACCTTACTTTACAAATAACCCGCATATATACCCTAATAAAAACACAAGTTATCAGTAACAATTACACAATAAATTAATAGATGACTCATTCATTGAAACCATTAAGAACAAAACTACTAAAAAAAACACATACAAAATAACCAAATTAAAAGGCAGTCCAACACCATACAATACAAAAACTTCATAAAACAGAAAAAAATTGTTAGAACAAATGCCCAACATTAAAATGCCAAAATTAAAAAATAATTTCTCAGATCTACTAATAACTATATTACAGAAATAAAAAACACCAGCCAAACAAATTGATGCCAAAAATTGTCACAATATAAACTGTAAGATGTATGCCAGAAAAATGGATCATCAGCAACACTATACCGGGTGGGCAAGAAATAACGTGAGGTGTTCAGAGCTCGCTAGCGGGAATTCTATTAGGCCAAATGCAGTACATTTTGGTGTATATACTTAGTGGAACATGCAGTTTCGATTTCTGCAAAAAAAAAAAAAAAAAAAAAAAATTACCAAAAGTCGCCATAGGGGGTTCTTATTTCAAGAAAACAATGAATACATTTGCATAAGCGCGTTCCGTGTTAAGCAGTCATCACAATAAAAGGCAAGGCTGAGGATTTCCCATCATTCACGAACGAATGGCCTGACGATGACGCTTGCTCTGCCTGA
>JAHWFO010102602.1:352886-368137 GCA_023313115.1 Rhysida immarginata
TCCTTGGGCCAAAAACCGCATAAAAAGCAACAATGGAAACGCCTATTAATTATCTCGGGACTTGCGCAAGACATGTTCAATATGCTGTCCACCATTTTCCTCCACAAGTTTTAACCGATAAACAGCATGTTCCACAACAGACTGGAGTGTCTCCGGGGTCACGTTGTGAACGTGGTGCGTAATCCGAGCCTTCAATTCCGCTAAATTTGCAACTGGGCCACTGAACACATGATTTTTAAGGTAACCCCAGAGCCAGAAGTCACAAGGATTGAGGTCCGGTGATCTTGCAGGCCAGGCTCTCGGAAAATGACGGCTGATAATTCTATCATCTCCGAAATGTGTCTTCAGCAGTTGCTTCACTGGCTTTGCAATGTGCGGAGGAGCGCCATCTTGCATGAAAATTATTCTATCCACGCATGCATGCTGTTGAAGTGTTGGAATTACCTGGTTGCGTAAAAGACACGCATACCGTTGACCATTGACTGTACAGGTAACGGGACCCGCAGGACCCACTTCCTCGAAAAAAAATGGCCCTATAATCAATGATGCTGTCATCCCGCACCACACAGTTACCTTTGCAGAATGAAGCGGTATTGAAACACATGCGAAAGGATTTTCCGTTGCCCATATCCTGCAATTTTGTGTATTGACAACGCCGTGGAGATAAAAATGGGCTTCGTCTGTCCACAAGATGTTCCATGGCCATTCATTGTCCACTTCCATGCGAGCTAGAAATTCTAAAGCAAACGTGTGTCTAATTGGCAGGTCAGCAGGAAGTAACTCCTGAACATGGGTAATTTTATATGGATAACAATGCAGGATATTGCGTAAAATTTTATTGACCGTGCTCACAGGCATGTCTAAAGTTCGGGCAATTCCCCGTGCACTGCACGTTTGCACACCACTGTTCGACCCTTCCTCTAATGCTTCAGCCACATCTTCTACTAACGTCAAAGCAACTGCTTTCCTCCCTCTGCCAGATTTCACTGCAAAAGAACCTGTCGCTTCGAATTTTTTAATCATACACCTCAGAGCCTTTGCAGACATCGGACCACATCCTTTTTTCATTCCCTTTAATACCCGAAATTTCTTTAAAGCTGCTATGGCAGAGTCGCCATTCTTGTAAAAGAGCTTCACAAGCAGAGCGCGATCCTTCATTGACAGACCCATGGCAAGCTGCTGAGATACAAATATGACGAGAACGCCATGAGGCCTGCGTTTTTATAACACATGCAATGTCTCATGCGCATGCGTATCTTTCAATTTGCATAGTACAAATCCTCCTAGGCATAATATGCCGCTTACAGCGCCATCTAGTGATAAATTTTGGAACTATTTTTTTTCTTATCCATATCAAATGCCCCTTCTTCAAGAATGCTCAGTCCAAATTTGAAGTCATTCGGACTCATGGTTGTTTTTTTATAGCATTTTTACAAAGGGACTTTAATTATAATCACCTTGTATATAGTGGGCTGCAAATGGGTTCTACTCCTAACTAGGGGATGACCCTCTAATTGCCTTCAAGGACTTAAAGGAATCAACTAGGAGTAGAAGCCTAATGTCCAATCCGTACCTTCCAGTTGGGGCAGCCTGTTAGTAATCATGCCTTGTGCATGGTGAACGGACACGGATGGGCTTCCTCCAACATGCACTGGGCCAGTGCGGAGGATCTTGGCCCACTACTCTCTAAACACATGACTACTTCTCAAAATCGGCCATGGCCCTCAGTTCCCAACAGCCAGATTGTCCCTGGTTACGGTGGCAACCAGCAAGACATGAAGGCAGAGGGTGCTAAAAATATCCGGTTCGGACCTGGCCACCACAAGACACTGACCCTGGCTACCTATAATGGACGTTCCCTTTCCTCAGAGAGTCGTCTGCAAGAACTAGAAGAAGAATTGGATAGGATCAACTGGGATATCATTGGACTCTGCGAAGTAAGAAGAAAAGGTGAAGATAAAATTGAGCTGAACAGTGGGCACATACTATACCACAGAGAAACAACCGACGGAAGAGTTAGTGTTGTTGGATTCCTTAATCATAAGAAATGGAAGAATCAAATCATTGAGCTTGATAGTGCCTCCAACAGAATTGCAAGATTGGTCATCCAATTGTCGAGAAGATACAAGATACAGATCATACAGGCCTATGCACCAACCACAAGCTACTCTGATGAGGAAGTCGATGACTTTTATGAGGAAGTTAGCAAGATGAACCAAACAGGAAACTATTATCTTAAAGTCGTTATGGGTGACTTTAACGCCCGTGTAGGAGAAAAAAAGAAAGGAGACAATTTTCTTGGTAGTCATGGTTATGGCACAAGAAATGAAAGAGGAAACAAACTGGTGGAATTTGCAGAGTACGAACAACTGTACGTCATGAATTCCTTTTTCAAGAAGAAACCCCAGCGTAAATGGACTTGGAAAAGCCCAAATAGAGCAACTAGTGAAATAAATTACATTTTTGCAAATAGGAAGCACTTGATCCAAGACTGCATCGTTCTCAACAACTTCAATACAGGAAGCGACCACAGAATGGTAAGATGCAAGCTTATTCTAAACACGAGAACAGAAAGAGAACAGAAAGGACTGTTACATAAGAGACTTTATTGACTCGATGCCTAAGCATATCAAAGCATTAATAAAAGCCAATATGGTGCAACGCAATACTAAATTCATTTGCAACAAATTATTGCAAACTTTTTTCCATGCATTTATTTCATTATCGCAAACGTTTTTCCAACCAAAGGGGTTGGCTTTAATTTTTTTTCAGTGTTAATATTTGTTTAGAATATCATTTAAATTTTTTGTGCAATGTAAATCATGCAAATAAATGTATATTAATTTTTGTACCGTTTAACTGTGTATCCTTATTTTTAAAAAATCAACTAACATTGTGCGCCAGCGAATCGGCACTATCGTAAGTATCGCAAACTTTTTGCCAGGGGTTGTACATACGGTAATATTTGGGTACATTTATTGGATAATTAGAATCCGTAACCAGACGAAATTCACTCGGATAAAACAACTTTACATTGCCAAAAAATAACAAATTTTATAATTAAGATTTATTCAGAAAATTAATTCAATAGATTGGCTGCAGCGTTGGTTAGGCTGCACACACAAAAAATTTCACTTTTTAATAGTTAGGCCATGACCTATTTACCGTAAAATACGGTACTTTTGTAATGTTCCAAATAAACGTAGGTTGTTCAAGGCACACCAGGATTTTAATTTATCAGATGCAAAATAAACTATTCCTGCCAATCGCTTAGTTATCATGTGAAATCCCAAGTGTCTTCTGTTACCGACAGGTGCTGTGCCAGTTGCAGGCTACAAGAGTGACCAGTAGTAAAAATGGCAACTGAAAGTGTTAGCATATGTACAAAACAGCATCTTGTGATGAAGTTTTTGGCGAATGAAGGGGTGAAACCGGCTGAAATCTACAAGAGACTTCAGTACAGTTTGGGAAGAAACATTCAGCAAAATTAAGACATTTGAGTGGTGTAAGCAGTTCAAAGAAGGTCATACCTGATAGCAAACGTTCGTTGAGACAAGCAGGGTGTTATTCATGTGGATATCCTACCCCATCGTACAACAATCAGCAGTACTAATACTTCCTGAAGGACATGCACAATGCTTTAAGGTAGAAGTGGTATGGTTTCATTCTGAAGGGTGTTCTTTTTCAACAGGACAACACACGACCTCACACCATAGATTGAACTATCTGTACACTACAAGAAGTGGGTTGGAACTAACAGCCACACCTGCTGTCCTTTCCTGGCCTTGCCCCAAGCAATTTTGCTTTCTTTTCAGCCCTTTGAAAGAATTCTTAAAGAGGCCAGCAGCTTGGCAGTGATGAAGTGAAGGAAGCTGTGAAAAATTGGTTGCGATGCAAAGACAAAAAGTTCATGTGGAAGGTATTCAGATGGATAAATGCATAAGTGTGGCAGAGGATTACACAGAGAAATAGAAATATTTATTGCATTTTATATTTTACATCCATAAGCCTCAATTCGCTTAGAACAACCTTCGTATATATGCTACTCCGTAGAGAAAATGCAACACCAAGATCAATTTGTCAGCACCATGAAAATTATAAGGTATGTTCAGAGAAAAATAAATTATGCAATTTGTTTTCAGTTTCCAGTCCATTACAGAAAGTGCAATAAAAAGGGTGGATAATAGTCTGTAAGCTTTTGAGAATTTCTCAAGGTCACAAAATGTGATTGTTCATGGTCTTATTCATATAAGGGTAAAGCTTAGAGAGTAAAAATGCTCATAAGACCTAGTGATAATCAGTTGTATCAAACACACTATATCACTTTCGTTTTAAATACACTGCTGCCCCTCAAAGTCGTGAATTTTGGGAGCCAAGATTTCACTGCCCGCAACATAGCGAGTTTGCTGTTTCGTGACAGATGGCACCACCTACAATAATATTCTGTTTTAATGACAATAACACGATCATTTCATCTTTAATAGGTTTTAATGGCATACTAATTTAAACAATAATGGCATACGAATTATTATGAATGAATTTTGGATATGGAAACAGCCCCATTTCGTCGCAGTTGTATGTTTGTTCTATAACATAACCACCTTCAAGAATTAGGAGTTTTAACTCCGATGAATACTGTTCAGATGCTTCTATATCTGCTGATCTGGCATCACCAGACATTGCCAGTTGATAAACGCAGTGATGTTTTTTCTATCAGGTAAGCCAGCTACTGTATTGCACGAAAGCAGAACTGAAAAATTGTCATAAATTGATTGCCTCAAAAGACCCTCATCTAAAGAGCCCATAAGTACATTTTTACATAGCTCATCCTTCCCAGAGCCAATGACTAACGTTGCTGGATGACTTGCCTTCCTCATGTGCGTAGAGTCCACTTATAAGAGTAGCCCGGAATTATGAGCAGTTTTCTCCCTCCCACTGAAGAAGGGAGGGGGGAACCGGGTCCAGCCACTGACCGCAACTTATCTGATTTCACGACATAACCAACCGTGACCTAGAGGGGCAGCAGTGTATAAGACTATGTACAGTTGGTTGGGCTTTTTGTCATATAGCAACCCATTATTTATATCTGGAGATGTAAGCCATGGGGTATGGAGCCCATAGAAGAATGCAGAGATTGATTTTTGCAATGTCAAGCCAAAGTGGTTCTATAATCCACAGCTGTCAGAATTTTGCAGAGTGTAGATGGAGTATTGGACCATTACTTAAGGTCTCATACTGAATGATGGATACTTAGCATCTGAAATGTACATCTATGCTCAAGAAACTTCTTTGTGGACAAATGGTAGGTTGTTTCCAAGTTCTACTCCATTACTGATGGGAACAGTTTATCGTAGATTGGCTATGACACATTTGTGAGCAAGCCAACATTTGTGAATACTTTTGCTAACACTGAATCATTATCGTGCATGCTTGCAGTGTGTGACATTATTCTACATTCATGGCATACCAAATCCATTTTTTTCAGCAAGACAACTCATAACCACACTTCAGCAGACATGCTTTACAAGTGTCTAATGATTCCTTGGTAACAACAATCTCACATCTCTCTCCAATTGCTAATCTGTGTGACAGAATTCCATGTTGAATTTACGCTCTCCAATTAACTTGAAATGACTAATTCTGAATCTAGACTTTGGGGAATACGACATCATCCACAACACCTCAGGATGATATTTGAGAACTCTCTGATTCAATGTTATTATAAGTAAACAATTGTATTCCTCAACATGGCAAGCTAGCGAGTTTCTAAATCCCCTGCACTTCAGACATTAGGAATGTGCATAATTGTTTAAAAATGAAGTCATTGTCTCATTTGAAGCATTTTTTCCATATTACAGCATTTTCTCCATTTTAAATAGATTCAATAGTTATTTAACATCCTTGACTCCAAAAGATAAGAGTAGAAAAGATAGTTGTATTTTCTCTGTGCAATAATGTTACGCAAGACAAAGTACTTTTTTGAACTTTGATTTTGGTGGTATGCAATTATGAAAATTCCCTGCTGTAGAGTTTTCTCTCTAGGCTGTTCATGTTGGATGCACCACTTAAATAAAAAAAAAAACAGCCTTTACACAACGAAATATTCTTAATACAGGTAAGTCACCATTATAACATTAAAAATAATGGTAGGACTAAAAATAAATTTGTTACAATGAAAAAGTTTCTATAATGGATTCACTATAATGTAATTTTACCAGAAATTTGGATTTTTTATTACAATGAACAGACAGTAACAAATTTATGTTGGCAGTACTGATTATTACCCATACAACTTTGCGACAGGGACAGTGGAGGCTCTTGCTTCAACCACCCCAGACATGATTCATAGAACGTGAATAGAAATAGAATATCGCTTAGATGTGTGTCATGCTACAGACAGACAGAAAAATATAGAAACCTATTAATGAAGGTAACAAACGAAACTTGTGCATTTTGTGAGAATATTTGTTAAAAAAAATTAACATCCTAGTGCCATCCAATAAAAAAGTTATAAAATCATAAAATGTTGTCATTCATTTTTGGAAACTGTATTTGGGGGGAAGGGGGGAACCACAGTGAAGTTTCTAAATCATGATATAATGTGTTCATAAACAAAGAGTATTCTGGAATATATCATCATCACAAGAGGACTCACTCTAGTTGCGATAAAATATCAGCTTATAACTACATACACATACACAAAAATTAGATAACTATGGAAATGCTTACACTTTGTGTATTAGACAGATTATAAAGAATCTCTGTAAATATAGTCTTCGTACGAAGCTTTTTGGCTTTAAAATTTTGAATAGCTTTATATGTTGAAATTAAAATTGGGAAAACATCTATTACCTATAGTGAAGAGATAAATAAATAAATAAATAAATAAATAAATAAATAAATAAATAAACAAAAAAGCAAGTTATCAATGTTATAAATATAAAATTGGTTTGTACAATAAATGGTCAAGTGCGAGTGTGAACGTGTCTGTGTGTGACTATATTAAGGGTGTATCTAAAAGTCCGACCGGTCGAAGCCCGTTGCGAACAGCCTGTCCATAAAGTATCGACCAGTCACAATGAGCGTTTTCATGACGCGACCGGAGTCCAATGCCGATCGGCTGCCTCGGTGAGTAGAATCAAAATAGCAGAGGAAATTAGAAAATTCAAATTTTGGGGAAAGGAGATGGAGAAATACATATTGGGTAGCATAAAGAAACAAGGAATGAATACGAAAAAGAAAAGACGGGTGAAGAAAATTTATGTATGTACACAATTTTAAGTCATACTAACTTAAATGATGAGGAAACTTGCTGCGACACCATTTTGAAGCAGAATGCTCACGACCGCACTGTCCATGAACGAACAAACTGAAGCAAATGGCCGCCGAGCGATCCAATCGTACCACATAATCTGTTGGCGACCACTTGGCCTTTTTAGACACGCCCTAAGTATAGGAGTACAAATGACTATGTCATAGTTGACGTCATTTGCACGAGGAAGGGTCCGAGAGCCTAGGTAATGGGATCGCTGGTTCCAAACATTGGAATCACGCAATATACATACGAGTTACGTTAAAACGGGCGATCAGTAAAAATGATATCTCTTAAAGTATTATGTGAATTTTTATAATTTGTATTAAAAAACATTTAATACAGTTATGTTATTTATAAATTAATATGAGAACGCTTTTAAATCTCTTAACGAAAGAAGGTCATCATTTGCGGAACATTCCTTCTTTTGGAAAACAATAGATGTGTAAATCGCCGTTTTAACTACTTCTTGAGCAGTGAGGAACTCAACGATTTCACATCTTATAAGTGTTATAAACAGTGGGTTTATACAAAGCGATTTTATTCCATCTCCATGTTGGAACCAACGTTAAGTCCCGAAGCAAGAAGACTTGTTTGGAACCAAGTCGAGTCACATGATTGATGAGCACCCAGGATCGATGTCACACTTGCACTCCCTACAGGCATTTGTAATTAGACTGACAGTATTCACGTCAATCTCACAACAGGAATGGCACCAAATTTAGTCAGGAAAAAAAAACTAAAAAACTTATGCCAGCTCTCTCCATGGATCTGCAGAAATATTAACTATATTGGCATCAACGAAAATTATCTGAACTACAGAGAGTGATGAAGAGCTGATGGTTTGTTGGTGTCACTGAATGAGTTCCAGGGTCATTGTTTGGTGGGTGGAAGTGTTCTTCTACAAGCACATGTTCTGAATGTGCTGTAAGAAATTCTTTCATTTCCGTATGTGCCACTGAAATGACTTCAACACAGAATGTGGGATGCAAATCAAGGTTTTTAAATTGTCGATCAAGCAAAGTTGCAGTACCATAAAATGGATTCAACATGTTTGAATGTCTTATCAACTGCAGCTGGCTCAGTAACCAAGAGTGCAAAGGCATAGGTCTTGTTGCTCTCGAGACCAGTGATTTGCTAGTTCGAATACTGTCCAGGGCGAGGATGTTTGTGTTTGTCCCCTTACTAACAAGCTTGGAAAGCTGAGCAAAGCCTCAGTAGGTTGTCCCCTGCTAGGTTATTTAACATCTTCAGCAACAAAAAAGTAAAAGAGGAAAATAGTAGTAGTAGAACAGGGCGAGTCAAAAGGCACAGGACTTAGCTGCATTTCGTAAATGGTTTGTAAAATGAATGATGTGACCATGCTAGCAGGGAAGAGGATAGTGCTCTATCTTTTGGGACAGTTTTGGAGTTTGGCTGACATTTTGGGTCAAGATTCATTTTCTTATATGGGAAGGGGGTCATGTGGCATATCAAATAACACCAATTTTTTCTCAGGAGTTCATACCTGCAATTGGATTTCAGTTATCTGTTGTGGTTCACAAGTTATTAACAAAAACATTCACACTGTCAAAACAAAAATACACACAAGAAATTGGGTTGCAGCAGCTAAAGGATGTGTTCAATGTGTTATCCCTACTGCCGGACACAAAACTCAAGGCGCATTACCCATTCATTATGAACGCTCACAAGACAGTCAGGGATAATGCTGTCCAGGCCTGTAGGATGCGTTGCTGAAGGTAACGTTTGCTTTGAATTTTCACAGCATACACAAGTGACACTAGCAGTAAAAATATAATTGTATGAGGTCTGGGAAAAGTGGTAGCCTTCACAGGACCCTGTCAGCCAATCCAATGACCAGTCTAGCAATTGCCCATCTTGCCATTGACGGACATTACATGTTTAGTGTAGTGGTGCACCATCCTGCTGGGGAAAAACTTGGGAAACTGCCATCTTCAATCAACAATGATGGGAACATAGTGTTCTGTAATATTCACAGGTACTCAGCCTTTAGGGTACCGTATATGAAAATTGATCCGATTAAACGGGTTCCCCAGATCCCACCATTATATTAACTTTGACATCACCAATGACTTTGGATGGATCTGTCCAATAAGGTTCGCTCCAATATCTCACGTTCTGATGGTTTACCTCACCATAGACATAATAATTTGCCACATCAGTGAACACAATGTGCAAATAAAGGATCTAGTCAATAGTTGTCCAAGGCCCAGGTACAGTACTCCTCACGTCTATCTGGTTCATCCTCGACGGTTTTTGTTGTATCTGACCTTTGAATGGATGCCACGTGTTGGTACTCAGAAACCATGCTATGGATGACTGGCCGAATCCACATGCAGCTACATGCTGTCTTGTGCTGCATTGTGGACTCTTTGGAAATGTTGACAACACCATTGTTGAGGTTGCCTCATCGGTTGATGTTTTTAGCTACTTTGTACGAGATATATGTTCAACAGTCCCACTATCTCTGAAATGTGATATCACATATGTGCTGGTACTGTTCATGATTGGTTCTCTTTCGGGGTGCCAGGCATTGAAATCAGCAGAAATGGTACGGCAGGGATATTTCCCGAACATCAGGATCTGCTCAATCCTCTCCTCCTTCGTTAGTGCTATTTCCAATTATTATCTCTGCAACAGACAATGGAACAGTATAAATGTCTTTGTTAATAACTTGTGGACCATAATAGACAACTGAAATCAGATTGCAGGAATGAATGAATTCCTCAAAAAAAAACAAACTGGTACAGTAAAATCCCGTTATAATGTACCTCACTTTAATGTACATTTCAAAATAACGTACAAATTTAAAATCCCTGGCCGAAATCTAGGTGTGTTAATATTAAAAAGTTTCAGTTTAACGTACTTTGAATTATTGTACATTTCAGATTAACGAACTAATTTTACATTCTCTCAGTTAATTTATCCCTTCGTTACAACGTACATCATTCGAATGTCTTGCTCTGACTGGTCAATACCTTAAACAGCCCATGCATCAAAATGAAACGATACGTCATCACTTGAGCCAACGGGCTAATTAAGCCAAGGTCACATTCATTGGTTGGTCAGTGTAGTATATATAAATCTGGAAATCTCTGCATACAACTCAGTTGGGACCTATACTGTATGGCAACGAGATGGGAAGGCTTCATTTGACGGATGATTGCCCATGTACATGTGTTTGTTTATTTTAATTTTAGTTTTAAGTACATGTACATGTATATTTCTCACTATGTGTATTAACATCGGGCAAAAACAAAATAAAATTGAAAGTGAGCACAGTGTTCTCCACAGAAAATTTTATCAGATGGATGAAAAGATAAAATAGCCGGGCGGACAAAAATTAAAAACAAATAAAATATTATGCAGTTGTGTGCAGTTTTCGTGTATTCAGCCGGGCGGTCGCCAAAATCAGCCGGGCGGCGCGCCTGTTTAAAAGGGCCTGGGGAGAACCCTGTGAGCATGAGAACCAGAGGTAACGCCAGTCTAAACTTTTAAGTTATGGAAAGAAAGCAGACTGTCATTACAGATTTTTTTTAAAATTAATCAACTGTATGCAATACTACATGTATTCTATATTTGTATTGAATAAAATAAAATTCTGCACTTCATGTAGTCTTATGTTTTTCTGTGCACATACCGTACAGTGTATATGCATCGTTCACAGCCCCCCCCCCCCATTTCAGAATAACGTACACCTCAGATAAACGCACAAAATTCCAGTTCCCTTGGAGTACACACAAAATTTGTATTATTTGATTATGCCACATGACCATCTTCCCATTAAAGAAAATTAATCTTGACCCAAAACATAGATTTCAAGATGGCAGCCGAACTCCAAAACTGTTCCAAAAGATAGAGCACCTATCCTATTCCCTGCTAACATGGTCACATCGTTCATTTTACACACCATTTCCTAAACATAGCTATGTCCAGTGACTTTTGATTCTCCCTGTAATAGCAGCAGTAGTAGTAGTAGTAGTAGCAGTAGTAGTAGTTGTTGTTGTTGTTGTTGTTGTTGTTGTTGTTGTTGTTGAAAATGATACCTTTTGGACGTTCAATTGCTGTTCCAACTCAAGCTATTGTGGCTTAATCTAGTGCATAAGCAGAGGCAATTTTTTTTTTTAAATAAATAGGCAAACATTCTTATTCTGATAACCCACTCCATCCCCATCACCCAATTTTAGAATTCACTTTAGTTCCAGTTTCAAAATCCCCTCATTCCCCATCAAGCAAACGTATTATGTGAACAATTCCTAATTACATAGAAAGATTTTTAGTGAATGAAAAGAGATAATCTTCAAGATAATTTCAATTAAACCAATGAATTCATACCAATTTAGGATCAATAAAAGCACAATGAAATCGTCCTTCAAATAATTTTTTTCTAATGTCTGTGGCATTTGTAACGTTAACAAACAATACAATGTTAACGTCATAGTCAGAGTCAAACTTAAAATTAAGCGTTTCTTCAACCATTTCTATCCTGGTCTTCTGTAATGATGACGTTCTATCACCTGGGTTGCCGACGTACCTGAAATAGTATCGAAAAAATTACTAAAATTCATAAAAGGAACTAACTCATTTTTAGGTTCTTAAAATAATAAAACATCTCATTTTAATGAAATTCTAGGTAATTATGCAGATAGAAGCCTCCAGCTCTATTGGTGCTTTTCACTATCTTTTTTCGCTTTTCAAAATAAGCCTTGGGTTCCTCTGTCTTTCTTGAGGCATGGATGAAATATTACATTTTTATTTAGGTGGGAGAGGGATATTTTTCTAATGGTAAGAAAACCTTTACTACTCCTGGTGTTTTGTGCCTCAGCTAAACTCTCAACCCCTATGGGCCTCATTGGTCATCGTTTTCTGTTACTTCGATGTCTTTGGTGTTCTGTCTACAATGTTCACCTCTGGAGAAATATTAAATTTCCATTCCCCAACCTATTTTGGTTACAGGAGGCAACTTGTGCCCCCCCCCTCCCTCCTGCCAGTTACAGGAGGCTAATGATAATTGTTTTCTCCACCAGATGACACAATATGTACTGCTCAGAAATGGCATCTATTGCTCTTCTGTGATGGAAAAACCCATTTCATTAATGTTTTTAACTAGCACATCTGCGACCAATTCCAATTTCCCATTTCAGCTAACAGTCACGAGGTGGAGTCCATCAGGGGTTGAGGCATTGCATTGAGGGCACTCGCACTGGGTTATGCTAGAAACAGAAATAATACCATCTACACAAATCTATAAACAATGCTCTTTAATAACCTTGAACTAACTTACAAATTCACATTCATAACAATAGTGCAGTGGCAGTTACACTAAACTAAAGATCATAACGCTATGTCCATGCATTAACATAGAGGGGCCCCTCAATTAACTACATACAAGCCATTAACATTTAGCAGTAATAGTCAACCAGCATACCATTGCTTAGAGCATTAAATAAGTGCAGTTTCATACTCGGGAATCATAGACTAAGCATACATTAGCAAATTCCGTGCGCCGATAAACAAGAATACGGCCCACTCCTACGAGGTGAGCCGTTCCCAAGTCGGGGGTTGCCGCCTGCAGCTGGTGTACGCTCAACAAGAATCCGGGATGTCAAATACTCCTTGCTGCTGGACACACACACGTGCCACTTGAACCCTTTAATCGGACCAGGGGGGGATCACAGGAATCCCTGTGGCCCGGTTCTTAAGTGAGGCACACTACAGGTGCAGGTTCCCGGCTTCTCTAAACCACCCTCTTCAGCTCTATGCAGCCAACGGACTGCTCTCGGCATGAACTGCCTTCTGTCCCCCTCTACTCTATGAGGCTGCACTACTTATTTATACTAATTATTTCTCACGACAACTACCATCATAAAACAAAAATATCTTAACATCTATCTATTACAGTGAGAGATGCACTGTCAAAGGGCAGCATTTGTCAGGATACATAGTACGCTCAACAGAGCTTGTACACACAAATGTAAACAGTTCTTAGCAGTTTCTAACACACGGGACTCTTCTAAAACACCTTTACATCTGGACAAGATCATGAAAAACGTCACGCAGGAACCAACGGTTGGCATAATGCCATCACAATGCCGCCTCTCAGTCGCAGTGATAAAGAGAGAAAAAAAGTTCACTCACCCAGCGCTGACTTCAATTTGCACAGGTTGCGGGCTTCTTTGCCCGATTCATCAACTTACATACAGTAGGCTGGGGCCTCATCAGCAAAGACTCCATCAACGGGGAGCGATGCTCTTTTCATCAACAGCATAATGGTATACAAGTTCCAAAACGGCTTAATAATCCCTCTTACTGCATTTAATTCTGCATGATAATTAGAGGTGATAACAATTAATTAAGCAGGAACAGCAGATAATAAAAAAACATTGCACGTTTGTCACAGTTTTCATTCTTAAATATGGCCGCCCGCCATTCGAAAATACCGTCGTACATGGGACATGACCAAGTTCTCAACTCTCGGAAAAATTATACATACATACATCACTGAAGGAAAACTTCAGACAGAATCGAAAAACAACAAAATGTCACTAAACAATGAATGAAGAGGCTGTCATCATCTTCTCGGAATATCTCCAAGAAAACGATGACAGCCTCAACAATGCCTGAGCACTGTCACCCATAACAGACACGGCAGCGGCCAAACAATTGAGCAACATCTTTATTTTAAAAACATAACAGCTATAATATTATAATAAAATGATTTATACCAACGCACTAAAAGAACGCCAGAAATTAAACATACAACTCTAACACTCAGTCAAAATCCAACACACACACACACACATATGCATTCGCTCACCCCCTCCCACATAACTCAGCGCGCAAAACAAACGATGTCAAACAAACAAAAAAAAAAAAAAAGAAAAACAGACGCTCACAAACTAAAACAACACGCGAAAAACGACAAACCAAACAAACTAACACTTACGAAACAATTTCCCACACGAGACAAATACTTCCCACACAAAACAACGCACTAAATATTTTGCCTCTGCCAGGCACATTGCATTAAACTGACATGTAATGTCACAAATGAAATTCTATTGCTTTTCCTTACCACCTCGACTGCCCTGAGAGTAGGCAGTGTTAATGGTAGGATTTAAGAAAGAAGGCATCAAGGTGGTGGATTGGTTATGGTCTGGGCTGGATTTTCAGTGCTAGGTTTGACGAAAATTGCCTTCATGCATGGTCGTCAGCCAACAACAACAAGTTAGCATGCAACGAGAGACTTGTAGGCGTCCATGATGCCATTAAAAGTACACCCTTGTGCAAATAAATTAAAACAAAGCGTTCTCGGAGACATTTTTTCATGTATTTATTGCTTTCAAATGAATGATGGTGTCAGAAGCCTGCAGCCAATAGAAGGAATGATGCGCTCAGCACAATATACTGAGGTTCTACAAAAGAAACTTGTTCCAGAGCTGGAAAAGGTATCCTAACGATACCTGAGATATTACAGCAAGACCTAGCGGTCACAAATTAAAAGTGGTAAAGAAATTCATGACAGAGCAGCAAATCAGGTGCTTGATTGGCCAGGAAATTCTTTGAATGTAAATGCTATTGAAAATTTGTGGGTTATATGCAAAAGTCACCTACATGCTGCGGACTGTGCGACTATAGAGAAGGTCATTCAGGTGCTGGTTCAAGTGTGGTAGAGAGATCCTAAAATCAGCAGTGACCGTTACTAATGTATGCATATGCACATGTTTTGTACAATAAACTAATAAATTCATTAAAGAATAACTCAAGAATGTTTGATGAGGGTTTTATCCTATGCCACACCTCAGATGTTTAAATTATTGATGAAAAATTCATTGTTCGTTTCAATTAATTTGCACAAGGGTGTAGGCCAGGTCATTTGCAAGTGAAAACATTCCTCCCCATCTAAAAGAAAAATGGA
>JAHWFO010102602.1:391864-413155 GCA_023313115.1 Rhysida immarginata
ATATTGTGAGTTTATTGTGTATCCTGACTCATTTTTCGAAAGAGTGTTTGATTGGAATAAGATAGTAATGGTCTGGTCATTGTGGGAATTGGTGTATATACTGCTCCAGTCCGCTACAAAACGAAGCTGATCACAAGCTTCTAGATTCGTGTATTCGTTATTACTTTTACAAACAAGTATTTATTGTAAATAAACTTATAAATTTTTAGTTGGAAAAATTTTTCCGTAAAAAAAGTGAATTGAAGTCCTGTTTTCGTGATTCACGTTATTCAACTGGGAATGTACGTAGGTTTTATGGTTTAAACTTTATCCCTTAGGAGAGGGATAAAAATTTCGCTGTGGATACGGTCACGGCGCCGTGTCTTGTCAGCGTTCACGATGATCGAAAAAGGGAAGTGACGCGTTCAAGGAGATGAGCATGCGCTTCGCGCAGCGAATGATCAGTGGTGAGCGAAGAATTCTACTTCTTCCATGGCGGCACTTTGGCAAGCGAGAATCGTTCAAAGGAGTAGTTCGCGAACGAATTCGCATATATTTAAACGAGTTACGCGCAGATAGTGAAATCAGATAAGTCACGAAATACGCAACTCATAGTGGTGGTGATGCTGCTCGCTTTTGATCGTCGCTATGCGTCTATGGCAGCCTGTTTTAAATCGTGGACATAGATTCTTTTTGTTTGACGAGCTAGCGAAACTTCTGTGGGAATATGAAGAAAGCAATCCCATTCAACTTTGGACATGCCATTCCAGAACTATTGACGGCGCTCGAAAGGGTGGGAATACACGTTTTGAGAAAGAAGAGCTACGTTGACAATCGACAATCGAACAGTGAACTGTACATTTTTTCAGATGGGACGAAAGCAGCGCTTTCACAAAGCTCATCGAACCAAAATAAATTCCAAACGAAATTCACTGAGGTAGTCAAGAAGCCTAACCAACCCAATCGGTCTTCCATATTATCCAAAAAGAAAATAAGAATGACGATTATCAGAAACAAAATACATCGCTTCTCGGCCTTTTGGCTAAGATCAAAGTGAAGAGCTACGTTATAAACCGAGCTCGTCTTATACGAAATAATGTATATGCCGAGCTCGTCTAACTGACAGTTGCCAAATCAGAGGTGAAATTTCATTATTTAAAATGAATTACAAATGTGCGAAATTATACACAGATTTATCCAGGGCCACCGCCAGCACGGGTGCTATGTGTGAATTGCGCACCGGCGGCCGTGTTTAGGGACGCACAGCGGCGATTAAAGAGCGGACCACCACCCCTCCTCGTATCAATTTTCGCACTTGGGCAGCCAAAAGACATTGTACAATTAATGGAATGAGCAATAGGAACTTGCATATTTCATGAATTGTTTGTTTTCACTATGTGCGCGTAATTCGTTTACATATACATGTACGCGAACGACTCCTTTGAACGATTCTTGCTCACCGATCATTAATCATCCGTTGCGCGAAGCGCATGCTCTATCCTTCACACACGTCACTTCCCTTTTTAGATCATCGTGAACGCTGACAAGCCACGGCGCCGTGACCGTATCCACAGCGTAAAAATTTTGTTTACCTATTTTTATATCCCGAAAGTAATATTAAATTTCTATAGTTTTTTAAATATCTTTTTGAGTGTAGTTTGGCAAATTGGAACTTTGCAACAAGATTTATAATCTCCCTTGCAAGTAGTGAACTGTTGCGTTAGCAGCAAAGCCCAACTCCGGGCAGCAGCTCACAACGAGTGTTGTATGCTTGAGTCTGGGACGTTGGAGCGAATTCGAGCGAGCGAAACACGCCGGTGCAGTCCTCTACTGTATGGGCATTGGAAACATCTGAAGAGCGGGAATTTTGAATAGAGCAAAAGGGTAAATGAGCTTCTACATCAAGGACAAGAAAAATTTGGGTCCAAAGTATTCAGTGATGTTCCCCAGTGGTGAAGATGACATTATTTTAATCTGAGGCAAGTCAAGAAGAGTTTAAATTAAGTCCCGGTAATTACCTAGAATTCCTGTTTTTCAGATTTTTCGTAGAATGGATAGTCCCTTCGCTCTGTGTTTTATTGATTGAGTTATTATTTAACCGATTTGGAGTTATAATTTAACTTTTTGAGATCATTCTGTTTACCTACAAGTGTAATTATCGCGGGCAGCGCCGGGTCCTCTGCTAGTAATAAATTTATACTCCCATTATTCAGATGTTAGCCATGCTGCCACAAGGTGTCTTAAAGACAACCTAGTTGAAAGCCCAATGGGAGGGTGTCTGCGATAGCCCAATTGGTAGAGGCGTCGACCATGACAGTCGAGGTTCCTGGTTCGAATCCAGTTTAATATCTCTTAAGATCTAAGTATATGGATCTTTAAAAACAACCAGTAATTTTACGACATAGAGTCGACACGTTTCAGCCGTAGCCTTCTTCAGGACTGTGTGTAACTTGTTTAAAGAAGTTTAGTAGAACACTTGGGGGGGGGAGAGCCAATGTCATTGCTGCATTTGTAATTAAACAGCCAATGGGAATAGGATTATTCTGGCCCAATAAACTGTATAAACTGAAAAACAATACAAGACTATATCTAGATAATTAAAACGGTAGGCATGTCTCAATTCAAACATTAGGCAAACAAAAGTGGGGACCTCAAAACAATGGTTAAGAAATGCTGCTTGTATTTGAACCTGAGGATTGTCAATTTGAGCAAAAGATCGGTGATACAAGCAAGGTAATGGCAGCACAAACACTAAGTCCATCAAATACCCCCATACAAAAAAGTCACAAGGGGTTAAGTCAGGGGAGCGTGGAGGCCATGGCAGCTTTCTTGATCATCATTTCCGTCACGACCGCTCCATCAGTTTTGCAGCCACAAACAGAAACATAGATCTGACGGACATTTTTTGGCAAATTTCTCCATGTATTTGCAAAGTTTCGGGATTATATGTTAAATAATACACCTATAATACGAGGGTAGCCCAGAAAGTAATGCACCACAATATTTTTCTCCATCCCCAACAATAGTACGAATGTGAAACTTGAGATATGCATTCTTTGAAGTTTTCGGAGTGCGCACAAACTTTCCTGTTCTTCCGACAGATAGCGTACGTGCAGCAATGGAATAACATGGTGTCTGTAAGTGATGTATGCTACAAGCAATGTGTCGTCATTGAATTTCTCACTCACTGCGGAGCAAGAAACTGTTGGAAACATTCACAAATGTTTATGTGCAGTTTATGGAACATCAGCAGTCGACAGAAGTATGGTTAGTCGCTGGGCACAGAGGGTGAGGCCATCATAAAGTGGTTCGGCGGAGTTCCAAGATTTGCTGCGGTCGGGATGGCCATCCTCGGGTGTCACAACTGACAAGATGCAGCGTGCTAATGCGCTCATTCGTCAGGACCAACACTGAGCGACTTTGCAGTTGGCGCTGAAGCTGTCAATCAGCAAAGGAAGTTTGGATGAAATCATCCGTGCTTTTGATTACACAAAAACGTGTTCACGATGGGTTCTGTGCTGTCTTACAGAGGAACACAAAGCTCTGAGAAAAAACATTTCTTCTGAGTTGCTGCAACGTTTTGAAGCTGAGGGAGAAGCCTTCTTGTCCCGGATTGTGACAGCTGATGAAACCTGGGTGCACCATTTTGAGCCCAAAGCAAAACTACAATCGATGGAATGGCGTCATCCGCCCC
Organism: Rhysida immarginata; assembly: GCA_023313115.1. Classification (NCBI taxonomy): domain Eukaryota; kingdom Metazoa; phylum Arthropoda; class Chilopoda; order Scolopendromorpha; family Scolopendridae; genus Rhysida; species Rhysida immarginata. The sequence continues at coordinate 395,538 of JAHWFO010102602.1, forward strand.
TCCACAGAAGAAAAAATTCAAAGCAACTGCTTCTGCTGGTAAGGTCATGATCACTGCGTTTTGGGACTGTGATAGTGTCATACTCATTGATGTGATTGCGAGAGGCAGCACCATTAATTCTGAGGCATATGTGAACACATTAACCGAACTCAAGAAGCACTTCCAGCAACTTGGATGCCATAACAACTCAGCCGATTGTTTGCTTCAACACGATAACGCTCACCCTCATACCAGTTTAAGGACGTCGAACACATCACGAAACAGGGTTGGACAGTTACCCCATCACCCTACAGCCCTGACTTAGTGCCCTCAGACTTTCACTTGTTTGGGCCATTGGTGGAAAACATTTTGAGGATGACGAAGAGGTGATTTGCACAGTGAAGACATGGGTGCGTGAACAGAACAAGGACCGGTACCGACAGGGCATACATGCCCTTGTGTCCCACTGGAGGAAGACCATAGAATGGGACGGAGATTATGTGGAAAAATAGGGATTGTAGAAGAAACATCATTCTTCGTGTGTATAAGTTTCATTGTGTTCAATAAATAATTGTTGAAGAAAATAATGCACCACATTAAAATCATGAAACCGGGACAATCATTTGTGGACACCCTGATAATAATAAAAACAAGACTAAACTAGTCTTTTTTTCTTAAGAAACCAATAAGTTAGAAAGCAGCAACATTTTTACAAAAAGAAAAGACACTTTAAAAACGACAGTAGTCAAAGTTACAAGTTTTCACAATAGTTTTTGCAAACCTCTGAGCAACATTGCATGCAGATCGGTTTCTTGGAGAATATCAGATAAATGAGAATTCTTCCATTTATTGCTCATGGAAAAATTCTACTTGTTTTCCTGTAATTGACCTTTATCATAAACTCTCGTTCTCACACATTTTCTTAGCCTTCGTAGCCTTGACTACCCATGTGACCACATAAAAAATGGCGTCCCTTGGTCGTGTTGTAAGCATTTGTGATTTGAGTAAAATTCACTTTTTTTACATTTTCCATAGGTTTTTACTACTTTAAAGATTTTTATTATTATCTTTATTAATTAACCATACATTATTAACCTGAAATTTGCAAAATAAATTTAAATGTTTACTGATAACCTTTCATAATTTTAATTTTATAGTAATTTCCAAATTACCTATAAAATTGTTTTCTAATGATGTTTATTTCTTTCTCCTCACTCTGACAATTGGGAATACAACAATATTTAACCATAGCAATAAAAATTTTGAACAACAACAATTAAAATTTCCACTTAAGATATAGTCAACAAATGCTGTTAACACGTCCAGTGTCCGCCATTTGCATTTTGTAAAAAAATCAGTGATGTTTAGTGGCAACCAATCACAATACAGGGGATAAAGGTCAATTAGATTGCTACTGAGACACTAAAGCCAAGAATGTGTGGGAAAATGTTTAAATGGCAAATGACACCAAAAATTTAGCTAGCAAGATAATAAATAATCAAAAAAATGTAGCATAAAAAAAAGAAAACAAGTTTTTAGGGGGGAAGTTACAAATTTTTTAATAAAGAGCCAACAAATATGCAAAATTGGGCCCCCCTCTATTCGAAAACGTTTTTTAACAGAGAGAGCTGCCTGTGACGTCATCGTGGCCCAGCGGAACTGATTGGTTAGCAAACGTCTATTGCCAAGTGTTAGTCAGACACAGCTGATTGGTTAGCGAACATCTATTGACAAGCATTAGTCAAACCTTAACGAAATTTGAAAGCAATAATATGAATTCTTCAGAAGTTCTGATGAACTTCAGTTAACATGAGTAATAACAGATTGTGTAATATCAATCCATACACGTTTATTTACTTACTTTTCAAACCATTAGGGTCGTAGGGGCAGCAGCCCTATGGAGAATCTCCAGTGATCGCTATCTTCCACCATCAGGCGCATGTCCTCCCTCGTAATACCTAAGTGACTCGAACCCAGATTCTCCATGTAGTCTAGCCACCTGGTTCTAGGCCGACCCCTTGGTCTCTTATACCTCGTCCGCACTGCTGGGCTAGCTTATTGTTGAGCTAGCTTATTCGATAAACTAGATATCTTGGCTTAAGTTGTAGGCTAGGTCGTTCGCACTGAAGTGCTCTAAAGCTAGCTTACAGTTCCAGACCTGTACTCTGCTGTTAAATTTTTAATCTTTCGCTGTATCTTGTCCCACCTGCATGTGTAGTTGTATTTTTTCAATTTCGTCGGCCATCCGTTCATATACGATCCGGTTACGTTTGACACGTCGCAGGTCGTCGATATTTTCGCCCAAATCTCTATCAAAATGCGAACTTCCTCCGTAGTCCAGTTTTCCTTTTTTTTCCGTTTTTTTCTATACTTATTGGTGTTGGTGCAGCCATATAAATTACAAAGTAGCACGATCTTATAACCTTGGTCAAGCCAAGCAAGCGAAATGCTTCAAAACTACGGAATCATGGGAAAAAACATATCCCATGATGCAGTGCGTTTGTGGCTCAACTGGATAAGCTAGTTTAAAAATCTAGCCCATCATAAGCTAGCTTATCAGAATCTGGGCTAGCCCAGCAAAAGCTAGAATCGTTCGCACTGCAGTCTAAGCTAGCTTATCAACTTAGGCTAGCTTATTTTTTGCAGTGCGGACGGGGTATTACCCACTGGCTTGGAAAATAACAACTGCCTAGGAAGACCAGTTTGCGGCATCCGTATCACGTGGTCATACCAGCGCTACTGAGATCTCTCAATGCAGAGAAGTAGTGGCTCAACACTTACATGCTCCTTTATTGTGCTGCTGTGCACCTTATCTTGTAGGATAACACCTGCCACACCTCTCGGAAATCTCATTTCGGCCGCTTGTACCCACGATCGCACGGCGATTCAGTTTAATATAAAAAACTCAACACTAGCCAAACAAACATTAGAAAAACTAAAATTAGAGAATAAAGACAAAATTTATACTATAGATATAACAGCTATGTATAAATACCATGTAAAACTTGTGAACATATCTACACATGTCAAACTAAACGACAATTAGAAATAAGATTAAAAGAACATGAAAGAGCACTTCGCCACAAAGACAAAAACAACCATTTAGTAAATCATTGTATCAAAGAAAACCACACACCAGATTGGAATAACACAAAAATCATTGGAAAAGAAGAAAATTATAAAAAAAGATTAATTAAAGAAACAATAAATATCATTACAAATAACAAAAATTTAGCCAAGCCATCAATAGAGATAAACAATAAATGGACACTACTTTTAAACAACAATTACCCTAGTATACAATAGCCAACAATCATAACCAACAATTACAACCAACTTAGCTTCATCATCTTTATATCAATTATTAAATTCTTATTTCAACTGTTTTCACCATTCAAAAATGTTTTATCCTACTGATGATGAGAAATATTCTCGAAAACGTTTTATATAAATTTTATCCCAAATATTTGGATCACCCTCTTCAAAATTTCATCTGTATTTCAAAACCAACACTTCCTTCAAGATTATCGTTTTCCACTATCAAGATTATCTTCACAAGACTTCATGTACATCCTCAATAGACTGGGTTTATTTCTGCTATCAACAACATCTTCAATAGACTACATCCTTTGAGTTTTCTTCCACCTCACAAGTTTCTTCATTGTTTTTCAAGATTGGTGACTTTATTTATTATTTATTTTTTTGTTTTTATTAATTTTACGATTTTCCCCATTAAAAGGAGACTGACCACATTTAAATTTAAAATTAATCATTTAAACTCCTTAGATCAATAATATTCAGTTTAATATATGTATGTAAAAAATATGTTTTTTCAAAAAACTATTAATAAAAATTCATCTGCCGTATACTGTTAGAAATCATGAATATTTTAAAATTCCTAAAATTTATGATAACTATGGATGAAGAGAAAGAAAAAACTATATTCCAAAACTTTTAAACAAAATTCCAAAATGGATATTAAATCTGACTTCATAAAATCTAATCAAGAAAAGTACATGTATATTGATTTGGAAAAGTTTAAGATAAATTATAAGGACTGAAAAAAAAATGTTTTGAAGTAGAGAAATAAATTTTTGCTTATTATTAAGTAGCGGAAGATTGGAGCTATTTATTGCTTTCACAATGTCAGTCTGTCTGTCTGTCCGTCCCCTTCATAATTTCCGCATCTTTTGAGGTAGAAGGTTGAAATTCGGAATGTAGCTTACTATGGGCATGTGCACCTTCACTGTTTAGTTTGGTTTTGATTGCCCCACTGGGGTCGGAGTTTCTGGGACGGAAATTAGAGGGAACCAAAAGGTCTACGCATATTTATGCATATAAAGGAGTGAAATTCGGTATGCAGGTTCCTCTAAGCAAGATAAACGTCACTGTAAAGTTTGGGCCAAATTGTCCCACTAGGGTCGGAATTGTGGGAGCGGCAATCACTTGGTCTTTAGAACTTTATGGCAACATTTAGGGTGTCATATATCATTCGGTCGAAAACGATGAGAAAGGAAAGATGATAGGGTTCTTTTATATTTTCTAAATACAAGGTTCGAGAAAATCGGTTTTTGATTTTAAAAAATGGGGGGTTAAAAAGTGCAGATGAAGGAATAAAAAAATAGATGAAGTCAAGGCTTCCGCTACTTTCCTATACCTTCCTCGGGAGGCTTAATTTCTTATTACTTTTGATGATATAAAAATATCATAAAATAATTGATAAATGCTGTGGGTTTATATAAATAATAATCAGAATATATTCTAATTTTATCTTGTGTAAAACTTCCTTTTATGATTTTTCAAATTTTGTATATAAATTTTTTAAGTACTGTAATTTACGGTCGATAGGCCACAGCCTGACTATTAAAAAGTGAAAATATTTACGTGTGCAACCTAACCATTGCTGCGGCCAAATTAGTGGGTTTTTTCAAAAGCTGATTTTTATCACTGCAGCCTAACCATTGCTGCGGCCTATCGACCATAAATTACAGTATTTTATTTGTAAACTCGACTTTCTAGTATAAGCCAATAATGGCTTCTGGAAATGCCAGATTTTCTTTGTATATTTCATCAACCATTATAATAAATTTTAATTATTAATTAAAAAAAAAAAAAAAAGATTGAAAAAATGTGTCGGGCAGTGTGTGTGTATGAACGTACTTCTCGGCAGACGTTAATGGACAGAAAGCGATCACGTGCCTTATAAACTGGCCACGTGGTTTTGTTTATTTATTTAGTTTCCGAACCTACGTGCAGTACCGTTACGATCTCTAGGCAAACTCTACTATGTTGTTTGGGCCAAATTGTCGCAATAGTGTCAGGGTTGTGGGATTACCATTCACATGGTCTTTTAGAACCATTAACATTTTTAAATGGCAACTTATGGATGTAATATGTCATATGATTGGAAATGATGAGAAATGAAAGAAAATTGAGCTCGTTTACATTTTCTAAATACAGTGCTCCCTCTGCATAACTGCAACCAATCCATGTTGTTATAATGAGTTGCCATTAACGAGAGAGAGTGTACCAAAATTCAAACTCTCAGATGTTTTAATGACATTTTCCCAAAGTTTAAATGCTTATTAATAGACTGGCATCTATGATTTTACATTGTATATAGTCTATTAATTGCTTTAGAAGAAGATTTAAAGGTAAACTCCACGGAAAAAATCGACTTTATTTTTTTTGCATCATAACATTAACCCAGGTTAATAGAGTATTTATCATTCAAAATTTTTCGATATTTCCTAATATTTTATTAAGAAAAATGCCTCGGAAAATTGAAAATTTGCATGGGATCTTCCATTCCTTCTCCACAGAACACGGCGGAACAAGCTGTCATTTCCTGCCGCGAGAACCTCGGGGAATTTCGTCGCCGAGATTCTAGTCGCTTAGAACGATTCTACATATCGTAAGATTTTGCTAACCTGTTTTATGTGGGAATGCCTTCAGTTCTGTTTGGATGTGTAAATAGACAGTCTGATAGAAATTTCACGTTTCATAGATTTCCAGAATCAGAATCGATTAAAAAACAGTGGATTAGTTTTTGACAGCGAAGAAAATGGTATCCAACTCCAAACAGCATCGTGTGCTCATTTTGAAGCGTCTTGCTTTGTCTACGCATCTGCCGTTTTAATTTCAGCATCAATTCTAACAAGAAATTCGCTGAAACTAGATCACGTATAAGGTGAAACTTAGATGCTCTTCCAACTCTTAAACGGGCCTGGCGTTCTTCAAGAACAACGACCGCAACAGCACTCGTTAAACGCCGCAGGAATGAGGAGATAGTGTATCTGCTGTGTAAGGCACAAGCCACCCTAATGTGCACATGCCGACGCAGCATGCAGAAGATCCCGTTTGACGGTTTAATGCATAGGACTGTACATCGCAGAAGTTACAGTAGCATTTAATTATGCTAACGGCCCTTATATATCGCTGTCACTGTTATCGAAATCGCAGTCGTTACTACCGGTCTTGTTTCATATTCATAGTCCCCATTGCGATGCCCAACTGACAACTAACCGATAGCGTCCAATGTGTGACGTCACGAATTCAAAACTCGTTTGCACTTCTCGGCAACTTGTGACATAACAGTTGCTGAACCATGGCGCCATTGTCTATCGCAGGGGGAGGGAAAAAATGAAAGTTTTTTATATATTTTATCAATTTTGAGTAAGAATTGAAAATTTTTATACATGCTACGTTGTTATTGAGACTTTCATCTTTCATTTTAAACAGAGTTGTTTTGGGTGTGGAGTTTACTATAAATCAAATAACAATACTTATTCAGTTTCCCCAAGCTCGAATAACATTGGCTTTACAAGCGACCAAAATCTTCATTTTCACATTTTTTAGTTTCACCTTTCCAAGGAGTTGCCGTTTATAAATTTGGTGTTGTGTAGAGGGAGCACTGTACTATATCAGACAAAATCTATTTTACAATAAAAAGTTATGCTGATTAAAAAGTGTGTATAAAGGGGTAAAGATATATGAACTCGGGACTCCTGCCACTTTTCTATTATCCTCCTCAAGTAATTACTTTCTTGTTAATTTCTTTTTAAGTTGAGGATTGTTACTTAAGGGGAGTCAGAAGTTGCGTAGTCTGAAAAAAATTAACTTCGTCATATTTCTCAGAGTTCCCCCTGGATTTACAAACTTTTTGGAGCATTTAAAGTTAGTAATTTGTAGATTAAATTATACCAATTTAAATATTTTGTTTATTTTGGTATGTTATTATTAAGTTTTCTGCTTAAGAAGAAGGGTGTTTTCAGGTACACGTTCTGACTAAACAAATCAGGATACAAAGTCATATTAAGATTTTACACCAGCAGAAAGATCAAAAAATTTACATTAAGAACACCACCTCCTTTTTTTATATTTGATATTAAAATATATTTGTATAATTGTTTACTAAATCGTACTACGAAAATGTTACTAAATTTTGCTTCAGGAAACTTACCATTTTTTAAATTTTTTTGGTACTATGAAAACTGAGACTGTGTTCTTTGCTATGCGACTTCTGACTCCCCTTAATTTTATTTCAGTTTGCAATGATGATCCTCACCATTTAATTGCTGAATAAATCTTCTTTCATTGCTTTTCAATTTAATGGCTTAAAAAAGGAGAAAACGTTAAAAAAAGAGTAAAGAATCTGTAAAACCTACATGTACAAAATTATAATTATTTTGTTATTTATTTATTTATTTATTATATAATTATTCTCTCTTCTTCCATAACGATTTCATGTAAAAAGTATTATCCATTGATACATAGTACCATATATGTTTCTAGTTCATGGGGATTTTCACATTTTCGATACTAATTATTATGGGAACCTTATGCATTAAATTTGACTGGTGGCTCTACACATGAAAGAAACATTGTTTTAGAATACAAATTGTTAATGGTTTTTTTGTTGTGCATGTACATAGTTTCATTGCTTTCTGCAAAGCAGATGAAATAACACATTTTGCATACCCTTATTACACAACAATTGGAACCTCCAATCATAATCTCTTATATTGTTCAATTTTCATCAACGAGGTACTGATGTGATCACTGCAAATAATTTTTAAAGAAAATAACATGCACACAGTAGTTCAAGGGAATCGGTCAACTGGGCATGGTCCAATGGATAATCCATCATCTGGGTGATAGTCAGTATAGACAACGAAATATTTTAAAACTTTAGATTTCACAAGGTGAAAAATTTTTAATATTTATAGTGAAATATAAAAGTAAACTTTTTATTTATCAAATAACACAGCATATATCTATATTACAAACTAGCTGATATACCCAGCGTTTCCCAGAATCCTTTTTGATGAAATTTTGCAATATCTGAATGTGAATACATGTATACAGTGGAAAATAAACACAAGAAAAAAAGTTTAGAATTAATACAGTCAAACTCATATTGAAGAACCGAAACAAATTCTTTTAAAATGCTCCCAATGCATGGTGCTCTCTAACTATGGCCTTCTAGCGGTTCTACCACATATTAAAGAAAACATGTTTTGATTAATAATAATTATTAACTGGAGATATGTCTCCAAGCATAGGTAATAATTTTTCAATTGAAAAATGGAAGGAAAAATTCTGCGACCCGGATTCGAACCAGGAACCTTGTTCTCTATGTTTTCTTAAATCTAAGATTCTATCAGACTTCTACATATGTGTAGAATAATGAATGTGGTTATGAAAGAGGAAGGAATAGAATGAGAATAGAACAAAACTTTGATCTGATGTTTCTTCAGCCCTGGCTGTGGCTGTAGTTCTATTTCGCTCGCTACATACTTCAGTTTGGAAGAGCCTGTGGCAACATGTAGGCTTTGTTTTACCACAGTCGGCCTATGGGAAGAGAAATGTTTATGGTAAATGCCCTTATTTAAAAAAAAAAAAGTTGGGGGGAGGGCATTTACTTGCTAATAACTAATGTAGAATAAGAAATCATAAAAAATTGAGTTTAAAAAAATAATTTTTTCATCTAAATATTCAGCAATTCCAAAACTCCATGTGAATGACGTCCCTAGCCTAAATAATTTCTTGGCAACGTAATCATATTTTAATGCTCGGTTCACATTGAGCCGGCAAAGCGGCGAAGCGGCAACCGTTGACGCATGCGCACTACGTCCAAGGCCAACTAGAAATAGGTCAAGTCAACTGCCGTGGCCGGCAAATAAGCCAGGCGGCAAAGTTGAAATTTGTTCAACTTTTGCCGGTTGCAGGCTCATCCAATCACGTTCGACTACTGGAGCACATGATCAAAAGAATGATGGCGGATCACAATTTTATAGTGAAATAGAATAAAGAGAATGCACTTTATTTTGTAAATGTGAAATTATAAATTGCTATTGTCCTTCAGCTTTTTACATCGTTAAATAGATACGTTTGGTTAAATTTTAATTAGATAATTCAGTTGGAAATTAGCAAGTTCTAGAACAGAAACGTGATCACGAATTTGGTTTTTGATCGCTTCGATTGAAAATATTGCCAATCGATGTTGGCAATAATCAAATTTAAAAATAATCTTGAAGACTTTTTATAAATACGAGAAAATATGCACACTGAACAAATATAAATAAAACTAGAGTTTATTTGTATATTCTGTTTTGTTATGTTTTAATTATGCTTTCACAGCGACATATAACACAGTTGAACTTCTTTATAATGAACTCTGATATAAAAAAAAAAAAAATAAACGAAACCATTCGGAATTCTCAACTGTGCCAATTGGCCTTTCAACAGTAAAATAACAAATTACGAATTGTTTCAGATACTACAAATTTCTGTGAACCGTGAACTTCGTCCAGTTTTACTCCAATAACTTAAGATCGAAACGACGCAGTCATTTAATTTCTCTTCCCTTGCCGCTTCTCTCGTGCCGGTCCAGTGGGAACAACTCGCGCAGGCGGCAGAGGAGGCAGGAGGGGGGAGGCAGAAAAAGACGCTTCGCCGCTTTGCCGCCTTGCCGGTCCAATGTGTACGGGGCATAAATGTGAACTCGCCCTAAAGTAGTGAATTTCGACAAAACAATGGATACCCATATTCACCCGTTATAGTTTGCTCTACCAGGGTGCTAGGATATCTTTTAGAGCAATGGCTATCTTGCATGCAAGGAGAGTTTCGATTTAATGCATCTACTGCGATGCAACTACATTAACCCGGTTGTTGGCCACTTGGTGAAAATTCGCACGATTTTGAAAACTGTGCTGAAGCATGGCCGACTCCTCTCCATCTGGTGCTCGACAGCTGGCTTCAGTTCCTTCTATGGGGCTTGGTTTTTTCTTCATGGATGTACAGTCAGGTGCATAAAGGTTTTGACCTAAGTTCGGCTTCCTTACAATACTTCAATTTAATGAGGTTACTTTTTCCAGGTATCTAGTCGAGCACGCTTACTATGGAACGATTCCATTAAGTTTTTGCTTAGCATCGGGGAGAAGGAAGTTTTATGTCACGTGCTGAATTATGTTGACAAAAGGATTATTTTGGCTGTTCTGATGAGAATTTTTGTTTTATTAATAATAAACTAATCTATTTGGTTAATAGTGTAATATAAATGGTGCACAGTATCGATATAATTATATGCGTGATCAAGAGATAAGCTGATGCAGCGCTCATTATCGTGTGATGCGGAAGTGATTTACAGGTGTAAGTGGAAGCTATTTTCTTTTGACTGCTTGAAAGGTTACAAGTCTCATTTTTTGTATATTTTGTGTATATAAAATAATCAACGACAACTAATCCAAAACCATCCAAAAATTTTTTTAAATTTATTATATAACTAGATGGATCCCGTCATAATTTGAAGGAGAACAACCCATCGTATTATTAATTCCCATCTCTTTAATTAAAAAATAATAAAATAAAAAATTGTCAGAGCTGAAATATCTCATTTTGCACAAAGAATAAGAAATGAGTTAATATATAAAATCAAAATAGTTTTAAACTAAATTTCTCTGAAAGTATTAAACTGAGACATAAAGTGTCAGTAGATAAAATGATCAGTTTTTAAAGTTCTTTCTAACGATATAACATTTAACATAGCATTTTCAGAGTTTTTCAGTAGTCACAAGGAAATGTCATAAAATGGTCAAGGCAGAATTTTCTTTCTGCAAATCTTTAGTTTATTCCTGACCACCGATAGAGAAGGCCTCCGCAATGAAACTGAATACATTGTTACATCATCACAGATAGTGCAAATTCAGGGCTTATTATTGGTAGAAATACGAATAACAATGCACTATCTATGTGATGCAACAATGTATTCAGTTTCATTGCGGAGGCCTTCTCTCTCGGTGGTCATGGTTTATTTAATTCAAAACAATGATTGAATATTGTCTCATTACAACAATTCCTGGCTTCTGATGGATTGTCGTAACTCTTTGTTGGCTTCAGATGCCCATGCGCAGAAGTGCCAATTTTGGTCTTATAAAAAATGCTTTGCATTTTAATATATAGGATTATATATTTTAATAGTATAGAATATTAAATGATTTGAACAAAAGAGGATTTTTGTAAAAGTAACGGTGGTATGAATTAATGTATATTTTATTAAAAACTAAAATATAGAGAAAAGCATACCATGACAATGAAAAGTTTTTTAAACCCTCAAATAAACAGATCAAATTGCACACTTGGGTGAAAAAAATTTAATCTGTTTATGGTGTTCTTTACATACACCGTTTAAAACTTAAACAAAGTCAAAGACGCGATAATGAACAAAAAAAAAAAATTGACTATCCATATCGGATTCGAACTCTGCCATTCGAGGCAGCCGCTATCGCTTATTATTGTCAGGAGAGAGCCCGTGACGAGCACATCCCAGGCGTATACCTGCTACCCTATTTTCATTAAGAAGGGACAGGTCCATTCTAATCTGCCATGACTCCTAGTACAAGTACCTGATTATGCAACCGATCAACATCCGCTAAGCTCAGCCCCTACGGAGCAGGTAAAAACCTTTTTGCACCCGACTGTACATGATCGTTTGTTTCTAATAAATAATACTTGATTAATTTTCCATTTTCTGATAATATTATTTGAGAACAAAAAAGGATCTGAGAAATAGCAAATGGTAGAAGTATTTAATGAAAACCTACGCGTTTCGAATACACTTCATCATCAGAGTAGGATACAAGTGTATATAGGTAGTTGGCGTCTGACCCAGAATATATGGGAACATTCCACCAATTAGAGAAAAACACTACTAATTGGTGGATTACAAAGAGCAAGAGACATCAAAAACGGTAGCCAGGTAGCCAATAAATAATTACAGTAATAATCCAGTATCAATAATGAATTCAGTTAGAGAACATACAAGAGTAAAGAAACTAATTTACATTCATCAAGTGTAGAAATTGAATAAGATAGATAGCAATAAAGCGAATAATCAAATAATCAAATTCAACATGTCATATAAGTAGGACTCTTATAAGCAGAAACTTTTATGACCGGGCCACTTGCAGGAACGTTCAAGTCTGTTCAAGTCTGGCAGTTCAAGTCTGTCTTGGTTGGGGTCGTACAATGTCGACGACTTCATTAACCACGTCTAGGATGGGGTTTCTGTCGAAGCTAGTTTGGTTGTTTAGAATATTCGTATCATCTGCCTTTATGTGTCTTCTGATTTCCAGGAGTTCATATGTGAGGATGCGTTTGTGGTCACGTTCTATGCTTGATTATGGTCATGATGTCGTTTATGGCTCCGAACGAGTGTTTGTTTCTTATTAAGTGATCAGCGAAGGCCGATTTTCCATCATTATTAATCCAAGACCTTCGGTGTTCTGCAAATCGTTCTTTGAAAGACCTCTTCGTAAATCCAATATAAAATGACATACAATTGGGACATGTTAGTTTGTATACCACACTAAAAGAGTATATGGCCTCTCTATCTTCAGCTCGTTCCTTTGGATTGAGTATGTATTTGCACTTATTCCTGGTCTGGAACGCTATCTTCAGGCCATTGTTAAGAAAGATATTGCTGATCCTGGAGACCTCAGGGTCTGTGTAAGTAAAGACTGCGTATCGTTGGTTCTGGAGGGCTCTGGCTGGATTGCCGTTGTTGCCTTGTCCGGTTGAGTAAAGAGGTGGTGACAGCATCAGGGAAGGAATTTCTTCTTGCCATGTCGAATGTCAGTCGTATTTCATCGCATCTGTCTTCATCAGTGATGGGATAATTGAACGCCCGATGGAAGTGGAATCTGAGAGCTGTGGCTTTATGTTGCAGGGGGGAGGGGGGTTGATTGGAGTCAAATCCAATAATGTTGTCAGTGGTAGTCAGTTTACGGAAGACGTTGTAAATGAGTCGTTTGTTAGAATAGTCTCTTCGGATAGTCAATTCCAGGAAATTGATGGAACCTTGAGTTTCTTCTTCCATGGTGTACGTCATTTTTTGATGAAATTCATTGAATGTGTTTAAGATAAGTTCTGCGCTGGTCTTAGATTCATCTAGGATGATGAAGGTGTCATCGATGTAGCATGCGTAGGAGATGTGTTCCCTTTCAATTAAGGTGGAGACATATTTCAGATTTCAGAGCCTGTAAGAACTCATCTGATATTGTGGCACAAATAGGTGAGCCTATGAGGATACCACTTGGCACGGAGTAAAAACCCATTATCAAAACTGAAGTAATTTTGCTTGTAGCGTTTTCAATGCCATGGATATATCTGTGCGAATACCCTTGTCAACTTTGTTTATTAACAGCCGTGTGTCTATGATGTTAATAGTTTCTTGAAAATGAATATTTGTATAGAGGTTTACGATGTCGAGAGAAATGATTTTGTAATGATCCTCTATCCATATGGAACGAAGTTGGTCTGATAGTTGTCTACTGTTGGTAACCACATATTGGTTGGTTCTCGGGGATATGTCGTTGTTGACATCGGTGGTTTTCATTACTAAGTCATAGTTGAGTTCATGCAGTTAACAACCGGTCGTATAGGCTGGTTGGGTTTGTGAACCTTTACTAATGCGCATATGTGGGAGGGTTGGGTTGGCTATTATTTATTAGACTTATCTACCGTAAATATTCTACTATAATGCGAATTTTTTTGGCCTAAAAAAGCATCTAAATTTGCTGGGTCGCGTTATACTAGAGGATAAATATCAGCCCTCCGACGACTGCGGCCGATCGTCGATAATAACAACATCGATAATAGCAACATCGTTAACAACATCGATAATAACTTCTCCCAAACATTGATACTTCTAAATAGGCCTACTTCCAAACTGCCTTGAACCAAAGCCTACAAGAAAGCTTATGTAGTGAAAATATTAAACTGAATAAAGATTACTTGTCTTTTTATTAAAAAAATTGATGTACTGTTTTGTTTTTTTGTCGATGTGCGAGTGAGAAAGCTTTCCCTATCAATGTAGGGCTATAAACTTCCAGACTGCCTCTAAGTTGAGGCAGTTGCTTTTGTCGAAGTCGCTTTCTGTGCTGATGACATACAGACGAATTTGCCGTGTATTATACATTAATTACATTGCATATAATGTCCAGTTCATTATACAATATATTAATTCACTTTTTATTCGAATTACTCGTCGCCAACATCTAACAACATCGATGTGCGAGTGAGAAAGCTTTCCCTATCAATGTAGGGCTATAAACTTCCAAACATGTAAAAAAAGAACTCTTCAGCCAATGGACATTGCCACCCAATATACCACTTTGTGTTGATTGGTTAGTTTTGATTGACAATAGCACTGCAAGCACTATATAAACTCTGGCAATGTGAGTGCAAATCAGTCCAACAATCAGAAGGAGTTTTTTGAAAACTGGGATCGCCAACAAAATGGATGGCACAGAAGATGATCTTCTGTGGGACGATGAAGATGAAGATGCAGCCAATTGTTTAGAGGAAGAAGACTGGGATACAGATGTCAAATTAACTGAGGAAGATTGGAAAGACCTGTTCGAAGACACAGATGAATCAGATTTTGAAAGTTTTTGAATATTAAATATCCAGACTATTTAAAAATAAAGATCTTTTTTCTGTATAAGTTTGTACATTTTATTTCTCGCGAGGAGTCAAAAATGGGGGTCTCGTTATACAAGAGGATAGGATTTTTGCCGATTTTTGGGCCGAAAAAGTGGAATCGCGTTATACAAGAGGTCGCGTTATAGTAGAATATTTACGGTAATTCCATTTTTTCATCGTTTGTACTCTGCAATTCCAACAATTTGAGCTGGGTGATTCACTAATTGATATTCTATTGTTGCATTCACACTTTGCTCTCGATATCTTGAAGCCAAACTTGGGCATTCATCACTTGAAACAAAACAGTGCGTGGGCGAAACCGATACAATACCAAGCAAAGGGACTGCTTTCTCTGCCGCCTTTCCACTATTTCTTGTTTACAATCACAAACAGACAACCGATGTTATAGATATAGACAGTGGCGGGTTTAACAGTAAGCGGACTAAGCGGCCGCGTCGGGTCCCGAGATATTATAGGGCCCCGAATGTTATAAAAAGTAGACAAAATTATTGTTTAACGGGTAATTAATTCAGTAATTGAAAGTAAGTTAATTTATTTTATGGAAGGAAGCTTTAATTATTAAAATCAATAGCAGTAAATTTTGAGGGCTCCAAAATTGAGGCTCCTAACTACAGTTTAAGGGCCCCAAAATTTTTTTTACCGCTTGGGGCATCTGCCTAACTTGAGCTGTCCTTATTATTATTAATCCCTTTAAAACTGAAAGCCTTCTTAAAGCAAGCATTTGATATCAGCCCTTGTTGACGCAACAAAGAAACACAAACAGCCGAAGGTTGATAAAAAGACAGCCTCCGATTGTTGGCATGAACTTTGCCTTGCTTTGTTGGTACGTGCATATTGTTGGTGAGATACCTGCTATTTTATCGATATTGTTGCCTTCTGAATATCGATTAGAAGAGCGTAGGAGGTCAGTGGGAGGTCGGACGTGAACGGGACCTAGCCTATGACACTCCCCAGGTCTTCGAGGTCCTCTGTGCAAAATTTCAGCCTTGGGGATTGCCCTGTTCAGAAGTTATGGAGGAACAAACAAACAAACAAACAAATGACGGAAAGTGCGCTATATAAATAAAGATAGAAAGAACTACCTATCAAATTCAATATATGGTATTCCATGTAAATATTCTATATAACATGTTTTGTAAATAATAATTCCTCTATAATAATTATTCATTCTTATAAAATTCTGTCATCTGATAACTTTTTTTGCTTTCTTGGACATTAGTGATCTGCAATATACCTTTCAGAATATTTTGCAATCCTTCTTAACCTTTAACTGTTGACCCTGCGATAGTCAGAATTTATGGAATCAACTTCTTCCTTACGTGCAGTTGTTCACAACCAATAAAATGCAATATCTCAATTGCCATATGATTTCCAATATACATCTAGGGGCCCCTAGTAAATTTAAAGTAACTTCACTAAAACTTAACTACACAGGCTTCTCCACCTTCGCAGTAAACACTTCTCACTGGCCACACAGCCTATGGCTTAACAAGGTCTGCGTTCAACTTATTTCCCAATCGTGTATAACCCACTGGGTTCACTCAGCTCTTTCATGTGCTTGGCCTTCACCTGATCACTGCACGAGCCTCACTTCTGAAATGCCTCCCAAACCACCCACAACGTACAGAAAACGTCGTGTGCACCTTTTTTTTCAGTATGTAAATGTGAAGGGGGGGCCACAATAACCCTTATTGGTCCAATCCACAGCCTAAACCTACTAATGGCTCAAACAACATGTATCCCGTGTAACCATTACACAAATCCGGGTTTCTGAATTACTCATGTTCAGTGCCCATGGACATGAGACTGGCAGCCAACGCTTAAGCAGAGCCACTGGAGCTGAGTTGTTACTCTATTTCTGCATGAGGACGTTCAGTGCTGACAAACGGCAGGACACTTGAGCCACCTCACATGGATTTCTAAACGCCACTACTGTCATTTCTAATCATTACATTAAATATGCACAGGCTTTCATTGTTCTCATTTTTTCAATTCCATACGGAATGACATACTCACTAGCCTACTGTTCTGGTACAAAACGTTTTAAGTTCTTCCGAACAGCAAACAGCTCAAATACACGAAGGATGCATTGGCTAAGATCACTATTTGTCCTTAGCCACTCAGAAACTGCAAATAGTTTCTTCAAGGATTCCCAGACCTGTTAAATAACTTATTATAAAACTTACCAACTCATCGCAAGATATTTTCCAATGCTGAGATACAAACCAAAATGCTTCACTGCCAAACACGTCGGGACAGAGGAACACACTGCTCAACAAAAGAGCATCGGCGGTTCATCTTTGCAGAATGGCTTCATAATACAGTGCAGAAGGAAGACAAAGAAAAAAACAAGAAACATCATCAAATCAGCACTGGACAAAACACTTTCCTTTGGAAATTTGCACTTCACTACAAGCTGATTAACGGCAAGCGGGTCAACAGACCCATTATCTGACATGAATTATGCTATCGAACGATAGGCTTATTTTCCTGGCATACCGACGGGACAGGAGTAGATTAATTTGTCTCTCTTGCCCAAAAAACAAAACATAACAACACAAATCCGAATTTTTTTCTAACTAATTAATTCTCAAAACAACTCGACGGCAACAATTGCCATGACGAGGTAGCAT
>JAHWFO010102602.1:433155-451053 GCA_023313115.1 Rhysida immarginata
TCCCGTCATTTTAATATAAATCGTAGATGTTTAATTAAAATTGAAGTCAATATATCAATGTTATTTTATTTTTTAATAAATATCTTTCGCTGCTTCTGTTATATTCTTTAATGATATAGAATTAAAATAACAGGGTGTGTACAGGTCACGAAAGTCACTAAAGTCCCGAAAAAGTAGCGAAATTGGAAAATGGTCAAGAAAGTCACCAAAAAGTAGCGAAATTGGAAAATGGGTCACGAAAATTCCAAGTCGCGGAATTAAAATTTGGTCATGTAAAAATATCTGGCCTCTCCAGTCTGGGAAAAATGCTCTACTTAGGTTTTTTTTGGCGTTAAAAGTAATTAAATTGAGTCAGGAAATTTTTTTAAAACGTCCCCAAAAAAGTCACTAAAAAATCAGTAAATTGACTTTCAGAAACTCTGTAGACACCCTGAATAATTTTAAAAATGAATCCCAAATAAATATATATTTGCTACAAATATAAAAATATAAAAACAAAGATTCTGGCCTGTTTTGTTTATTTGCTGGCCATTAAAAATGGCCTTTTAATATATTTGTCTTGAAAAAATTATTTATTAAAAAAAATTCCCAGCTAGGGAGATTGTGGGAGAACATTAATGTCATCCCACTCTTCATTGCTACTGCTGCTTGTATCTCTGAAGTAAGCCTACTTACGTCTTTAAATGACGCTTCGAATGGAGCTCGCCGAAATTGTGTTATCAGTGTATTTCCTCTGTTAACGCTGAATTGCTTTTATAAAGATCCTTGATTTAAAATAAGAAAATACATTCTGTACAATTTCTCTAGCTTGGCTATGAATAGTTCGTCCTTGAATTCCAAAGGTTGAAGGTGTTGATGGTTTGATGAATAGCACACAAGTTTTATGATTAACCTCTAACTAAACTATTATTACTTAAAAAACACCTAATAATACAATTACAATTAGGATGGTGACAAATAGCTGTGCTTGCATGCCAACACCCTATTGCATTCTTCTTTAAAAAAAAAAAAAAAAAGAGAGAGAGAAAAGAAAAAATAAACAAGGGGAGGGTCGCGAGCATCGACAATCTCTGATTTTTTCGGGTGCTAACGGATAATCACAATGTGAATCATATAATTTATCAGGGTAAAGTAGGTCAACTTCTAAAAAAAATCTGATGTCATCGTTTTCATCTAAATTGTTAACATCTAAATTCTCAATATCCACGCATGAGCGCCAGCCAGAGAAAACTTAAAACTCAAACATCCTCCGCCCCCTTAAAATAACAATTTCAAGAATAAATCGTTTGTTTCTTTTAACTTGACAAAGGAAAGTGGACTGTATGATTATATATTTTAACTTCTAGATGATTAAAGAAATTCAAATCAGTGATAATTACTACAGATTATACTTCAATCTAATTAATAGTAATAAAAACAGATTCTACATAGCATTCAATGAATCAAACTGTATAATGTTCAGCTCACTGATCAAATGGTAATATGCATAGTTTTTTAACTGCTAGTTCGAAGAGTCCATTTTAGCAGTTTTAACGTCTGCAACTCTGATGACTTCATCTCCTCCTGAAGCTACCTTGACCACATGTCCTAGTGGCCAACTAAGGGGAGGTTGGTTGCATCTACAAGCAATACCATAGCTCCAACTTTAATAGGGCTGGTGACAGATTTCTATCTTGTCTGACTCTGTAAATGATGTACAGGGTCCATACGGTCCTTAAAAGTCCTTAAGAGCTCCTTAGTTTCTGCTTTTAAGTTTTTCGAAAGTACTTATTTTTGCAGTAACAGTCCTTAAATTTGACTCTTTATTTTATGATCATTAAGAAGTACTTATTATTATGTATATTAACATAAAACTTAGTTTGTTTTTTTGTTTTTTTAAGATTTTTTCAGAAATAATAAATCATTTGCTGCCATAGGAGAAAGGGGAAGATTTGCTGAAGCAAAGAACGACGTGCTATTCTTCGCAAAGAATCACGTTTGCACAAGAGTTATACAATGTTCCCTCTAATTAATATCACTCTACAGAACGCCAAATTTATAATGGCAAGTCCATATAACGAGTTTGCCATTTATATTTTCCGGAAAAAACGTTGTTATATGGACTTGCCGTTATAAATTTGGCGTTATGTACAGTCGCGTTATGTAGAGGGAGCACTGTACTTTACAATACATTACTACTGCACAGTATACATTACTAATCTCCAGTAAAGATGAGCCAGTTTTCTCCCTTCCATTCTCACGCTGAGTTAATTATAAGCCCGCAGGAGTGTTCTGGAAGAGTTGTAAAATGCTTCTACTCCTTCTTTGGTTAATGGAGATATGAGAGTTCACTCAAGGGAAGACTACCCATAACCCACGAATTCCCAGCCTATATTAACTCTTCCTGGCGACTCCATAGACATAAATATTTAGTAGGCCTAGGGAGAGTATAGTTTCCATTGCCCTGGATGGATGAGCCTCAATTTTACCCCCAAACGATTAAGTGTTAACTATCTGTCCTCCAAGAGGGTATGAACCTTATTGCGTATCAGTGGCTCGATTCTTCCAAAGGGTTCGCTAAAACTTTTCCATATTGTATGCATGTATATTTACAAGTCAGTGGTTCACGCAAATCAGATCTTTGTGAAAGGGGTTTGCGAGTCGAAAAAGTTTGGAAACTGCTTTCTAGAGCTTAAGTGTTAATGATCAATGTGTAGGAAGTATTATCAAATGCTCCCTCAATGCCCAGAAAGGCTGCAAGGGCTATTTCTTTGTGAGCCAGTGTCTTCTCTGTCCTTACCACAAGATGATGTAGAGCTACCTGTGTTGATTTACTTGGTTGATATGCAAGTTGGTTAGCATGTATGGGTCCAATTCTGGCCATTGTTCTCCTAACTGCTTATTAATAATCTTTTTCATGCATTTGAGTAGAGAAGAGGATAGACTAATTGAGCAAAAATTCCTCACCTGGACATAGTAACCCTTTCCAAGTTTTGGTAAAAAGATGATTTTCAAATTAAAAAGGTAATGATTAAATTAAAAATTATTTAATTTTTATTAATTTATGTATAATAAATAAATAAATAAATAAATAAATAAATAAATAAATAAATAAAATAAAATAATTAAAAATCCTTAAAAAAGGTCCTTAAAAATCTCCCAAAAGTCTTTAAAAAGTCCTTAAGAACTCCTCATTTCCTATTTGTAAAATCGAGTACGAACCATGATGTATATATTCGGTCTGCCATCTCTTCCAGAAATGATGTTTCAATTTCTAGATGTGCTGCCATCTTGAGAGGTGGTTATCCGCTACATCGAAGTAACATTCTGAGGAAATGACTAGGGGTAAGGACGGATAAGTCATTGGGATCGGAAGAAACTGGAATTAGAGGTCTGGAATTCAAAATAGCTTTTATTTGGGTTAAGAGAGTGTAATATTCCTCAAAAGTGTACATCAAACCTTTTGTTACCGTGTATAAGTGTTTTTTAACCGACTTAAGGGCTGACTCCCATAACCCACCAAAATGAGGGGATCGAGGGGGAATGAAAGTCCATCTGATAACTGGATTAGCTAAATCAGTTTTGATTCAGTCTTTGTTCTCATTCAAAAAGTCATATAACTCCTTTAATTCTCGAGCAGCTCCCATGAAAATAGTGGCATTTTCAGAATATATATGTGAACAAAGTCCTCTTCGGGCTGTAAAACGCCTCAAAACTGCCAGAAAGGTTTTTGTTGTAATATCCATAGCCAACTGTAAGTGAATGGCTTTTGTCGAAAAACAAGTGAACATTGCTATGTAACCGTTCGATTGGTGCATCTGCTGCGTCTTCTACTCTCACGTATTTGTAAGGGTCCGAGTAGGAACGTTTACTCTTTGCTCAGGTAAATCGCCCATAATAATCTGAGGTATCTTGGGTCTATACTTGAAGCAAGGCACGCAATTTCTTGTTACTTTTCATGCTTCAAGACATTCTCCAATGGCCAATATTTCTCACGCACTGAATGTAATAATTGATGAGGTCCCCAATGTATTAGTCTGATATGTTCGTCCCGCAGAATTATACTGGTAACATGATGTTTCAAGGGTAGAATTTCTTGATGGTTCTGCTCTTCCGGTATCGTTGCGTTTCGAAGGTGTCTGCCGACTCTAATTACTCTATCTTGATCCATGAAGGGATTCAATGTAAGAAGTGAACTCCCACTACTCAAAGGCTTCCCAACCTTGAGAGTTGCAACTTCTTGTGGAAAGGCTTCGGCTTGTACCCATAGAATCATCCTTTTTTGAGCTGTCTCGAGTTCATCTATTGTGAGTAGTTCCATCTTCTGGGGTTTATTTAGTCATTTCTGTATCGAATTATGGCAAAATCTTTAACAATGAGCGACAACTCTTTGCAATTTTGAAAATTTTGAGTATCTTCGCAATAAATCGAATTCAGTATTTTGGACAGCAAATGCAATTACGCAATTAATTGCTCGTCAATGGTGTCTACGTCATCCTCAAAATTTTCTTCTATCTCGGTCTACTGTTCGGGCCAATTCTCGGGTGAAAGAAGTCAACGTGGGCCACGCCACAGATACGAGCGTGTTGAGTATTTGAACGGTTATGCCTCTAGAAAGGGCTGAATTCTCTTCAGAAGGGACGTGATGCCATGTACTTTGTGATGTTAATTCTCTGATAACTCGATTTGCCTCAAATTTTTTCCTTGTCGGAATATTCTTAATCCATTGTAGAGTAATGGTAGAGTCACTCCATAAATGAATTTTTTTCACTTTGCATTTCAAAGCTGCTTTGACAATTTATTTTTTGTCTGTGTGCTCGTTTATTTACAAAACCTCTAATTCTCTCTTATTGCCTTCCTCCCCCTTATCAATATGTCCTAATCGAGACACCCATAACCACTATATTCGTCTTGCTAATGAGATTCGCCCGCCGTTTTCTACCCATAATTATAGGAACAATTGCGTTCCGTTTATCGGAATTAGATGCTGGGCTTCCCTACCATCTGAAATCCGCTCTTTATTTCCTTACTCATCTTTTCGTAACTCTTTAAGGAATTACTGTCTGTCCCACGTTCCTTTGGGCAGAATTTTTTCACGTTAATTTTTTTAATTTCTCTGTTATTCACATATATTCTGCTATAACCAGGTATCATATGATTGTCATTTGAAATTTTATATAATTCTTTTGTAATTATAATTACAGTTTATTCTGCAACATATATGTTACATAATGATTGTTCACTGTACAATGTATTTTATAGTAGTTGTAATTTTCCTTTTTAATTTTGTGCAACTCATAATTTTTTCCATTGGCTTGTATCTTGGATATTTTGTTGCCCCATCTATAATATCTGTAATATCTTAACATTTCTTTAGTTTTTCCCATTTACCTAACCCATTCGGTTATTTTGATGTTTCTGTGAAGGTGCCCTTGAGGCCTAACTCGTCGGTTTTTAACCATACAGGCCTCATTGGGCACTATTATTCTGTTTTCTAACCTTTAAATAAATAAATAAATAAATAAAAATACAATCGAGACAAGTCTCGCCAGTAGCAGCACGGCACATAGCTCCAAATGTGGAAGTGTTTGCTTTTGCCTTAGAGGTGCTACTCTTGATTTTGAGCACGAAAGATTGGATTGCTATTTTTCGCTTTCATCTGTACTCACTAGATATACACAAGCACTGTATGCTTTTTCTGAAGCATCACAAAACCTATGTAGAATTATGCTTCCCTTTTTATTTCTTGGGTTAACGTTGCGTGGTATTGCAAGGTCTGGCAAATAGGTGAATGATTCAAGAAGTTTTCTCCATACCGATTTAAGGACTGAAGGAACTCTTTCATTCCAGCTTGTCTGGGGCTTCCATAACTCTTGCATTATTAACTTTGCTGCAATTACTGCAGATCCAATCATACCCAGTGGATCATAAATTTTAGCAATGGCTGATAAAATCTTGCGTTTACTTATATTTCCATCATTACCTAATTGAACACTATATTCAAAACATCATCTTTAATGTTCCACAATAAACCCAACATTTTTATTGATTCTCGTTGATCCAGAACAAGGAGTTCATCGGTTTTCCTATCTTTGTAAAATTCTCGAATCGTTGGTTCTCCATTTTTGAAGATGAAACTTTCCTGAAGATAATAGCTGTGATAATTGTTCTTGCAAGATGGTAGCTTCTTCTGGTGTAGAGGTTCCAGTAACAAGATTGTCCATGTAAAAAATCATCATGAAGAGCTTTTGCTGCTTCGGGAAACACATCTTTTCCTTGAAATGCCAATTCTCGCAAGCATCGTATAGCAAGGAAAGGGGCACAAGTTGTACCATACGTCACAGTGTTTAAAGTATACACTTTGACTGGCTATTCGTGATCTGTTCGCCATAAAATCTGCTGTAAACTCCGATCCTTTTCGGCGATTTGAATTTGATGGAACATCTGCTCTGCATCTGCATTCGTGAGTTCTAAAGCGCAGTAAGATGTTGACGATGTCATTGTGCAGATTTGGTCCTGGTAACAAATTAGAAAACTTGATTATTTCGGTAAAGAACACTTAAGCCAAGAACGGGAGAAATGTCCGTGATAATATTTTTATTTATTTATGTTATCTTTACTAGAATATTCCCTCTAGAGATTGAATGTGGCATCATGAATTTGATCACGTGAACTATCATTTCAAGTTAACGAAGTGCCTAGAAATGTTTTAGCAGAAGCATCAAAGACAATGCGTAATTTCGTTGTCAAACTAGACTCTCTGATCATGGCTGATTTGGTATACAGGGTGTAAATGGACGATGTTTCACAAATTTAAGGATATGTAGAGGATGATGTGGTGAACATTTTTTATTAATAAACCCATAGTCCCAAACGAAAAGCGACGGAGCCACAGCATGTTTGATGCTCTGTTTTGCGTCAAGCCGTGGAATGGCTGTCTGAATTACTGCGTTGTCACTACATTGGAATTTCGAGCGTAAAACCTAACACGCGAACGTATTTCCAATGGAACCGTCCAGCGACTGTTCTAAGATGCTGCACAGGTGCAGCACTTTTGCTGAAAGGTAGAGTAAAGGCGGATAAGTTTGCCAGTCATGTAAATTGGCCACATTACGTATTTTTTTTTTTTTAATTTTAATTTTTAAAGCTTTCGAAAAAGCAATAAAGGAAAAGGAACAATAAATTACAATAAACAACAACAATTTACAAGTGTTGAATACCAATTTTTTTAAAAAGGAAGAGCAAAAAAAAAAAAAAAAAATGGTGAGGAAACAACTCGGTTTCCTCACCAAGGTTCTCACAGTAAAGTCCATTCTTGAACTCGTATAGCAATTACAAGATGCAATGACAGGGGACATAGTAGTAAACGTGCCTAGTTCAATGCTTGACAAAGCAGGATATCAAACAAGCTGTGGCTCCATCGCTTTTCGTTTGGGACTATGTGTTTATTAATAAAAAATGTTCACCACATCATCCTCTACATATCCTTAAATTTGTGAAACGTCGTCCATTTACACCCAGTGTAACAGTGATCAAGTTTTTGTTCCTTTTCCAGTTGTTGCGACATGTGACCAGATACTTCATTTTCATCCAAAAACTGTGTATTGTTCCTTTAAATCTAGTTGTTTTATAAACTGACGTTAAAGGCTTTTGCGTCTTCTAAATGCTTCGTGAAATGATTCCCCTTGTGCGACAGTTGTATCTTGTGGCAATTCAACTTGGAATGGACCTTCGGCATCTCTCGTGTGTGCGGTTGCTGAAAATGTTTCTCACAGAACTCCTCTTTTTCTTGCTCATCATCGAGTTCTTCTATCTTCCAGAATTGTTCGATTTCTTTACTCAAATTTGCTGTCAAGAAATTACAAGTAGATGAAGATGTTTCGCTCTCAGCACTGGACTCTCCTCCAACAATCCATCCATAGTGAGTATTTTGGAAAGTTGGCTGGCCTTTGCTGGAAATATTTTCTCCTGAGATGAGAAGTTTCCAAAACAATCCTGCTCCAATCAACAGGTCAGTCTGTCCTGAAGTTGTGAAGTTTGGATCAGCTAATTCGATGCCATGCGGTATGAAGAGTCTGTCCTTGTCTAAACTGATCTGTGGAATTCTTTCTGTAATAGATGGAACGAGCAGACACTCAGCTCAACAGTGAAGCTAGACACAAAAGACTTCAATTTTATGGTGACTGATTTGTCAATTTTCAATGAGGTTTGATTTATTCCAGTTATGGGTAGATCAATCAGTTTGCGCTGAGTTCCAATTTCTTCGGAAAATCCTCTGCTAAAAGATTGACTTGAGATCCTGGATCCAAGAGGGCTCGAATCTCATGCTGTTTCCCATGATTGTCCTTGACATAAATGTGTGCTGTCGAGAGAATCACTCGTGAAATTGGTTTTGGTAGGCAGTGCGTCACTACTTGATGTTGACTCGTCGATGAATTCATGGATGATCGTTCAACAGAGTTTGTGCTTGCCTTTTTGTCATTCTTATGCAGCAGCTATTGTGTTTACGACCACATGGTCGACGTGATGAAGATCTGCAATCCTTGTATTTGTGGCCCCTTCTCAAACAACTGTTAGATTCAGTTTTTTGACTTCATCATTTCTTGCCTCCACAGTGAGTTTTAGAAGTCTCTCACACTGGTAGATCTTGTGTGGCTCATTGCAAAAGATACATCTTGCTGTAATTGCTTCTGACGACGTTGTTGCTAACGCTACCCTTTTCTTTTTTCTTGTTGAATTAGTTGTTTGAGAAATATTTATTTTCTTCTTTCTACCATTTCATATATTTGGCTTCTTCTCTCCAGGAATCTGAGAAACATATTCAAAGCAGGTAAATCCTCCATAGCTATGACTACTCTTTCCCATTCTTCTTTCGTGACGTTGTCTAGTTTGCTTGTAATTAAGTAGAACAGCATAGTGTCCCATTCATCAATGGGTTGCTGCAATGATTTGAGAGAATGAAGATGTGTTTGAACAGTGTCAATTAGAGATCTCAAGTTGGCCCGATTTGGTTTAGGTATAGCTGGAAACTCGAACAGTCCTTTCATATGAGTGTTTATTATGATTCATGTATTTGCATATCGATTTTTGAGTAATTCCCAAGCTTCTGTATAATTGGCATCCGTTGCCTCGAGCACGGAGATTACCTCCAATGCATTATCGGTCAGTAAACCTCTCAGAATCTGAAATTTCTGCACATTAGGCAAGTTCTCTTGATTATGAACCGCTTTGGTGAATGCATCTTTGAATGAAAGCCAATGTTCATATTTTCCTGAAAAGGGCTGGATTGTCAAGGGTGGTAATTTTATCTTCATTGGTTGATTTTGCGCTAAATTCCCCGCTGCTTCTTGACCCTAAATTGGTGCATCCATGGGTGATGGATTTGTTGATACCTGTTGTAACATTTCTCGTGCCTTTGCCATTGCAGCATCATAATTATTCTCATATTGGTTAAAAGCCCTAATGTGTTCTTCATCTTGTGTAGCCTCTTGTAAGCATTCGATTTTGTGATTTAAATCTTCAAATTTGTTCCATATTTCTGGTGTTCTTTCTATTCTCTTGTTCAATTGTGTCCGGTCATTTTTGCAACCCACGACATAATCGAAAAAGTTTTTTAATTGTCTTTAATTGGCACCTCTTCTTCAAATTGATTTTCTTAACTCTTTAGACATGCTGGTTTTTAAAATTGGCAAGTTAGCAAAATCAAAATATGATAAAATATATGAAAGTTTTGTTGTTGTTTTAAATTGAATGAATGCAATAATTTAATTTCAGACCCCCGTTAAGGATAAAAGGTTAGGTTTAGAGTTAGGGTTTGCATTAGATAAATAGGTTTAAGGAATAATTTGCAGCACCTGATTCAGATGTTCCCCGAATTTCCCATGTTGTCGAAATCGGATACACTATTATCCAAACAACATTTTCGTGAATACATATTTCTTCGAGTGATTAAAAAAAATTGCCTGGATAAAAACTAGATAGCAATAGTTACGCTTCATTTGCAAGATCTGTCAAAGAACAACTTCTGGAAGCTAAGTTGACTTTATCCGTTTCAGTGGCTTGAGAGTTGGAGGGTTTTTTTTTTTGTTTTTTGTTTTTTTAAAGAGGTTTTTTTTATCAGGTGCACTTTTGCTCCTTGCCTTTAGCAAGAACTTTCAGTGATGTTAAAAAAATACAACGTAAAACTTGTTTTATAAAAAAGTGATCATTGCCAATAGCACAAATCTCTTAAAACTGATATAAGCAAAAAAGAAAACCAAGTGAATGTATGGGAAGAGATTGAAAAAGTAATTTTTGGTAAGAATATGATATATTTAGTCAGAAATGCTCATTCTTTGTACAAAGCAGCTCTTGAAGAGAGGCAAAAGAATTCTGAAAAGAAACATAATGAAGCAATGGCAAAGCAGTTAGAAGTGATTGTAACTTTGGCAGAAACGAAGATTCTAATTCAATTTATTTGTATTTTTTTATTATTATTAATATATAAACAAACAACATTAAAAATATCATTATCTTTTTTAGAAAAGTTTTCTTACTTTTTGGAATTTCTTTTTTTTTTTTTTTGCTATATTCTCATATTATAATATTTACAGGAAATTTTCTGGACAATATGGGAAATAGATGGGAAATGTAAGGGAATTTTGGGTCACAGAAATCACTGGACACCTTGATACCTTCATTGAATCGAAAACGTGAATTAGGACACCGTTATTGCAAATTTGACTGGCTGCATCCATTATCCGTTCTTAAGTAACTGTTCACGAGTATTGATGTCAACAAGCAAGTGATTGTCAGTGGTTAATGAAATGTACAGTATTTTACTTTTTAAGGGTAACTACATGTAAGGATTTAATACTACATGACCTATGTTCATATGACATTTTTTGCTCAACCTTATCTCCCCATAAAATGTTGGAAGTTTTTTAGTCTCTTGAATCACCCTGATAGGCATATGCTACAAGTATAGAATCATAAAATCTGCAGAATCCATTGTTTGTGATGCCTTATCTTATGTGACATTTGATAAACACTTATGGTAATTGGGCTTAGAAAAATGCCACGGTCACAAATAGATTGGCTGTAACTGAGTACATACCTATGATTAAATAAACATAATCCTCAGCTTATAATGGGAGTTACCTTCTCATGGAGCCATCTTAAGTGTAAAATGCAGCATTATGCCACTAGAGGTTAAGGATCTAATTTATTATTTATTTAATTGCATTCCTATAAATAATTGTTCAACCTCCTTGAAGAAAGTAATTTTGAAATTACAACTGTGACTGCCACTGGAAATTACATGAAATTCAAGTTTTCAGGAATATACACGAAAACACGCTAGTCCTCTGTTTATACACTTTACGCAACAGTTTAGAGCAGAGGTCGGCAACCTTTTATTGTCCCTTAGTAAAAAAATATTTTAAAACCATGAAGGGCATATAGTTTAATTTTCTAAACACAATGTTGTAGTAAATAAACAAAACAAGTGTTTTGAAATGTGTATATTTATACAAATACAATGAAATATAACGAAATATTTGAAAAACTGTGAAGAGTGGGAAATATAAGCTTTCTAGTGAGTGTTTGGAAAGCGTTGCAGGCAACATGTCGCCAACCCTTGGCAATTCTAATCACTTGTATGTCACACCTGCTTTACATTGCCTGTAAGTTTCACATGTTTCCCATCATTCTTTCATGATGTTGCACCTTTCACACAGTAGTGTATATGATGCATAAGTGCCACGAGGCTGGATAACATAACTCTTAGGCATGGATTCCACATGCGTAAAAACAACGGCAGAAACCACAAAGCAGAAAACTGTTTGAATCACTTCCTGCTTTCGTCTTTCTGATCGACAAAAAATTCTCTTATCTTTGTAGGTTATGACTCGATCCACATTTTAAAAAACAGGAGTTTCTGTCGGGCAGAAAGACGAAAGCAGGAAGTGATGTCAAAAAGTTTTCTGCTTTGTGGTTTCTGCTGTTGTTTTTACGCATGTGGAATATACGCCTTAGTCATCATATTCCTCATAGCATTCCAAAGATATTCCAAACCACCAATTATCAAGTTATTTAAAAAGTTCTTGGATATTTCTGCACCTTCATCTTTGACAATGAATAGCACCCGATTCCCTTAACAGAAATGACACTCTCCTACATGATCCGCATCCTCCCACTTATTCCTTTAAGAAGAAAGGGCAACTCTGCAGTCACATACAACTTTATTTAAATCGAAAATTTGTCACTTTAATAACATTGTGGCATATTTAAAATCTTTTAATTCGAACGCTAAATGTGTAAAAAAATAAAAAAAATTAAATAAAAAAACAAATTCCAAATACAATGTCTGATAATGGGGCGTCCCATGTTTGGTGAGACCATGATGTCAATAGAGGCATCCCATGTTTGCTTCACAGTGTAAATTAATACATCAAAGACAAAAATTAATCATCATCCATATATACATGTGTGTGTTGGTTCCATCAAGTCGAAATCGACATATGTTATCCATTCACAGTTTTCTAAGGAAGAGTGATAATGCGGTGGTTTCCCGTTGCCTTCCGCATGATGAAAGGATGATAATGAAAGGGACAAACACAAACATCCATGCCCTCGGCGGGATTCGAACCCGCGACTCGCTGGTTTCGAGAGCGGAAAGACCTGCGCCTTAACCCTCTCGGCCACCGAGCCGGCTCATATATATACATAAATTAATTAATTTTATTTATATGAGAATTATCAATTGAAATGATTGATTGTAGAGTTCTCACACAGTAAGGTGAAATGGAAGAGTTCACTTTATCGTGCTCAATAGGTGGGATAGGTAGGGAATTTTTTTAATGCTCTAATTTTCTTAAATCCTGGCGCATCAACAATAGGCTGCAACGAGCGGTTGCGAGCAGGCTTGAGTGAAAAAAGCAGCTCACAAATCGCACATGAGGGTATAAAGCATACTATCTCTATGACGACCCTACCTATTGAGTGCAATAAAGTGAACTCTTCCATTTCACCTTACAGTGTGAGAACTCTGCAAGGCATATCTGGAAAGTAAGGTTACTATGGCTGGTATTCTTAAAAAAAAATGGTTATTTGTCAAAATGTCCATTACAACTTATTTAATGATATAGAGGTTATTTTTCAATCACCACTGTACTAGCTTCTATATCCCACATGCATAGAATTCTAGCACCTGCTGCTGGAACCACATTTCAACCTCGTGCTGGATCTCTTCATCGTCACAGAAGTGTTGCCCAGTAAGATGTTTCCTCAGGTTAAGTTCATCAGAGACCACAGACAGCCTACCGCTCTCCTGTGTTTGTGATGAATATTAGTCCTGCCTCCAGAGAATTCATGATACCACATTGTTACATGTTGTCGGCTCATAAATGTTTCCATCAATGGGAACAAGTGCTTTGTGAATATCCACTGGATGTTTACCTTGTGCTTGGAAAAAAACGCATGAAGGTGTGCAATTCACATTTGGCAGAATTCTGAATTGGCACAGCCATTATAAACGTATCAATGAACTAGACTCGACTTATCAATGAGGAACAGCCACGAGAGGGAAGTGGAAGACTAACAGTTAAAGCCAATATAGGCAACTTATGCACTAAAATATTACTTGTCCGCCTACAGGGGTTGTAATCTTACTTTGCAGACACTCCTCATATCTTTAAGATCATGATACTCCTTCAAAAGCATGTTAATTTGTTATTTCTATGATTTTAATTCTATCAGTTGAAGTCTGTATAATCTTCATTCAAAAATTATTGAAGCTTACCAAAATATGCTTATCTTTATATGCTTTGTTTATGGTTTTCTTTTTAAACAGGTTTTAGGAAGAGGACTTCTAAATCTTACTATGCATCAACGGAAACGTCTTCCACCATTATTGTGGGATTTGCTGATGTCGTGCGGTGGTTTTTGTATTGTAGGCATTGCATTTGCAGCCTTTCTTCATCTGAACAAAGGCATTGCTGTTGGAGATCGTGAAGCCCATCAAGCTTGTTTGCACATTCCACAGTTGCTTTACTTTTTGGCCTTCATGCTAAGTTTGGCCTTTCCATACTTCATCACGCCCAGTAAGTGCCTTGCATTTTTTCGGTCATTACAAAAAAAGCCTGTGGTGTTCATTGGTTTTGGCTTGCTAGCCCTTCTTGCTGTCTCCTACAATACTCAAGAACATCCTTATTTACTTGCGGATAATCGACACTACACTTTTTACATCTGGAGGAAGATAATTCGAGGACACTACTTAGCCCAGTATTTGCTCATACCTGTTTATGTTTATGCTGGATGGTGTATTTTGCAAGCATTCCAATCAAAGGATATCATATGGAAGGCTTCACTTTTGTTAAGCATTATGTTGTCTGCAGTACCACAAAAATTGTTAGAACTTCGATATTTCATATTGCCATATCTGTTTATCCGCCTCAACATGCCAGTTGATCTCACTCCGAAATTACTAATCGAATTCCTCACCTATAGCATTACAAATGCATTTACAATTTACATGTTTGCATTTCGTCCATTTTTCTGGGAAGATTCACCATCTCCTCAACGTTTTATTTGGTGATTTCATTTTGTATTATGTGCAACTGAAACTAACCTATTTTTAATTACTTACGGTACAAATTATATTGACAAATGTCTTATGAAGAAGATACTCAAGATGACTAATTTTAGCACCCATGAGCCATGACTTTTTCAATATTTGCCTACAATAAGAGCAGGAGAAAAGACAAAGAAAATTAAAAGGCTTATACATGCTGTTTAATTAAAATTTTTAAATTTTACTAGGTTGAATGTAACATCTAATTGAACATATTGTAAAAAGTGAAGACTTGTTCTAAAAGAGTGAGTGCAGATATAATACTTCCCAGGTTGTAGCCTGTCATATGTAAATTATGATACATATTTGGGCTCTTGTTTTGTCTCACAAATTGAACTCTTTATCAGAAGAAAAATAAAATTAAAAACTTTATATATTTGAACATTTTTTTAAATATTTATAAGAATATTTTTTTTATTATTTATTAACTTTTTTTTTTTTCGTGGACATTACAACTCAGTAATAAGAATTGTATTACAATGTAGAAGGGCTTGTAGCTCTGATTTACTACGATTTGAATGTTATGATTCTGCTGTGGTTTTAGTGTTTATTGCAGTCTCTTGTATTTGCTATCAAGACTAGTGATTCATATAATGAATGACGTGTAACATCAAAAAACAGTAAAGAAAAAAAAATATTCTTATTTATGAAACATCTTGAAGATGACTTTTTAATCGTTTTATGGAAAAAAATTTTGATGGAAACTATCGCTTTTTTTTTTTTTTTTGATTTTTTCGTGGTTGTGAATGAAAATTTTATTTTACATTTTTACTGTGTAATTTATTGTTAATTATGAATTTATGAATGTGCTGCATTTTATTAGTGTTGATAATAATGTTAAATTTATTCCAGTAATGAGATAAAGTAATTTTTTTCTTATGTTAGAGAAGGTTGGTGAAAAAGATGATACTAGTCATGTTTTATAATTAAAAATAAGAACTGAAAATAAACTTTTTTTTTTTTTAATAAGACTGTTGTAATGAAAATTTCTTTATTATGCAAAGTCTAAACTGTCAATTGTGTTGGTATTTCTTAATCCGTATGGAAAATTTTTAAATTGCATTAGCTTCTCTAGTTTGGAAAAAAAAAAGAATAAAATTTATTATGGTTTTGATTTATGTAATGAATGTTATTGATATTTTATTTCCATTTACAATGTAATTTTTTACAATAACCAATTCTTTAAATGTGAAGTTTGCAGAATTTGAATTGTAACGGCTGTTCACGACTTACAGTTTTTAAAGAAAGACACTATTGCTATTAGAACATTAAAACCTCTTTTATGTATCAGAAATACGGCACTCAGAAAATGTACTTGTGAAATTAAAATATGAGGTGTGTTGAAAAAGTATCAGACCACTGGCAAAAATGCATCTATTCATATACAAGTCATTACTCTAATTTCCTTCAAAGTAGTCCCCTTGGTAAGCACACATTTCTCCCAGTAGTCCCATCATTGTTGAAAGTACTTCTGAGACGCATCTGTCAAAATGGTGTTCAGCTGGGATGTCGCATTTCATATAATATCTTCTCTTGATTCAAATTGGATTCTTTTCAGCAGAATTTTTAACTTGAGGAATAGCCAAAAATCACGTGGAGCCATGTCACTCAAGTAGGGAGCCTGAGAAAGGAAGATTGTTTGACCAAAACAGTTGAAACTGATGCGAAGAATGGGCTTTTGGGTATTGTCACCAAAAGCCTGTTGGATCTTGCAAGTGGTTTCTGCTTGAATATAAATTCCCTAGTTTTTGCCAAAATTTGATGCAGTTTTGCTGCTGAACTTGTTTCAACATTTATGCAACAATTCACTCTGATTACCGAAGACTAACGCTATCTGCAGGCAGGAAAAAAAATCACATCCCCACCGAAAGAAGGGTTTCCGCATCTTATTTGTTTACGTGGGAAAAATTAAGGTTCAATACTTATTGAACACATCTCGTATTTACTTTACTGGTATTGTGTTAAACTAAGGTATTGTATAGAATAAACAAATAAATAAATAATAACATTTCTAATATAAAGCCAATACAAATGGTTTTTAATGAACAGTTGATGCATTTCGAAGATAATTTCATTTGCAAAACTAATGTACAAAATAAATTGTAATGGCACAATGGTACATTTTCACAGGCCTACCACCAGGTCATGAAACTGATTCAAAAAAGAAAAAAGTTTTTCTGTTGGGAGATGGGGCGGTTGGGGGTCTTAAAATCTTAATTACTCCAAATGGCTCATCGCAGTCAAACAGTTTCTTTTCAAGAAAGGTTGCTACCAATGAGAGGAGGCCGTTCATGTCTTTTTTATTGTGTTATGGGTCAGTGAATGGCTTCTGCCATTTCTTTATTTTTAGAAAAAAAAATTAATTTATCAAAAAAGGACTAGCCCATTTCTATGCAAAATACTTCAATACATAGTTTAAGGAACCCTCTAAGTATGAATTAATTGGAAAAAAAAAAAAATCTGCCAAACAAGTCATTTACAAAAAAAACTTTGCCTTAATGAGAGGAGTCTATACATGTCGTGTTTACTGAGTTTGGTTTGCTGGTTAGAAAGCTACAGCCATTTTTTAATTTTTAGAAAAAAATTAATATTTCGAAAAAGACTTACCCAATTGACACAAAAAGACACCAAGGCACAATTTAAGGTACTCTTTAAGTACAGGATGGTTATAAAATAAGTTCGCCTACTCAGAGCCCAATCTAATGAACCAATTGTAATGCAAATTGAAATGTAGGCTATTCAGACCATGGGGAGAGAATTCTGGAAAGAAAAAAATTAGTGCAATGACAAATGGGCATTGTGGAATGACAAATGGAGATTTGGTATGAATTGGGTCCTTCTCAAGGATTTTGTTTGATTACAGCATATGTATGCCCCCTGCATCAATGACACGTTGGAAGCATAGCACAGCATGATCAATTGTTGCATTAAGCATTTACTGGGGAATGTCTGTGACATGTTGTCTAATGCTGGCTTTCAGCTCAGGTACAGTCCGTACGCTTTGTTGATAGACCCGTTCTTTCAAATATCCCCAGAGCCAAAAATTACACAGATTCAAATCCAGAGAACGTGGAGGCCACGTATCTGGAAAACTTCTAGAGATCACACTATCATCTCCAAAGTTGGCACGAAGCAATTCCTTAACTTGTCGACCAATATGAGGAGGTGCTCCATCTTGCATGAAGACAATGGTTTCCAAGCATAGTCGTGCTCGCAAGGCAGGAATCACATGCTGTGCAAGAAGTTTACAATAATGTGCACTTGACAGGACCTTGTTGTGTCACTTCCTCAAAAAAAAAAAGTGTGTG
>JAHWFO010102602.1:451153-478121 GCA_023313115.1 Rhysida immarginata
GGGGGCAAGAATAAAATCCACACCATATGGTCACATATTAAGAATGCAAGGGCTTTTCATGCACAACATGGGAGGAACGAGGCACCCCATATGCAGCACTTCTATGTGTTCACGGCTCCTTCTAGGGTGAAATATGCTTTGTCTGACCATAGAATGTTCCATGGCCACAGGTCATCAACAATCATCCTCGCCAGAAAGTAATTGATTCCGTGAGTTGAGAGGGATCTTGAGGTTTTAGCTGTTGCAGAATGGGCCACAAGACCTTTCGCGCCGTGGACCATGGGATGGACAATTCGCATGCTGTTGCTCGAGCACTTGTTGCAGACTGTTGAGAAGAGGAAGCTCTGTCCACCACTGCAACAGCCACGTCCTCAGCAACTTCGTCTGCTTTCTTGAACTGTTTTCTTCCTGGTGTGACAGCCAAATCACCAGTCGATTCAAATTTCTTTATTATTTTTCGCAACCTAGTATCTGACATGGGCTCTTTTTGCAGTCCTTTTAGACGACGATATGCTCACAATGCAGCTGGACTGCTGCTATCATTCTGGTAAAACAACTTTATCAATAGTGTGCGTTCTTTCTTGCTTAAAACCATGATCTTTTGTGAAAGCTTTTCACTAAACATAATGTAATGAATGGATCAATCCATTCCATTCTGCGTATGTTGACTTTCTAATTTGAATAAACTTTCTGCTAATAAGGCTGATATCGAGAAAGAACATATGCTGTAATCAAACAAAAATCTTTCCTGCTTGTCTAAAACAATAAAACTAGTTTTAAAATCTCCTTTTGTCATTCCACAGCGTCACATTTTCATGTGCACTAATTTTTTTCTTTCAGGAATTCTCTTCCCCATGGTCTGAATAGCTTACATTTCAATTTGCATCACAATCGGTTCATTAGATTGGGCTCTAGAGGGCTCTGAGTAGGCAAACTTATTTTATAACCATCCTGTATGTGTAATTTTTATTTGTTTCTGCTCTTTGCCATTTCAGAGAAGTTAGCTGCACAAAATTGGTCACATATGTACAGACGGAAATTTTTTTTTTCAAAATTTCGAATCATGAGTTTTTAAGTTGAGTTCAGAAAAAAAATTTTTTGAGTTTTGGAAAGGAACACCTATGCCTTCACTCTTAGTAAATGGCAGGCCAATAAAGAAGCAATGGAGTGTATTTGTTATGTGCAGTTACTGAAATCACATATTTAACGAAATGTGCAACTTTTTGTACGTATAAAACCCTTGTAGAGTTGGTAAAATGTACAGAATATTACATAATTCATGAAATATGCACAGTCGTTTCTGATCAATTTAAGTATTGAATAGTTACAGATAAACATGATTTCTCTCATTCATTGATTTAACTCTCGATTTGGTTCTACCTTTTATTACCATCATGTGTATATTGCCATGTTTGATGTAAGTATTAGTAAATTGTTGTTAAAAAATGATTGATTTCATTTGGGTAAAACTTATCTTCTGATTTTTTATTTGTTGTCCCGTGTAGAAAGGCTCAGCCCCGAGCAGAATCTCCACAGATGCACCTCACTCCTCTCCTCTCTATGCCCCTGTTTTCACTTCTCATCAATTTCATCTGATTCAAACACATGCAGATTAGGTGACTATAACCTTCGTGAGCTTTCACCTTTTTGAATCAAATAAATACTATGACCGACACAGGCTCTCCCCATCAGCCAATTATTTACTTGATGTTGCATTTTCTAAATCTTACCCAATATAATAAGGCTGTCAATCATAATAATGTTATACACGCTAATTTATGTGTCATGCATGCCTACCCTCTTATTCATCCTGATCCACATCACCTTCCTCTACTTTGTTTTTTGTAAGTGGAAGACATTACTAAAAAAATGAAATATAATTTACTTTCCTATGACTTTGTTAATGCTGATTATGATAATATTGTGAATCAATTACATAGGGCAGATTGATGCTTATTGGAAAATATGGATCTGAACACTGCTATTAATTACTTTTATGAAATTATCGATCATTTTGTTCCCAAAATTAAAATTAGAACTAACCGATATCCTAAATGGTTTTCCCCAGAACTAAAATTGCTTGTATGCCGTAAGAGATCTGCCCATCATAATTGTAAGAAAACTGGATCCACGGATGATTATTGCTCGTATTCAGACTAAATGCTCACATTCTTGCTCTTGCTTCAAGACCATTGTTGAATACAAATCACATATTCAGAATGAGCGCTAATGCTCATACTCTTATTCTAAGCGTTTGCTAATGCTAATGCTAGCAAGAGCATGGGCGTAAGCAAGAGCAATAGTAAGAGCGTGCTTCATAGGTTTAGCACAAGCGGTTGCTCCTTTTTTGAGGATGAGTGATGAGTAAGGTTGGGGGATTCGCTCAATGCTCAATTTGAAGATGCCATTAAGGTTCACATCAAGAATATACTGGATAGATTAAATCTTTAGAGGGAGAGGAGAGAATTGAATAATTATTACGCCCACAGCGAAGTATCGTTCAGGATCACTTCATGCCTTTACTCATACTACTACTCAACGTTCGTTGCATTTGCTCATGGTACTACTCAACACTCAAAGGAGTTATTGTTTAAATAAGCATACTGAATAAGCACAGGAGCATTATAGTTTCTGCCGAAGAATCTGAATCTGCATTAAAAATTGATTTCAATTTACCCTCCGCCCTACCCCTGGGGAGTGAGGGGCGGTCAATTTTGTGAGGTTGTTGGATAGCTTTTTTATGAATATTTTTATTTCTGGAAAATATAATTTTGTTTCTACAAAATGCATTTTCAATCCTGCCAATTCATTTTTTATTTTGAAAAATTCATTTTGACATTCACAAAATAGCGAATTATCGTTCAAAATAATTCATTATTACATGCTTCTAAACACGAAGCATGATGAAAGTCCAGGAAACTTATTACTGTTATCATGGAATCAAACGTGTTTTATCAGATACTTCTGCCATGGTTGCTCTTCACTCCTTGCATTTGCTATTGCTATTATTAAATGCTCAAAGGAGTGATTGTTTAAATAAGCATACTGAATAAGCACAGGAGCAGATGCTCTTACTATTGCTCTTGCTTACACTCATGTCTCACATGTCTCACGCTGTATAGCCTTGGGG
The DNA here is from genome assembly GCA_023313115.1 of Rhysida immarginata. NCBI lineage: Eukaryota > Metazoa > Arthropoda > Chilopoda > Scolopendromorpha > Scolopendridae > Rhysida > Rhysida immarginata. Next base: position 454,284 of record JAHWFO010102602.1, read on the forward strand.
TTGACATTTCAAATATTTCAGTTTCTGCATCCAACATAGAACACAAACTTAAAACAATTAAGGTCAACAAAAGTCCTGGCCCAGATAACATGCATCCGCTTTTTATTTCCACTTATACTGTCCATTGTGTCTTCCTCTTCTAACCATTTTTAACAAATCCCTCAATCTTGGTGTCTTTGCTGATTTTTGGAAGAACAGGTTTTTATATCTGGCAATAGGAGTGATGTGACTAGCTATCATCAGTTATTCCTAAAGCGTTTGAAGCTATCATTTTAGATAAAATACAGTGTCACTTTAAACATATCATTATTCCCCAGCAACATGGTTTTATTCTAGGGAAGTATGTTCTACGAACTTACTAACACATGAAAATTGTATTTTTGACAATTCGACAGACATAAATAAGTTGATGTTGTGACATATTGGGATATGTTCCTACAAATATGGATTATCATCCATATCTGTTTGGATTTGTTTCAATGTGTATCATTAGGAATCAAGGGAATATCTTTAATCTTTATCCCACTATTCAGCTTACTCACACACAATAACCAGCACAGTTAGAATGTCATCTCTTTGAATATTTTATTTGTTTATTTATATTTAATTCAAACTGTATCCATCCATAATTGATTCCATTTTATTTTTATTTTTATTCTATTTCCATCCTCTTGAAATAATGTTTCTTGAACGCTACTTATCTGATAAGGAGGGGACGTGTAGAAGACAATGAAAACGAAGGCCAAGGTCTTTGGGAGAGGGGTGAAGAATAGGGAATGGGGGAGGATTAAGGCAGCATCTGCTGGAAGAAAAGGAATTCCAAGAATCACCTCAGAATTGGGAACGAATAAAATTCTAAGAAATAAAAGACAGATAAGGAAACATTCTAGAATGCTCGGGAATTTTGGGAGATTTAGAAAAATAAGAAAGAAGGTAGTCTGAGCCCAGCTGGCAAGGTGTGAACATCAATGCCATCTTTCCTTCGAAGTTTCCCTTGCCCTTGACATGGAAGCTCTTATACCCTCCTGCTCTAGAAGAAGCTCTCGTTGTTCAGATGTTTCCATGCCAGGATAGCTTTTTGTCTTTTAGTTGCATAGTTTCTCTGATCAATAATCGTTCTTTTTCTTTCCGTTTCAAACATAAATTTTCGCCAGTCGTCTGGACGTTTGTTAGGGACTTGAAGAAAGACACATATGACTCCTTTGTTTCCTTGATAGACACTGCCTTATCTATAGGGTGTTTCTAAATTATTTCCCGTATTATACATTTTATTACTCAAAAACTATTACAGATTTTAATGTGATTTTTTTTTTATTCACAAAGAAAATCTCAAAACGTTTCTTAGCATGCCTTAATAAATTTTAATATGCCCCTCATATAAGGCGTGAAGGACGTCAAAGCAAAACTCGATTTCCTCCCATGTTCGGGCTAGCATTTCAGGGGTGATTTCAGCGATTGTTTCAATTATTCTGTTCTTGAGAGTTTCAATGTCATCAAGGTTGGTCTTGTACACTCGGTCTTTCACATATCCTCAGAAGAAAAATCCAGAGGGTTCGCATTGGGTGAGTGAGGGGGCCAAGGGATTGGCCCATCCCTTCCAATCCATCATCCTGGAAATTTCATATCAAGGCACTGCCTAACTTGCAGGCCCTAGTGAGGAGGTGCACCAGCTTGTTGGTTGACTATGTTGGTCTGCAGTTCTTCCACTTTGGAATCAGGTAGTTCTCTGCATATCTAGGTAGGTTGCAGTAGTAATGGTGTCTTCAGTGAAAAAGAAAGGTCTGACTACTTGATCATGCATTAACCTTTGGGCTGTCATGTATATGCTCCCTTAGAACATGGGGGTTTTGTGAGCCCCAAATGTGGCATTTGTGTCGGTATTCTGCTCCAGAAGTATGGAATGTTGCCTCATCAGAAAAGAAAATGTCCTCAAGGAAGGTGGGATCATTGTCGATTTTTTGGAGCATATCCTCAACAAACTTCTTGGCTTCAATTCATGCATCATCTGGATGTTGTAGGGTGTAAGACGAACGCGGTGCTTCCCTATTTTATATACGGATGTCATTTGCATATCCAGTTGATGAGCCACTTGGTGAAGTGATTTACGGGGACTACGATCGAACGCCTCCCTGACTTTTCTACTCTCTGTAGTGTCGCTGATGGTCTACCAGCACCCTTTTGTGTAATAGGCTGCCTGTGTTTTAAAATTTATCATGCCATAGCTTAATTGACTTATGATTTGGAGGATCCTTTTTAAACTTGAACATTCTCTCTGTAATCATTGACTTAAATTCCGCAAGCCATAACACGCATTGAGCTTTTTCTTGAACACTCGCTATAGTTTACTCCATCTTGCAAAAAATGGAACAACAATGGTATCACGCGCTAACCACATGTTTCATTATCAACTCATGCGAGGCTAAGAAACTTTGAGTTTTTCTTTGTGAATAAAAAAAATCCGAAAAACAGGAATTCTAGGTGATATACTGGGACTTTATTTAAACTCTTCTTCACTTGCCGGGTCCTCTGCTAGTTGTTAATTATTCTTGGAAATGAAGTTCAATCATCGCATCATCATCACCTCGGTTCCCAAAACATTCACATTCACACAGATTATAGTCAAAATGTTTCGGGGATTTTTTTATAAAACGTTTGGATTTGCTGTGGTACCAAATAAGCTAGGTGATATCCCCGATGTTGCTCGGACTCTTTTTTGATTAAATTTTGGAATAACTGAATGTGAACATATGAGGCCTCTGAGAAAAGTATCCGACCTTCGGCTGGGAAAAAAAAAATTACACACCTGGAGCATTGGAAACCTAATCACCCTCAAAGTAGTCTCCTTGGGACTCCACACACTGCTCCCAGCGGTGCCGCCATTGTTGGAAGCATTCCTGGAAAGCGTCTTTCGGAATGGAGTTTAGCTAGGCTGTCGTTGCAGCCATAATGTCCTCTCTTGTCTGAAATCGCCTCTTGAGTTTGGGGAACAGCCAAAAGTCACAGGGGGGCAGGTCAGGAGAGTAAGGAGCCTGTTGTACCACGGGAGTCTGGTTTTTCGCCAAAGAAGTATGAATCAAGTTTGGTTTTTGAGGTGCCAATTGCCTGTTGTCCACAACTGCGGTCTCTTGCGCCGCACTGCATTACGTAGGTGACGGAGGACATCCCTGTAGTACGCTTTGGTGATTGTTTGACCCTGTGGTGCGTACTCGTGGTGTACCACTCCGCGAGAATCAAAGAAAGCAGTCAGCATCACTTTCACATTGCTGCGCACTTGGCGGGCCTTCTTTGGTCGTGGTGACAGGGAATGCTTCCATTGTGACGACTGATGGTTTCCACCTGGCTGTCGCCCAGTTTCTGGCAAAATTTGATGCAGTAACGCTGCACCAGTCGTTCCGTCATTTTCCTTCAAATCAAAAACCGACAAGAGCACAACACACTACCTCCCTCTAATGCTGATTGCCAGCAACCGACGCTATTGAGAGGCGGGAAAAAATTCATGCATACGCACAAAGGTTCAAGGTCGGCTCATGCAAGCGCGCGCGATCCAAATCCATCAGGTTTTCGAAAAAAAAAAATAGGGCGGATACTTTTCTCACAGGCCTCGTACAGTAAAAATGAACATTTCAAAATGCTTAGAATGTAGTAAAAATTCATAATGAAAATTTGAAAAAAAAATTTTAAATGTCTCGGTGGATGGACCTTTCCAAGTATGGCACATATAGCCGAAATAATTTCTTGATCACGTAATCTTACTTTAGATGTACACTCACCCTGCTGTGGTGAATTTCAATGATACAAATCTCTTCTTGGGTTGCAGTGAATGTATGTGTTCGTTTGTGGTCCGTGTGTTCCACAGTCCAAACAATCTGAATAGGGTTATTTACTACATGGTAAACTGTTGTTGCAATTCACACTCTGTTCTCGATGTCTTGATGCAAAACTTGGCCATTCATCACTTTGTGTAGTCTAGCGTTCGCCGATTATTCTATTGACATACTTACCATTTGCTCAATACAGCACGGAGCTAAAGGATTGCTTCCTCTGTTGATATGCTTGCATCATCGAGGACCGCCTGGGAACTTCGATGAATACGGTACTTGATCACTCACCACCACTTGCTCAGTTTCTCAATAGTCTGCTAACTCTCCGTTATCTCCAGTTAGTGCTCATTTTTAAAGATTTTCAAGAAAATATTAAGTTTTAAGAACTTTCAATTCTAAGAAAAGCCCGAACAACAGGAAGTCTATGCATTGTTACAAATTGAACCTTCTTTATAAAGCATAAACTTTGCCTTGCATTGTTGGTCATGAGATACCTCTTATTAATATGCCCTTCCATCATTACGAGTATCGATTTATTATCGATAATTATTATTTTTTTCGAAATCTGAGGTAGACAGTGATTTTCCTCTTGCTTTGAAGATCAAATGTGCGAAATTTCATGAAGATCGGAATAAAACTGTAGATTTGTATAAAGAAACACTCTTCTTTATATACACAGATAGATTTGTAATGTGTCAGATAATGGGACAACAAAAGAATCTGTTATTTCTATCATTTGTGATATTCCTTTGTTTATAGAATTTCACACAAGCCATGAAATGTGCAGAAAACATTGTGTACAATTCACAAATTGTGTAAAATTCTATAGGAAAAAATATCACAAATGACAGAAATGCTGGATTCGGTGCGAGTGCCGAGAGATCCACACACTCAAAGTATAGGGAAGCCTAAGTGATCCTTAAGTGTAATGAAAAGGCACAGAGCAGAGCAACTATTTCTTCATATCTTTTTAATGTAAACAGTAAAACGGGAAGAATGTATCAGTGAAAAAACATAATTATCTTCAAAAACTGAATTATATTTTTTTTTTTGCCTGGCGCTTTTTTCGCTCTCCTACCACAGAGGATGAAAATTTTATTGGTCATTAAACAATTAAAATCTTCGTCTTCCCCAAATCCCTTAGGTATTAGAACAGATGTTCTAATTGACGTCACTGCAGGACATGCTTGCGCCTTAACCCACTTTTTAATTTATCTATCTTGCAGGGAAAATTTCCTTCTTGTTTCGTACGTGCTAAAATTATACCAATTTTAAGAAGGGAGAGTCAAAAATTTTGCCAACTATCGCCCGATCTCAATTCTCCCGGGCTTTGCAAAAATATTTGAGAAACTCTTCTATACAAGACTGTCCTCCTATATCTTTACTAATAATCCTCTTTCTACTTCCCAGCATGGTTTCATCCCTAGGCATAGTACCTTATCGGCCTGTCATGTTCTTTTGGAATATACAGGGTGATTCAGAAAGGTAGGTCAAGAATGAAATACCAATTACAGTTTATAGCGGGAAACAAAATTTTTCCTATAAACATGGGTCCAGAAATGCATTCTTATAGAGATAATGCAACTTGTATGAGGTAGGAATGACATTACAGTAGGTGTTCAAAATGCCGACTCTGAGCCTCGATACAGGTGTTTAGTCTGCGGACGAGATTCTCACGAACTCTGGTGAAGATGGTCCGGAGAACCAGTGACTTCTCCACATGCTTCAGTAAATCCTTTCTGCTTCAGTAGCATTACCCTGTGCCTCGCCGTAGACGAGATGCATGTCCACCAGCTCCGCATTAGTCAACCGATCCATTGTACTGCAGTGGAATTACATGTTTCCGTTTCTCTCTTTTAAAGGAGACAACACGAACAATTTACATGTTTGGATCCTAATTTACATGGACCCTACCATTGCCATCCAGGTAACACACATCCATTCCTACGTCTTACAAGTTGCATTATCTCTGTAGGGATGCATTTCCGGACCCATGTTTATAGGAAAAATATTGTTCCCCACTACAAATTGTACATGGTATTTCATTCTTGACCTACCTTTCTGAATCACCCTGTATAACATCTAATATGGTCCAAAACAAATTCATTGTTTGTGTGTTTCTTGACTACTCCAAAGCTTTCGACTTCCATTCTGCATCATCTTCTGCTTAATAAACTTGCCTTTCAATATAATATTCATGGCCCACCTCTTAACTGGCTAACTGTTTTTTTATCAAATCGTAGATACTCTTTAACTATTGGGAATTTCTCCTCCTCAGTTACCAGAAACTGCGGGGTACCTCAGGGTTCTATTCATTCTCCCCTCTTATTCAATTTATTTATAAATGGTCTTTCTTCTTTCTTAACTCCACTTCTTTCCATTTTTTACGCAGACGATTCAACTATCTCTTGTGCAGACACTTCGCTGCCCACAATACAATCTACAATCTCTTTGGGCGTTAGCTAAGCTATACCAGTGGAACTCCTTAAATCAGTTGAAGCTGAATCTGGAAAAGACGACATACATTACCTTCTCTCAGCAGAACAAGTGTGGCAAGAACGTTAATTTTTGCCTCATTTATAACTCTACTCCCCTTTTGCCATCATCTTCATTCAAATACCTTGGAATTCATATATTCGCAGATCTGTCGTGGGACACCCATATCAATGCATTGGCAGTTTCTCTCAATCAAAGACTTGATTTATTTGCCTGTCTTCATTTTCTTCCTCCCTCTATACTACTCCTTCTTTACTTCGCAATGATACAATCGTGCCTTTGTTACGGCATCATTTTTTGGGTGGCGTACCTAACACAAAATTATTACAGCTCTTTCGTATGCAAAAAAGATTTTTACGTCTTTAGCTGAAAATTTGTAACCCGGAATCGGTATCTCACTTATTTAATCATTAAGGTATTTTAACTATTTATCAATTATGCACTAGAAATTTGGTGATTTTTACCTATCAGGTAATTTCTCGCCAATTACATCTTACTTCTCCGTTTTTTTACAATTCTGCAGGGAAATACATACACATGACAATCGCTCCTCACTTTCTCTAATAATTCTCCGCGGTCAAATTACCATGCGCGTAGTATTTCGATTACAACTATTAAATTATGGTCACACTTATCCCCGATCTACACCTAGCACCGAATCCATTTTCTTTCAAAGCTAAATAAAAAAAATCTTATTCATAATTTAGGGATTTCTGCCTTAACTTCTATTATTAACCCACGGTTTATTCTAGTTTACTCTTGTTTTTTTTCTATCGGTTTCTTTTATTACTTACTTCTTTGATAGAATAACCTGCTTTCTTTTTTTCCTTCTTACTTACTCTTTCTTCTTCTTATTCTTGATCCTCTGATTATTATTTAATTATTATTTATTTGTTAAATTTGTTTGGAGTCCGAGTACACGTCCAGTCACGTTAATTTGACCACCTGTCAGTAGCCAGAATAACCACCTTTCACGGCGCAGACAGCTGCGAGACAGGTAGGAAGAGAGTCAGTAAGGTTCTGGGAGGTACTGACAGGGATGTGAAGTCATGCCGACTCCAGTTCTGTGGCGAGCTGCCATAGGTTGCACGGTGGAAGATCCATGGTCCAAACAACCCAATCAAGGTGGTCCCACAGATGCTCTATGGGGTTTAAATCCGGGGAGTTTGGAGGCCAGGGGACTACTGTAAACAATCCTCGTGCTCTTCGAACCACACACCAACACTGCGTTTTGTATGGCAAATCGCATTGTCCTGCTGGAAGATGCCATCTTGCTGAGGAAGCACAATCTGCATGTAGGGGTGGACATGGTCCGAAAGAACAGATGCGTACTTCCATTGATCCATGGTGCCGTCCACAATGATGAGTGCACCCAGGGAATGCCATGAAAACATTCCCCAGACCATAACGCTGCCTCCTCCAGCCTGGACCCTTGCGGCACGTGTTGCAGAGTGCTTGTTATCTGACACTGAACGCCATACACGCCATTGCCCATCTGTCCAATGGAGCATAAACTGTGATTCATCGGAAAAAGCCACCTTTTGCCACTCTGTTGCTGTGCAGTTGCGGTACTGGCGTGCAAATGTCAGTCTTTGTCGCTGGTGAACAGCTGTCACCATTGGTGCACGAATCAGCCCTCTTCTGTGGAGCCCCATATGCAGCAATGTTCGCTGAACTGTCATTGAGGATACACATTTGGTAGCCCCCTGGTTCATCTGGGATGTCAGTTGGTCCATGGTTGCATGTCTGTTGGCTTGCAAGCATCTCCACAGCCGTCGTTCACCTCTGTCATCTATGGCCCATGGTGCCCCCCACTTGGCACGCCGCTGATTTTGGGAATTACCATTCTGCCATGCATGGTGGCATGCAAACAGTTCACAAAACTAGCCGTTTTGGAAATACTGCCGCCCTTGGCTCGGAAGCTGATGATCATGCCCTTTTGGAGGTCGGATAAATCGCTACATTTTGCCATGACTCCAACAATTGCAATGTTTTCTGCTTCCCTCTGACACCCTTCCTATACCCTAGCCCACCTCTGATACTGGTACATGCCTTCTGGACGTAACCATTTTCCATTGATGTTGAACATAGGGAGTGGTCGCATTAATGTGACTGGACTGTGTACTTTCTGTTCAGGACTGTCTTGTCAGTTCTTCCATACTGGCCCTGGACGGATATTTGTAATTGTAAATCTTAAATAAATAATTAAATAAATAAATAAATAAAAATATTATCAATATAATACAGGATGAACATAGTCTTAACCTGAAAAAGAAATTAATAGAAAAAAACAAAACAAAAGCTATATCAGTGAGATACATACGGTTTTTTGTATTATGATCTCCATCTCAAAAAGTTTTTAAACTATATGTACTGATACGGTAAGAGTCGAAGCAATGTAGGTGGTGCTAACGTCGGTCATGTTGAAAGTAACATCTTTGAGAAAGAAAACTCAATGCCTTCTGAGTACCAATCATGGGTAATTTATCAACTAAATGGTGCCCTGCCACATTGGGCATGATCAGTTTGTGAATTCCTCGATTCAACATTTCTCAACCGATGGTTTGAAAGAGACGGTCCTACAGCATGGCCTCACGTTTTCCAGACATAACACCCTTAGAGTTTTTCCTGTAGGGATTTGTTAAGGATAAAGTGTTTGCTATACCGACCCTCAATGTGAACACATTAAAGGCCAGAATAACGGATGCGTTATTGATAGTAACAGAAGACATGCTGGCGAAAGCGTGGTGAGAAATTGAATATCCTCTAGATGTTCTCAGAGCTATGAAAAGTGCATGTGGTGAAGTGTATTAACAATATGAAAAAATCTTTTTCAGATGAAGATCTTAATACTAAAAAAACGTATGTATCTATCTGACATAGTTTTTTTTTATTATTAATTTTCTTTATCAGATAAAGAAATTATGTTCACGCTGTAATATATGATACATGTATATGAAATGAAAAGAAACTACTGTGCTCATTTCATAAGCTGTGTAAAATTCTGCATATTCTACTCGTTCCTCACACATATTACTCGTTCAAGATCTCGTGGCACCTGAAATATACATTTCTTATCATTGGTTCTCTATCTCACAATACTCAATTTACAGTCCTCTACCATGGATAAAATTTTGATGCTAAAGTTTTGAGACAACCTGTATGAAAAGAACCATAAACACTACAAGTTTGCATCATGATATACCAGTTGGCAGCACGAGTGCAGTGCCTTTACAAAATGCCAACAAAGCAGTAAAAGAGTGTCTGTCTGTTGGAATATGCAAGATGAACTTTTGTTATTGGAGTACAGCATGCATGTCAGAAGAGAGTAGAAAAAACCATCATGTCAATAGAGCATTTTTAGGTAATATCAGCAATTTAAGAACACTAATTATTTGTGTAAACAGAAAAGCACTGGGACTAAGCATGTCAACTGAAACAGTGGAGAGAGTGAGGGAGAGTTTCAGACAGAGAGCATACACAGAACATTTGTTGAGTGTGAGGGAAAACTTTGTGTTTATGGTTCTTTTCATGTATCAATTAAAACTGTATGTTTAATATTGTACTTTGAAAATTACAGTCTTTTGAAATTTAATGAATCATTTATAATAGCACTGTATAATGTCATTACTGAACAGGCATTCACTGAAACATAATTAGGATGTGCATATATCACCAATAAAGATCATGACCATTTAAAAGGGCCATGAGCACTCAATAAACATAGATACCAGCTACAGCTATTTTTTATTTATTTATTTATTTATTTATTTATTTATTTATTTATTTATTAATAGAGTTAAACAAATCCCTCCTCAGGGCTGGTATGGCTTAAGGGGCGACATGTTGGATCCCCTGGGAGGAGCTACAATAAATGATTACAAGCAGTGAAGAATCAAATACAAAAAAGAAAAAATAACATGAAATCAGTTGCTTCAGTTAAGGTTTTAATGGGTGGGTTGTTAGTAAGTGGGATTTCAATGTCTTTTTGAATTGACTGAGTGTAGCCGAGGAGCGAATAGCGTCTGGAAGGGATGACCACCAAATAATTCCTATATAGGAGATACATCTTCTGATGTAATTCTGTCTAACTAATAGGTGACGGATAAAAGTCGAAAAACGAGTGTCGTAGGAGTGATAGTCAGTGTGAGTTTGAATAAGTAACGGAGTAGAGGGGATAAGCAGTTGGCTAATTATTTTATAGATAACAAGCATAGTTGTATAGGATAAGTAAATGAAATTGGTAAGATTCCCTGAAGTGCAAAATATTGAGAAACTAAAGATGATTTAGGCAATTTTAACAATATTCGAAAAAACCACTTTTGGAGCTTAAATAAATGGGTGAGGATGTAAGACATGCAAGATCCCCAGTATATAACTCCATAACAAAGGGGGGAATGAATCAATGTATGATATAATAACAGTAATAAGTAAGATGGGAGAAAATGTAAATGAGAAATCAAACCAAGTTTAATATTAAGGTTAGTCGATAAAGCGTTAATATGATGGTCCCAAGACAGATCACGAGATATGAAAATGCCTAAATATTTGAAGGATTTTATACTTTTTAACAGTTGGGTGTTGTGGTCAAATAGGCAAGGTCTCGGGAATGGTTTGCTTGTTGCGCTGATGAAAAAGTATGTATTTTGATTTGGCGGTGTTAAGAGATAACGAATTAGCTGTATGCCATAAACTTAAAGAAGATAAAACCTGGTGATTTTAACGACGAGTTGAGAAATAGAAGGATCAGAAAAAAGAAGGGTAACATCATCGGAGTATAGAATTGAGTGAGTATGAATTAGGGAAATTGGTAAATCATTAATAAACAGGTTGAATAATAGTGGGGAAAGAACCGATCCCTGCAGGACTCCTAAGTTCTGAGTTGTTGATGATGAAGATTTGTTATGAGACTCCAGATAATACCGACGGTTAGAAAGTAAATCAATTGACCAGTTAAGGGGAGGGCCTCGAATATTGAAGATAATTTAAGAAATAGTAGTTGGAGTGGGATCGAGTCAAAAGCTTTTGTGTAATCAATAAATACCGAAACAACAAAGTTATTCTGGATATATGACATGAGCTGAATGAGACTGAATATGGAAAGAATATTAGTGCCCACTGACTTAGTGTTTCGATCCATAAGATTGGTTAGTTGGTTTGTTAGGTTTTTGGGTGCTGCAAACTGGTCTTCCTAGGCAGTTGCTATCTTTCAAGCTGGTAAGAGACCAAGGGGTCGGCCTAGAACCAGGTGGCTAGACAACATGTAGAATCTGGGTCACTTGGATATTACCTTTAAGGACATGTGCCTGATAGCAAAAGATCACGAGCACTGGAGATCCTCCATAGAGCTGCTGCCCCCGCGACCATAACGGATAAGTAGGTTTGAAAATAATTAAATAAGGTAATAAAGGAAATTATAAATACAGTGGTCGCTGCTTAATAAGGGCACCTCAGGACCATGCTTAAGCGACCACATTAACCGGTGGCTGTTTTAAGCAAGGTTACCAAAAGTACTTACTTTTTTTATCCAACAAGTCGAGCATGTGTTTGTACTTACATATAGACAAGTTTGTTTGCTTAAATAATCATTTATACATTATCTTGTAAAAATAGTTTGTTTAAAATATTGCCTAATGTTTGTTTGACAACATTGCCTTCTTAAAAAATCAAGAACATTACTTTGAACTTTTAAATAGTCATCCATTTTATCATAGCCACTCATTTGAAGAACTGTTTGGATGGTGCGCAGGCTTGCTTGAATTTCTGCATTTGATGGTTTAATCAATTCCTTGTGATCATCATTGTTATTGATTTCAACTTCTTGATTTTCATTTTCTTTTTGAATCTTAGAGATGATGTCTGCTTCCATGTTGGTTGATTCTTTCACAATAAAAGAAAAAAAAGTTGGTCAATTTATATACATGTTTACAGAGTTTATATACACATAATTAACCAATCAGTACAATCTGTAATTTTGGGCAGCAGTGCCCATTGGCTTAGAGGGAAATGAATAGTGGATATTATAAGCAGAGTGTTCATTTATTTGGAGTAAGATGAGATGAAAAAGTAGCCATATTTAGCGGAGTGTGGCCACATAAAGAAAAAAATTTCTTACATAGAAAATACTTAGACCATATTAAAGGTGGCTACATTAAGCAGCGACCACTGTAGACCATTTGAATCCCTCTCTTAATAAAACCTCTGAAATGCACCCATTGGTGTTTATTTTGATTAACATTGTTTTTATTTAAAAAAAAAACAAACAGACCAAAAGGCAGAAAATGACAATAAAATAAATATAATAAAAGTGACACTTAATCACAAAGATTATAAAAGTCAAACTAAAGAATTTGTCAAAATTTTTACAATTGACATTATTTCTCTCTCTCATGCACGAACACGTAATTTCCTCCTCCCTTCCCACCCCTTGTGACCAAAATTATTGCAAACTTAGCAACACATAAAACACATCAGTGAGCGGATTATTTCAATTTTTTTTTTTGCAATTTTTTTTTTTTTGAACCAATCAAGACAATTGCTCTTTTAGCATCCACCAATCCTAACAACACTTCCTTATTAGATAGTATAAATTTTAAATTACAAAAACCTTAACTGTTAACACTGTCGGAAGAAACAGAAACTTTGCACGCGCACTCCGAAAACTTCAAAGAATGCATATCTCAAGTTTCGCATTCGTACCATTGTTGGGGACGGAGAAAAAAATTGTGGTGGATTACTTTCTGGGCTACCCTCGTATAACCAACTGGTACGTACAGGGTGCTTACTTTGAAGTGATCCACCCAAATATCTATATATCTATTAAAATTTTCAACAATATGTTAATACATATACAATGCTGTAGGAAAGTGAGGATGCATAATCTGATGCTCACGTCGGATTTGACATTTGACCTCTTTAAAGGGGTCAAATCATAACGTAACTTTTTAACCGTGACACCATGTTTACCCCTTAATCACCATTTTTACATAATTTATTTGTTTATTTTACAAGAAAATTACAGAAAATGTTCAATTTGGTTACCATCTGTAGCAATATTTGGGGGTGGGGGGGGGCGCCCCCACTGTATATCAAACTCCTCCCAGAGATTTGGATGAGTTGTAAACCTGAATTCAATATGCATGTACAAACATTTCTTAAATAACATTTACTAATGTGTATGAAAATTAAACTGATATGTATGAGAGAAGGATGAGACACAAAAACCCTGGAATACAATAAATAATAGTTATTAATTAGAAAATAAAAAAAAATAAATAATAATCTTTCTATATACACTATATGATCACAAATATCCGGACACATGCACGTTTGCGCTCTAGCCACGATTTCATGGAAATCAATAGGGCGTTGCACATCCCTTTGCCCGACTCACAGCTTCCACCCTTCGGGGAAGACTTTCCACCAAATGTTGGTAGGTACTTTTCGGAATGTTCCTCCATTCCTTCCGAAGAGCGAAAATCAGTTCAGGTACAGAAGTTGGCCGATGTGATCTGGCCCGCAAGCGTCTTTCCAATTCATCCCACAGACTCTCTATAGGATTGAGGTCAGGACTTTGTGCCAGCCAACCCATTTCTTCGACCCCTGAGTCCGCAAACCACTGCTGTACACGCCTCGCTTTGTGGCACGGAGCATTGTCGTGTTGGTAGAGAAATGGCCCGTTTCCGAAAAGTTGCCACAACGTTGGAAGTGCACAGTTGTCCAAAACATTCAGATAACGGTTGGAGTTCATGATTCCTTGCACAGGAACGAGCTGGCCCAGTCCGTACCATGAAAATGAGCCCCACACCATGACTCCTCCTCCTCCGAACTTGACTGTGGGCTCTGTGCACTCAGGTAAGAAGCGTTCTCCAGGTATGCGCCAAACCCAAACTCGTCCATCGGATTGCCAGAGTGTGTAGCGAGATTCGTCTGTCCACATTACACATTTCCATTGGTCCATTGTCCAGTTTCTGTGGGCTTTCCACCACTCCAGACGTCGCTTGGCATTGACCCTGCTGATGTGGGGCTTGTGGGCAGCAGCACGGCCATGGAATCCCATCGTGTGCAGTTCCCGACGAATTGTCATGGTACTGGCATCATTTACAGAGGCGTTTCGAAACTCTGTGGCAATTTTTCCCGCCGAGGACTTCCAGTTGCTGCGGGTGACACGACGAAGCACTCGACGGTCTCTGTCCGTTAGTTTCTTGGGTCTACCGGTTCGTTGTTGAACTGTTGTTGATCCCCGGGTCTTCCATTTCATAATGACATCACCTACTGTTGACTTGGGTATCTGGAGAAGGCTGGAAATGTCACGCACGGACTTGCCGCATAGGTGACATCCAACGATGGTTCCACGTTGGAACTCCCTGAGCTCTGCCGAATGACCCATTCTTGCCAATGTCCAAGCAGAATTGTGTCTGAAGGTGTGGGAAGCTATTTAAATGATGTGCAAGTCATTATCATGTGACATTGGGCCAATCGATGATCTGTGAGGGGTGTCCGGATATTTTTGATCATATAGTGTACGTAGGTTTTATGGTTTAAACTTTATCCCTTAGGAGAGGGATAAAAATTTTGTTTACCTATTTTTATATCCCGAAAGTAATATTAAATTTCTATAGTTTTTTAAATATCTTTTTGAGTGTATTTTGGCAAATTGGAACTTTGCAACAAGATTTATAATCTCCCTTGCAGGTAGTGAACTGTTGCGTTAGCAGCAAAGCCCAATTCCGGGCAGCAGCTCACAACGAGTGTTGTATGCTTGAGTCTGGGACGTTGGAGCGAATTCGAGCGAGCGAAACACGCCGGTGCAGTCCTCTACTGTATGGGCATTGGAAACATCTGAAGAGCGGGAATTTTGAATAGAGCAAAAGGGTAAATGAGCTTCTACATCAAGGACAAGAAAAATTTGGGTCCAAAGTATTCAGTGATGTTCCCCAGTGGTGAAGATGACATTATTTTAATCTGAGGCAAGTCAAGAAGAGTTTAAATTAAGTCCCGGTAATTACCTAGAATTCCTGTTTTTCAGATTTTTCGTAGAATGGATAGTCCCTTCGCTCTGTGTTTTATTGATTGAGTTATTATTTAACCGATTTGGAGTTATAATTTAACTTTTTGAGATCATTCTGTTTACCTACAAGTGTAATTATCGCGGGCAGCGCCGGGTCCTCTGCTAGTAATAAATTTATACTCCCATTATTCAGATGTTAGCCATGCTGCCACAAGGTGTCTTAAAGACAACCTAGTTGAAAGCCCAATGGGAGGGTGTCTGCGATAGCCCAATTGGTAGAGGCGTCGACCATGACAGTCGAGGTTCCTGGTTCGAATCCAGTTTAATATCTCTTAAGATCTAAGTATATGGATCTTTAAAAACAACCAGTAATTTTACGACATAGAGTCGACACGTTTCAGGGGTGTCCGGATATTTTTGATCATATAGTGTATATAAAGAAGGATGTTTGTTTGTTTGTTTGTTTGTTTGTTTTATATACAAATCTACAA
Source organism: Rhysida immarginata (assembly GCA_023313115.1). Classification (NCBI taxonomy): domain Eukaryota; kingdom Metazoa; phylum Arthropoda; class Chilopoda; order Scolopendromorpha; family Scolopendridae; genus Rhysida; species Rhysida immarginata. The sequence continues at coordinate 470,102 of JAHWFO010102602.1, forward strand.
TTTTATTCAGATCTTGATAAAATTTCGCATACATGACCTTCAAAGCACGAAGAAGGTCACTGTCACATGACCTTCAAAGCATGAGGAAGGTCACCGTCTACCTCAGATTTCGAAAAAATAATAATTATTGACAAAAAATCGATATTCATGGTTATGGCAGGGCATATTAATGAGAAATATCTCATGACCAACAATGCAAGACAAAGTTTTAGCAACAATAAGTATCAATAATGGTATCAACATGCAATTCACAAACACTCTGCACGGACCAACAATACGAGATCTGTTCAAAAAATACGTAGACTGTTTGACTTGCGCGGGCCCTGTTGGTCCCAATCAAAATCGCTTGGTATCGCCATCTTCTGACAGATCCGCTGATTACAAGGCAGTTTTTTGATTGCAAGTATCAGTATTGGTTGATTAGCTACGCGGTTGTTTGTGAAGTGTGTTTTTTTCGTTTGGCGGATTTTTAGAATGAGTGACTTGAACGAGCAAAGAGTTGCTGTGAAATTTTGTGTTAAACTCGGAAAAACTGCCACTGGACGAGTGGAAAAGGCCAGAAATGTGGACGAGAGGTGACTGGTTGTTTCATCACGACAACGCTCCAGCCCATTCAGCCCTCAGAACTCGAGAGTTTTTGGCCAAACACTCGATCACTGTTCTTCCTCACCCACCCTACTCACCTGACCTCGCTCCTTGTGACTTCTTCTTGTTTCCCAAACTCAAAAGACCTTTGAAAGGAAGGAGATTTGAGACGATTCCCGACATAAAGGCAAATGTGACGAAGGCGCTGAAGGACATCACAAAAGAAACGTTCCAGGACTGTTTCCAAAAGTGGAAACACCGTTGGGATAAGTGTGTGCGTCGGGGAGGAGAGTACTTTAAAGGGGACCCAGATGTGTAACTTCTGAATAAAGTATATTTTGTTTTATGACGTCAGTCTACGTATTTTTTGAACAGACCTCGTATATATCTCATGACCAACAATGCAAATAAAAGTTTGTGCAACAATAGGTATCAACAATGGTGTCAACATGCAATGCACCAAAACTAAGCAAGGATCAACAATGTATGTCTCATGACCAACAATGCAAGGCAAAGTTTGTGCAATATAGAATTCAATGCAGAGAATTCCTGTTATTCAGGCTTTTCTTAGAAAAGAGAATTCTTAGTACTTAACAATTTCTTGAAAATCTTTAAAAATTATCAGTAACTGGAGATAATGAGTTAGCAGATTATTGAGAAAGAGTGAAAGACGATAGAGGAAGCACTCCTTTAGCTCCGTGCTGTATTGAGCAAATGTTAAGCAAGTAAATGGAAGAATCGGCGACCACTAGACTGCACAAAGTGATGAATGGCCAAGTTTTGCTTCAAGACATCGAGAGAAGAGTATAAGTTGCAACAACATCAAGTGTACATCTGAGGTAAGATTACGTGAGTAAGAAATTAAGAATCCTTGGAGAGGTCCAGCCATTGTGAGGCTTTAAAAAAGTTTTTTTCGAATTTTCATTAAGAATTTTTATTAATTCTAAGCATTTTCATGTGTTTATTTTTAAGATCTTGCAAAATTTAATTTAATTTTTTGAGATTGTTCTGTTTACCTGCAAGTGTAATTATCCCGGGTAACGCCGGGTGCCTTTGCTAGTTAATAAATAATAAATGATAAATAAAATCAAAATAAAAAGCTGATGCTTTGGATAGAGACTATCCTTTATCAAAGCAAAAAGGATAAAGGATAATTCTCTGAAAGTAAAGAAAATAGAGAATTATCCTGAAGTTATGAAAGGAGTACTTAGGATGACTTCATACATAGTTAACATAGGGAGTAGTAATTTGGTATTGGCTGAAATACTGGAAGAGAACAAATAAGAGGCCCGGAAATGAATTCAAAGACGTGCTGGGATAGGACAAGAAAGGACAAATACGAGATGATAGGAGGGTGGGGGCAGAAATCCAATAGGATAACACATACAGAATTAAAAATGACAGATACTATAAAAAAGGATTAGGAGGGATAGATGTCCGGATATAAGAGTTCCGCATATAAGAAGTCTGGGTCAAAGGTCACTGCCCAAAGGGGTTACCGCACCTAGATCCGACTGAAACCAAAGAGTACAGGGACGGACATAAAATGAACATAGAGGAAGAAAATTATGAGAGAACATTAAAAAAGAGGAAATAACTGATAAAAGCAAAAGAGAAAGTGCCCAAAAGAGCCTGCAACAAATTAGGGAATAGCTGAAGTTGGAGAAGAATATGGGAAAAGTAATGAACGAATGATGCTTTTGCTAAGATTAATGCCATTAGGGGTGAGGGAATTAAATTTCTAAATAAGAAAAGACTCAAATTGCTTTTTTGTTATGGAAAAGACTTCAAATTTCTTCTTTGTTCAAGTTATTACGAAGAATATCAAGGCTGACGTCCTGTAAAGAATGGCCATGGGAATTAAAGTGTTTAGCGACAGGGGTGTCAGCATTGCTAAGGATGTCAAACTTACGTCTGGCGAATCTCGTACGTATGGTATTACCCGTTTCTCTGACATACTGCTTCTGGCATACGTTGTAATGTAACAGATTTATTAGATTGTGAGAAGTGCAGGTCAGGTTCTGGTTAATCTTGAGAGTAAAGGAGGAAGCACTGCTGGAAATTGAGGTGGCAGGATTAAGAAAATGGCAAATGCCACAACGTTTTTCTTTGCAAGGAGAACAGCCCTTAGTAGAAGCACGTGGTTTAGTGTGGCAGCGTGGACCAAAATATCTTTAAAATTAGATGTTTGTTTAAAAGAAACTTTTGGTGATTCTAGTAGAATGGAATGAAGAAGAGGAGAGTTGTCAATAATATGTTGATGTTTCCTTAGGACATTTTTAATACTATTGACGGTTGGGTGATAAGGAAGACCAAGCGTAGGTGTTGTCATGGCCGGAGAAGTTTCAGGATTGTAGTTAGAATGGGAATTACGATGTTTACAACTCCTGGCAAGAAATATCGGATATTTATTTCTAGTTCAGCTAAATTCATACAAAAGCTTAAATTTCCTCAAAAATAATGGACACATCCAAAAGGGATGAAGCATAAATTACAGAAAACACTTTATTCTATAAATGAGTAATTAAGCGTATAAACAAAACGTCATTTCTGATTGAAAATATACATTAATATAATGAACACAGTGGAAAAAAGTATTGGATAGCCTTTTGGCTTGGAAATAAATATGGGATAATGCCAAATAAACATGTCAAATATTATCAACAACTGTTTTTAATATTTGGTAGCCCCGCCTTTTGACTTGATTATTGCCTTAATTCTTCGAGGCATTGATTCATATAAGTTTATGCATCGGTGTTCACTGATTTTTCCCCAACATTGACGAATTGCTTCTTTCAGCTCGGACTTGTTGGTTGGTTTGTACAAATCAATCATTTTCTTTAAATCCCACCAAAGATTTTCTATTAAATTTCCATCAGGACTTTGAGCTGGCCATTTCATCCGTCGGATTCGATGATCCTCGCAGTATTTGGCAACAGCCTGAGAACGGTGGCACGGTGCATTATCGTCCTGAAAGACAAAGTCATCCGAATCATCAAACGAATCTTCCAACGTTGGCAGAAGAAACTGATCCAAAATGTCTATATAGGTCGCACTGTTGACAGTGCCATTTAAAATGCACAATTTTCCAGTTCCTGCAAACGTCACGCATCCCCAAATCATTACACCCTGTGGAAACTTTACACTGGAACTTAAGCAGTCAGGATGGAATTGTTCTCCTTTTGTTCTCCAGACAAACACACCGTTATTATGACCGTTCCCTAAGAAAATCCTACACTCGTCACTAAAAACAACTCGTTTCCAATTCTCCACTGTCCACTTTGCATGGTCTTTGGCCCATTGCAAGCGTTTACGTCGATGCTCGTTCGAGAGCAACGGTTTATTCTTTGTTTTCTTGAATGAAAACCCAGCCTCGTTCAAACGGTTTCGTAGAGTCCGATCACAGACCTTGACGCCGCATTGTTCCCACTCTCGGTTCATCAATCGGGATGTTGATTTTCGCATCCGTTTACAGATCCGGATCAGTTTTCTATCGTCGGATGCACTTGTCTTCCTCGGTCGCCCACATCTTTTCAAATTCTGCACATTGCCACGAGAGTTAAACTTGTGTCACAGACGTGACACCGTGCTCGGGGAACATCTCAACAAAGTTGCGACTTCTAATTGAGTTTTTCCTTCTTTTAGCAGGCGGACAATTCGAGTTTTCACATCAGTAAACAGTTCTTTAGCTGGAGCCATGATACTCTAATTAGCAGAGTTTTCTGTTGTCTACTAACCTCGATAATTGTGAGCAGTTATAAAAGAATAAATAATTTGAATAACATTTGCATATTCGCAAACAAAATGTATGATTGGATGTTACTCACTGAATATATCGCGTATTTTTTTCCAACCAATCAGACTATCCCATTCTTTTTTCCAACACGTCCGTATTTATTTGCATATTTCAAAGAATCTTTTTTTTTTTCCAATTTTTAACAGTAAATCGTATTTATAGATTAAAGTGTTTTCTTTAATATATGCCTCATCCCTTTTGGATGCGTCCATTATTTTGGAGGAAATTTAAGCTTTTGTATGAATTTAGCTGAACTAGAAATAAATATCCGATATTTCTTGCCAGGAGTTGTATAGATAGAAGCGCGTATGACGGATTTGGGGTAGCCTCTTACTTTAAGGGAGTGGGTAAGGGCATTAGCATGGAAGTCTTTGTCAGGTTGATTAGTGCATATTCTATGGATGCGAGTTAACTTACCTAAAGGGATGTAATCCTTGCAATGGCGTGGATGGCAGTTTTCATAGTGTAAGTACTGGTGCTGGTTGGTGGGCTTCTTATAGAGATTTGTGGACAAAAGGAACCATCGTGATAGAATAATTGTGAGAAAACTTGATGGAGGGGTGGATGGAATTAGAGTGAGCGATAAAAGATAGAAGCGAGTCTTCATTATGTGGCCATATCAGGAAAACATCATCAACATACCGCACCCAGACCAACGGCTTCAAGGGAGACATGGAAAGTAATATGGTTTCCACATCCCCCATGAGAATATTGGCATAGTTGGGAGCCATTTTGGAGCCCATAGCAGTGCCGCTGGACTGGATAAAATACTCATTGTTAAAAGTGAAGAAAATAGAGGCGAGGATGGTGCAAAGGAGAAGGCAGATGGTGTCAGTAGAAGGAATTTGGAAAGGTTTGTTAGCCGTGAGACTGTTGCGAACAGCTTCAATCTCATCATCATGAGGAATGTTAGTATAGAGACAAGAGACATCAAGAGTGCAGAGGAAGACGTTCTTGAAATCATAATTAGAATCGTTAAGGTGCTGGATATGGGGGAGAAAATCAAATGTTTAGGAAGGAAGGCTGGGTGGGATGTGGCATATGTGGTGGTCGACATAAGCAGATAGCGGCTCACAGAGGGTGTTGTTACAAGAGATAATCGAACGATGGGGATTGCCAGGTTTATGAATCTTGGAAAGAAGGTAGAAACGACTAGGGGAACTGAATTTAGGAAGGAGGAAGATGTGAGTTTTATTGTCGATTTGAGAAGAGGAATCAAACTGAAAGAGGATATTTTTAAGTTTGAGGTAGAACATGCTAGTAGGATCGGAGGTTAGTTTCTTGTAGAACGTGATATCAGAGAGGTGTCTGTTAGCTTCATTAATGTAGTCAGAGGTGACAACAATAGTGCCCCCTTTATCTGCGGGCTTAATTGTTATGTCAGGGTTATTGCTAAGGCGTTTGATACACAGAAATTGGTTATTGATCAGGTTAGGAAAAGGTTTTTTAATACTTTTAGTGATGGAGAGAATGTCATTTTGTATGGACTTGATGTAAACTTCAAGCTCAGGATTGATATCATGAGGAGGGATCCAGTCACTGGGAATATGGAAGGTTGAGCTGGTAACGGGAGTAGACTTGGAAGGATTCATGCAAAACTACTTTTAGAGAGTTATCCTTTTTGCTTTGATAAAGGATAGTCTTTATACGAAATGTCAGCTTTTTATTTTGATTTTATTTATCATTTATTATTTTTAATTATTATTATTATTTTTTTTTTTTCTAATTAATAACTATTATTTATTGTATAAAAATTAGGTGTTATGGTTTCAATAATGTATTTACTGCTTTAGATGGTAACCAAATTGAACATTTTCTGTAATTTTCTTGTGAAATAAAGAAATACGAGGCCTGCGAGAAAAGTATCCAACCTTCGGCCGGGAAAAAAAAAATTACACACCTGGTGCATTGGAAACCTAATCACCCTCAAAGTAGTCTCCTTTGGACTCCACACTGCTCCCAATGGTGCCGCCATTGTTGGAAGCATTCCTGGAAAGCGTCTTTCGAAATGGAGTTTAGCTCGGCTGTCGTTGCAGCCATAATGTCCTCTCTTGTCTGAAATCGCGTTCCTTTCAATGGCCTCTTGAGTCTGGGGAACAGCCAAAAGTCGCAGGGGGCCAGGTCAGGAGAGTAAGGAGCCTGTTGCACCACGGGAGTCTGGTTTTCGCCAAAAAAGTCTGAATCAAGTTTGGTTTTTGAGGCGCCAATTGCCTGTTGATCACAACTACGGTCTCTTACGCTGCACTGCATTACGTAGGCGACGGAGGACATCCCTGTACTCTTTGGTGATTGTTTGACCCTGTGGTGCGTACTCGTGGTGTACCACACCGCGAGAATCAAAGAAAGCAGTCAGCATCACTTTCACAATGCTACGCACTTGGCGGGCCTTCTTTGGTTCGTGGTGACGAGGAATGCTTCCACTGTGACGACTGATGGTTTCTATCTGGCTGTTGCCCAGTTTCTGGCAAAATTTGATGCAGTAATGCTGCTCCAGTCGTTCCATCATTTTCCTTCAAATCAAAAACTGACGAGAGCACAACACACTATCTCCCTCTAATGCTGATTGCCAGCAACTGACGCTATTGAGAGGCGGGAAAAAATTCACGCATACGCACAAAGGTTCAAGGTCGGCTCATGCAAGCGCGCGCGATCCAAATCCATCAGGTTTTCGCAAAAAAAAATTAGGTTGGATACTTTTCTCACAGGCCTCGTAAGTTAAGTAAAAATTTATGGGTAATTTTTTAAATTAAAGAGGTGATTTAGGGGTAAACATTGTGGGTTTTACAAGTTTTCCATAAACACTTTTGCTGTATCTTACATGGTTAAAAAGTTACATTATGATTTGACCCCTTAAAGAGGTCAAAGGTCAAATTTGACGTGAGCATCAGATTGCACATCCTCACTTTCCTATAACAATGTATTAACAGATTGTTGACAATTTTAATAGATCTGCAGATTTTTGGGTGGATCACTTCAACCATTGCCAACCATTCCCTATGGCGTCCAAGGGTCAACGGGACGCATCTCATTGGTCGTGGAGCATACAGGCCAACTATGTGAAGTCTCCTCTATACCGTTTGCCTGGAAACATTAACCCCAATTCCCGCTGACAGTTCTCTGACCCTGGTTGTAGTTTGCCTGTTCCTATGGGCAGATAGAGTAAGTTAGAGATCTTGTCTGGGCATTGTGATTGTAGGACGATCCTGACTAAAGTGTCTGTGGGTGTTTCTATACTGTCAAAACCGTATCCACAGACTTTAAATTACACTAATTGATATGGTCAACACCCAAGACACTTCAACCTGGGACTGGCCTACTTCCAGTCGTCCAATTATTTGTCTTCATTTCACTCTCTAAATGGAACAATGAGCCATTAGCAACAATTATCGAATGCCGAATTGCCAATGAAAGTTAAAAACGTGTTCTTTATGGAAGTATGACCTGTATTGTAAGGTCAATGAGGTGTGTTCCATCACCTGTGGTACTGCCACCTATGTATTTGTTTGTTTGTTTCAGCCTGTCTCAGTCCACTGCAGGACATAGGCCTCTCCCAATCTTCTCCGCCTTCTCTTCATTTTTTTTTTTGGGGGGGGGGGGGCGCATTTTGGTCTAATCTCCCATGCTGACCAGACGGGTTGG
>JAHWFO010102602.1:478221-505563 GCA_023313115.1 Rhysida immarginata
TGTTGTTTTACATGTTCCATGGATTTTCTATAATCCCCTCGCCCCAGGAATTTTTCATGACCTCCACTTTATGAAATACTGCTATATAGCATGAGCTGCATTCCAGGCATATGAATTTATAAACACCACAACTTTTGAACATATTAATGACCCTTAATATGTTTGAAATAAAACTGATATGGAAATGTATTTTTTATTGAGCACTCTTTAATTAAACAAAGCCTATGTATTATTTACTTAAAAATGCCAAATGAATTACTTCTTGGTTATTTTGGAAGAAATCATATGTATATTTTCTTCTCTTATGGGGTCCTCCGGAGATAATAAGTAGATTACAAAAGGCATGGAGCTAAAAAAAAAAAAGAAGCTGCAGGTGATGACGAAATCCGGTCCGAGATGTTAAAGGCCTTAAATCAGAATGGTATACTGTGGCTGACTCAGGTGTGTCAGGTTGCTTGGATATCTGGCCAGGCCCCTAAGCAATGACAGACAGGAATTGTGATCCCTATCTTCAAAAAGGGAGATCAGAGAGACTGCAACAGCTATCGAGGCATCTCTTTGCTCAGCATTCCTGGGAAAGTGTACGCTAAGTGTCTGGAGAAGAGAAGTCGGGAAATAGTCCATTCCAAACTGTAGGGAGAGCAGTGTGGTTTCCGATCTGGCCAAAGCATGACAGGTCACATCTTTGCTCTACGGCAAATCTTTGAGAAATCCTGGAAGTATGCAAAAGATGTCTATGCTTGCATTGTGGACTTCAAAAAAGCATATGACAGAGTTCCTCAGGAGAAGCAAGACTATGGAGTGGATGGGCAATTACTGGTTGCTGTCATGTCTCTGTACGAAAGCTCTGAGATGTGTGTCCGGATAAATGGCGTTAAGTCAAGATCGTTCACTGTGGGTGTTAGAATCCGACAAGGGTGCATACTGTCGCCCCTCCTATTCATGATCTTTATGGACTGCAGAGACAGGGGCAGCCAAGGTAATGAGCGTGTTTGTGTGGGCGACTGCTCGGTGGAGAGGTTGCTCTTTGCTGACGACCTTGTCCTCCTTGGGTCTTCTCACACAAATCTTCAGCATCCACTAGGCCAGTTTGCAGACAAATGTGAAGAAGCTGGGATGAAGATCAGTCTGGCTAAGACTGAGGTTCTGGTCCTTTCAAGACAGCCTGCTCAGTACGCTTTCCATTTTAGGGGAGACCCATTGAGACAGGTGGAAAAGTTCAAGTATCTCGGGATTGCATTCACGAGTGATGGGCGGCAGAAAAAAGAGCTGGATGCTTGGATTTGTGCAGCAAGCTGTGTCAGACATGAACTGTGGCGATCCGTGGTAATGAAACGCGAGCTGGGTAATAAAGCCAAGCTCTTCGTCTTCAAATCTATCTTTGTCCCCATTCTCACCTATGGTCATGAGGCTTGGGTGATGACCGAAAGAGTGCGATCGTGGGTACATGAAACCAAAATGAGATTTCTGGGAGGTGTGGCAGATGTTACTCTACTAGATAGAGTGCACAGCAGCACAATAAGGGAGTCTTTAGGTGTTGAGCCACTACTTCTCTGCATTGAGAGATCTTAGTTGCGCTGGTATGGCCACGTGATACAGATGTCGCAAACTGGTCTTCCTAGGTAGTTGTTATTTTCCAAGCCAGTGGGTAAGAGACCAAGAGGTCGGCCTAGAACCAGGTAGCTAGACTACCTGGAGAATCTGTGTTTGAGTCGCTTGGGTATTACCAGGGAGGACATGTGCCTGATGGCAGAAGATCGCCATCACTGGAGATCCTCCATAGGGCTGCTGCCCCCGCGACCCTAACGGATAAGCAGGTTTGAAAAGTAAGTAAGGATTGACTGGCTTTTCATGTGAAATTCAATCATGTGAGTTTCCATCTTAATTGTGTTTGGCTGTTACTACTATTAAAAACAGACTATAACCTTGTTTTCACTGTAATTCTTGCTGAACGATGACCCCAGTGTGGTCGAAATGTACATTCAAGTAGTTTATAATTTCTTATGTGGACAAGAGGTTGTTTGTTTCCTTTCATTGTATTACGAGGGAAATTCAAATTTGACCTAGACTTTATTTTTTGTAAATTTCATTGTTGTGATGGCAACTACCACCTATCATGCAAATGCAGCACCCCTCATCAAGTTGCCATGACAACCAATGGTTTGTTTAAACAAAATGGCAGACAGCGATGTGTCGACCAAAGTGGAACAACAAATAATCATCAAGTTTCTCTGCAACGAAGGTGTGAAAGGATCTGAAATTTATCAGAGACTTCAAATACAGTTCACAGAGTCATGTTTGTCTCGATCATCCGTCTTAGCGTGGTGCCAAAAGTTTGAAGGAGGGCGAGAATCCACCAGCAATGAACCTCATAAGGCAAGGCCAGCAAATGCTGTCAATGATGGCATCATCGCACTAACAAATGAGCTGATAAGGGACAACAGGTGGATTCATGTCCGAGAATTGGCTTCAATACTGAGCATCAGCACTGACAGTGTGGAGACCATCATCCACGATACATGTAAGCTGAAATTCAACAAGATCTGTGCCAGATGGGTCTCTAAGCAAATCTTTGAGGATCACAAAACTACCCAGGCGGAAATCTGTTCCATGCTGCTGCAGCGATATGACAGGGAAGATGACAGGTGGATACTCAAGACATGTTGTAATCATCGACGAGACACGGATTCATCACCAAACTCCTGTACGCAAGCGTGACAGCATGGAGTGGCAAGACACTGACTCAAGATCCAAGAATTCAAGATGACACTGTCGGCAACGAAAGTGATGGTGACTGTATTCAGAGGATATTAACGGTATCATTCATGTCGATTTTCTGGAAGAATGTCGAACCATAAATGCACCTTACTACTGTGACATTTGAAGGAAAAACCAACCAGGGCTCCTTACAAGTAGTGTTTGTTTTCTGCAAGACAATGCCAGACCACACGCAGCCAAACTGACTATGGACGCACTGATGGAACTCAAATGGGACATCTTACCACATCCTCTATACAGCCCGGATCTCTCCCCTTGCTACTATCACCTTTTTGGACTATTGAAAGAGTTCTTGGGAGGGCAGAGGTCCGGCTCCAATGAGGAAGTGAAAAAGGCTATCCTGACGTGGTTTTGACATCAGCCTGAAGATTTCTACAGAACTGGTATCCAGATGGTCCCAGACTGCTGAAAAAATGTGTACAGAAGCAAGGAGAGTTCTTTGAGAAATAACTAGAGCGTGCGTGTGTGTGTGTTTCTAATTTCCTGATTTTATAAAAAAAAAAAAAAGAAAGCCTAAGTCAAATTTGAACACCCCTCATATATCGACAATTTCCTGATTGTTATTTTTATCATTTTTTGTTGAAACGAGTCTTTTTTTCAAGTTTGGAAATTTTGAGTATTTTGGAATATGAGTATTTGGATGTTTTTGAGTTGTTCCGAAATTTTCAGCTTTTCCATGAATTTCCATAAAACTCTTTAAAGCAACATAAAGATGATTAGAATAAGTATAAGCAAGAGCTCTTGGTATAAGAGGATGACAAAACAATTGTGGACGGACTATAGTTGATAACTCGTCTCTACTTGTTGATAACAGTGCCACCAAATTACAAATCAAAGAACTTCGGTTACCCCTAGTGCCACGTTTGTCAAAATTAGATTAGTTAGTTTATGAGTCTTCTTCAAACATTCCTATAAAAATAATAAAAACAAGCATATTTCCTTCAAGAAAATATTATCAAATTTCAATATAATTATATTATGTTTTAATGTTAGATAAAATATGAGAAAATATTTTTAGACACACTTTTTAGGAGCCAGTTTCTTTTTTCATGCTTTATTTATATACAATCTTTGTTACTTCCGATGTCTAAGGCGCTTTCACTTAAAGGTGATTTTTAATAGATATTTGTTATTATAAATTTTAAATATTAAATCAGAAATTTGTTATCAAACAGATTGATTAAATGGAATTAAAATTAAATGAAACAAATTGCTGAAACAAATGGCATGACAATACTTAAAGGAATCATCGTAATTATATAAATGCAAATACTCCGTTTCCTTGCTCTCCAACCAGATGCCTGTTAATGTATAAGTCCTGGCGTTGTTACACAAACATGGCGACTAACATAGGTAAGTGAAGGGAGCAATGATGTTGCATTACCTTTAGGAAGACGATAGTTTTTCTTGTAAGAAAGTAAAATTTCATTAATACGTAAATCGTTATAATTTTACAGCTAATATACGTGAAAGCTCCTTTAAACTGAACTTTAGCAATTTAACTTGAAATTCACGATGTTATTATTACAACAAATGATCGAAGCGCGGTTAAGCCTAGCGTACGTTCAAAATGGCGTATTAGGGTTATAAATGAATTGAGAGGTCTTTTATGCTTAAATTGGACCGAATAATCTGTACATAAATTCATAGTAACAAGCCTCTGTGTTATGAGAGAGATTAGTGAAAAGTTCAAACTCTTTAGACGTATTCGTTCAGGTAAAACAGTGTGCAGTGCTGAAGGAGCACGTTTTCGGAGGGAAAAATTTCTAAGTTCGAAACCGCTAATTCAACGCAATAACTATCGTCAGTGAATTAGGATTAACATTATTCTTTAAGCATGCTTTATTGTTGAACATTTTTATACAGGTTTCACGAGATAAAAACATCCGAAAAAAATAATCAAAAATGCGTTTAGATTCTAGTTTAATTTGACAAATAGAAAACCTTGAAAATGAAGATAGATAGAAATAAACTCAAGAAGAGTTCATCAGAAGTGGTAAGTATGATTCCCATGTTACTACTACTACTGCTACTACTGTAAAATGATAACGGAAATGTTAAGAACTCGACTATCATCTTTTGCAGCCGGTTGATTGCCGCACACTGATTGAAAAACTCAAATCATGTTCTCAGGAAGACATGTCCAGCGAATTGAAGAAAATTAAAACCTGGAATTATGGAAAAGTGAGTGTTTGTTATTGGTAAAGTGTTTGTGAGTTCTTAACCACCTGCTGCCTTTTAAACGCATTTCATTAAACTCATTTTACTCTCTAGTGCGAACTTTTTCACTGGATTGAAGTTCTGGATAGGTTTGATTCCATTTTGGAAAGTGTTGTAAAGAAAAGCCAGGAACATCAGTGGGTTCTACCATGTGACTTGCCTGGTAATGAAAAGGTAAATTTTACGTTTTATCATTACGGATTATATAGTATCTTAGGCTGTATGTATTAAAATTCATCCTTCCATTGTCATTGTTCTATTCAAGCATAGTTTAGATATTCATCTCTCTCTCTCTCAACATTAACCATTTCAAACATTATCGTTTTATTTTAGAGGGCATATAATAATGCTCTCCAGTTGCTAAGATCATTAGAGTCCTTAGTGAAATTGCTTGAAACCACTTTTTATAATAATGCATTTGTTACCAGCATTATTTGAAACTTTAATTACTGTATTGAACTTTTGGAAGTTATATAGAAATACATGTATTACTATATACTAAGCGAGGTCAATAGATTATTTACATTTCATTTTACAGTAAGTCTAACTTTTTTTTTTTTACTAATGAATTACTGAAGGCAAGTATACTTATACCCATTCAGAGTAGTTAAAATAACCCCCTTTAGATATACTCTAATTGTAGTCATTCTGTAGTTAATTTTATACATGGAATCTAATGGAATGCTTGTTTTTTTATGTAGATTACCTAACCTAGGAGTTTCTTAGTTTACATCTTTACAATAAGGTCATCAATGGCTAAGTTTCATTATGGCTTGGGAATGGTGTTTTTCATAACTCCCTAACAAGGTGGTGTATATCATAAAACAACCCTTCCATTGGACCGAAGGTCATATCACAATTTAACCACTTCAAGAGAGAAACAAATAGTCTCACTTGAGGAATGAGGTTAAAGTCTTCACAAAAGTATCCAATTCTTATCGTGTTTACATTCACTTTCCCTCCTGACCTAAGGAAACCTTGAGCCTTTCCTTAAGAATATATCTATCCTCTTTTATCATGGCATTGTTTATCACTGATCCGGGTTATCACGGGTACCCTTGATTGTGACCCTTGTCATGCTTTTCATGGATTAATCGGTGTTAACATGAATCGGCGAACAGTCGTGATGGTAACAGCGACCTTCAAGAGATGGCAGCACAGCTAGTGATACTAACGGGTCGGAGTTGTCCTGAAATTCCTGAAAATCCTTAATTTTTTTTTTTACCGTCCTTAAATGTTTTGAATTTATTTATATATTTAATCCTGAAAATCCTGATAATTTCCATAAAGTTTCATAAATAAATACTTTTGCAAACAGAAGCACGGATTACATAAATAAACTTCTGTGAACAGAAGTGCCATAGGTTTGAAAGCTTGATTAACCAATCAGAATGTTATTCCATCTACATTTCTGTTGGAAATTTTACGGGTGTCTAAATGGCACCCATATTTACCAAATTTCTGTATATGAGTTTAAATAATCATTAAATAATTAATATAGTCATTCATTTAATATTTTATATTGAGAAAAAAAAAAAACAAGCATTTTTGAATTATCAATGAAATTAAATACATGTATATCTAAGATAATTTAATCTAGCTGTGAATTTAAATATACCGTATTTACCTGAATCTAAGGCTAGGTTTTATTCCAAATTTAGAGGGGGAAAAATGGGGGGTCATCTTAGAATTGGATCTTTACCCCTGCGACCGCGTGCGATGGGGGGGGGGGTGCTTCACTGCAAGAGTCCAATGCTGTTTTCGATCTTTATAGGCAGTAGTACAACTATGCCGTTTTCATCAAACATTACATTTCATCCTCCAATAAATAATTAACTTCATTTTGGGTGGGGAGGGAAGCTTTACAAATAAAATAGTTGAGTTTCAAACTTCGGATCAAATATTGGGTCGAACTTTGAATACATGTATCGGATCCGATGTTGCCGATTAAAAAATTTTTCTCGCTAAAACAAAGCCAAAATCCGTTGAAACAGACTGATTCAATTGTACTAATGAATTTTTTTAGCAGACTTTCGGCATAATTTTGATGAAAAATCGGAAAAAACTTAGCGAAAAATCCGTGAAGTTGGCAATACTGATTTAAGTCTCCATTACTAACCCATTAGTCTTAGCGTTCAGCCATTAGAGGAAAACGAGACCGAGGCGGATAGCCATGGAGTTATCCAATGATATGAAATGAGTAGATCGCTCATGAGCTGCTTTCAGCGCCACCAACGCGTCCCCATTTCAAATGAGAAGCCTGTCGGCCATTGCTTTGGTAGGCAAAAAATGGCCTTCATCGTATGTTTACGTTTGAAGTTTGTGTAGACAAACACAGTAAAACTCAATGCCGATAGAAAGAGGGGGGGGGGCTTTCTCAGCTGGCGACAAAGCTGGTATATAGTAATAGCGCTTTGGCTGGCAATGTTGTTCTGTCAACCATAGTGATGGCGCCTACACTAACAATAGAGATTAGTTCCACTTTTCGCCGCCTTCAAATTGCCCCAAAGATGGCGGCCAAATAAGCGATCTACTCATTTCATATCGTTGGAGTTATCCAATGAAATTGCTTTTTTTCCACGTGCTTCGTAAGAATAACAGATCGCACAACAACTTAAAAACAGGGGGTGTGTCTAAAAAGTCCGACCGGTCACGACCAGTCAAAGCCCGTCACAAAGCTCATTTTGGAGCCACCAGTGACTCGAAATTTTGACTACGTCCGATAGACGCAGGAACGATGCAGGCATACATAGCTGGCTTTATTCATTTTAAATTTTCTCCCGATTCGGACGACCTTCGGTTCATAACGCGACCGGTAATCCAAAGCTGATCGCGATTAGCGTGACCGGTCGCATTATGAATCGAGGGTCATCCGAATCGGGAGAAAATTTAAAATGAATAAAGCCAGCTACGTATGCCTGCATCGTTCCCGCGTCGATCGGACATAGTCAAAATTTCGAGTCAGTCACTGTTGGCTCCAAAATGAGCATAGTGACGGGCTCAACAGTGACTGAACTGTTGGCTCCAAAATTTTGCAACTGGTCGGACTTTTCAGACACACCCTTAAAGAATTTCAATACTGTGGGAGTACATATAGTTCAGTTTTGACTTAAAAATTTTTTTTTCTTGAAATACTTGCAAATTTTGAGGGGTCGTCTTAGATTCGGGTAAATACAGTAACTGTAATTCGGCCTTTAGATCGTTTAAAATGGCTTGCTGTAAGGAAGTTTCCCCCATTTTATTAAACATTGTGTAACATAGTAACATTCCGAACTACGAGGGCAAGTCAATATATATAAGTCGCAAATTGGCATAGAAATGAAATTATTGGGAAAAAAAAAAGTAAGGAAAACTTACGCAATTCACATTTGGAGAATTAGCTCCAGTTCTCATTCATTATTTGTTACAGAAACGAAAGTTGAAATAGTTACCTCATGAAATTTGGTGTATTTTTTTTAACATAATCTCCATGAACATTTAGGCATTTCTCCCAGCGTTTCAAGTGTCCCTCAAAGCCAGCAGCGAAGGTTTGTTTGTGATTAGTGTCATAGCTAGCTAGAAACCTTCAAACAGACCTTCTCCATATCCTGGAATCTGTGACCAGGTGATATTTCAGTGGGCCGAAGAAGTGAAGGTCGAATGGTGCCAAATCCCAACTGTAGGGCGAATGTTTCAGTCGTTCCCAACCTAGGGACTGTATGTGAGCCACTGTGATATTGACTGTGTGTGGACGAGCACTGTCATCCAACAAAAGAACTCCATCTCGCAAAGCATCTGGACGTTTCCTACGAACGGCTGAATGTAAACCACAAGCAGAAATTCCACAAGTAGGATGCCTTTACTGTCCCAAAACATGTTGACCATCACCTTCTGTGCCGACTGGGTGACCTTAAACTCCTTCGTTTTGGGTGATGAGGGATTTTTCCATTTCATACTGGTGCATTTTGTTTCCGGTTTCAAACTTGTGGAAAACGTGTTTAACATCTTTACTGGTTGTGTGAAGTTGATGTTGCCAATTTTTTTTCGAAATTATTTTTTTATTTTGACTGCAAATTCGGACAGAGCATCAAAAAGTGAGTAAAGTTATAATGGGCACACGTGTCCTATCCATTCGGGAAAATGGCAAAAATAGCGGTTAAACATTTAGGCACTTTGAGCCGGCCAAATTAATTAACTTCAGCTGTCATATTGGCCATGCTCCCGGACATATGGGCCTATTCAGGGCAGTGCCCAGAAATTTATTTCTGGTAGGAGGGTGGCCCTATTGTTCTAGCTGGGGAGTCCCCCAAGCAACAGAATTAAAGTCTATCCAACCTAACTTTGCACAGGATGTAAACAAAAAAAAACCTTGTATCCCTGTGCAGACTCCTGTGATTGGAGGAATCAATTTAGCTTCCCCCTGATACTCATGGCTTGGCAAGGCCAGATGAATCCCTTAATCTTTCTATCTTTCTATCATTTAATCCACTAATCCCTTATGCTCTCAAGAGATTCAATTGAAAGTCTTTAGGGCTTTTTACTATTTATTAAAAAGAAAAAGTATCTATCTAAATGAAACGCAAGAAAGACATTTATATAAAAAATTTATTTTATAAACATTATGTATGAAAAATATCACTTTGAATTTTATGAATCTCGTTGACTTTATAAATATTATCAAGTTTTCTTTCCTGCACAACATTCTTAATCTTTTCCATGGAGTAGTTTAATCACTTAATCCCTTAATCCCATGATGGTGATTTCTGTCCTGTTTGGAGTTCTCGGTTTCTCACGTGTCTGTTTTTTTTATATATTTCTTTAAAAAATGATCAATTTATGTGTAATTTATTATGTTTTTTAGCCCGATTAATATCATTAAATGTTTTTAGTTGTTTTCAGAACTGATTGTTACAGTTTTAAGTCAGTTTTCCCATTTACTTTTGTGAACTACATTTTCATGTGCGCTCTGGAACACGGAAGTTGCAAGGCTCAATCAGCCAATAGAATCGCACTTCACCATGTGCTTTTGTGTACATCCCGTGCAAAGTTAGGTTAGATAGACTATAGTTGGCTGCATCCCCCCCCCCGGGTATGGCCATATATAACTTTTACTTACTTTTAGATGTTCTATTCGAATCTAAAGTCAAAATAAAAAAAAAAATCGAACCGAATTGGCGACGGAACGACCGACTTAGCGAATACAGTAATGATGCTTTTAATTAACACCATTCTAAGCTGGTTTTTTATTGCTTTCAAAACACTAAAATGTCCTGAAATTTAAGCAAAATTGGGTCCTTAAATTTTTATTTTTACCAGTCCGACCCCTGTACTAAATGATCATGACTGAAGGAAGCTCTAGAAGCTAGGCCCAGTGACCAGGAACTGATTAAGCGTATCGACTGGGGAGGGGTTATGATTCCCTTGCTGGAGGGTGGTAGAGGGCCCACGATGACAAAATATGATTATACTATGTGAAAAGATGAATGCCAACACCAGGCGCTATAAGTGATTTTTATTATTTACTGATCATTTCATGTACTTATTTCATATAAATTTTACTGAAATATTAAATTAATAAATAATCATTAAACATATTATGTAAGCCGAGGGTTGGTTTCCCGACTTCATTTTTTGGGATAAAAAGGTCTGCTTATATTTGCGCCAATACGGTATATCATGGCTTTTTAATTTTATCCCCAACTCATGTCATAAAATTATAAAGAAATACATTAATTTCAGTAAAATTATTTCCTTATTTTATCTTCAGTTCTTATTATTGCTATGATAAATAGTACAAATTAGACGTTATAAAACTACGAGTAGCAATGAAAATGGACTTAACACTTAATCAGTGTAAACAAGAGCAGCCTTGCTCAACTGCCATCTGATGATAATGTAGATATTAAGAAAAAATTCTTCTTTAAAATTAAATACTGTACTTCATAAAATAAGAGTGATATTTGAAAAATTGTTGCGCAAAATTTATTTTTTTTCGATGTCCTCTAGTTTTTAGTGTATGTCAAATTTTGATACCGGTGGCCCTTTTACTACAGGGTGCGACAAGTATTTGAGAACATGTGACTATGTCGTAATGGTCAATACGTCATACTGTTTAACAATTCCGAAATGAGGAAGATAAACATGGTAGATCTAAAGATAACCCAGCAAATGAAGCGACATGCTGTCATCGTCTCCTGGGCTACAGGACACTCCGACTCCGAGATTGCTGCATTCCTGAAAGTCGCCCGTTCGTGTTCAAAATTCGGGGAGAACTGGACGATGTCAGTGGTGATGTGCTAACTGTTTCACAGAGGAAATAACATTGTTGGCACTCGGACCGTATCAGGGACGCCGGAGTTCATCCGTTCTGTCCAAGCTGCAATCGATGAGAACCCTGGGAAGTCCATAAGGGCACTTGAGAGGGAGCTGCAGGTTAATGAGGCAACCATTCGATGTGTAGTGCATGAAGACCTCCGTTATAAGTCGTAGTGTTGGAGAGAGGACAGTTCATGTCCAAGACAACCAAGAAGAATAGACTGGACTGCGCCAAGCGCCTCTCAACAAGCTCCAGAGGAATCTTCACGACCACATTCCTACCAACATGTGGGGGCCCCCCCCCTCCCCCCAGCTCCCCGGAACTCAATTCTTTAGACTGTTACGTCTGGTGTATCGTGAGAGGGAGTTCAACAAGTATCCACATAATACCATTGAAGCTCTCAGGCCAGCTATTGTGGAGGCAATGGCAGAAATCTAGAAGACCCACCTCATTGCTGCCTGTCAGTGGTTCCGACACCGTGTGGAGGCTGTCATTGCGGCGGACGATGGTTTTATTGAATAACTACACTGCTTTGCAATGAAATTGCCCCACCAACAAGGAGTTATCCGACCTTATCCATATTTGAACGAGGTCAGATTATTGGCCTCTCCGAGGCTGGATGGTCAACCAGACAATGTCAATAGCGACAATAGCACGCCGGTTACACGCCGTGACAATGTCTGCCAGGCAACCTCGTTGTCTTCCTTTGACACCTGAGCACCGCACGATACGACTGCACTTGTGTCGTGAACGAGTGGGCTGGCGAATGGAATGGCGACCGGTGGTCTTCAGCGACGAATCCAGCTTTTGTTTGGACGCCGATGACGGACGCGGAGGAGTGTGGTGCAGGCCAATGAACAATGCATCCGGCATCGCCATCGTGGACCAACATCCGGGATCATGGTCTGGGGTGCCATCGGCTACGATACCAGAATGCCTTTAGTCACCAGAGATTCTGCAGCCCGTGTTACTTCCTTTTTGCACACCATACCCGGCGCAGTCTTTCAGCAGGATAACGCCAGACTGCACACGGCAAACATGAACATGGCATGTCTGCATGATGTCAACTGCCTGCCATGGCCCGTGAGGTCCCCAGACCTATTGCCAATTGAGCAGGCGTGGGACGTCGTTTACGATCACCCCCCGGAGTCTCCATGAACTAACACAGCAGGTTCACCAGGCCTGGGCAGACGTACCCCAAGATGACATTCGCCACCTGTATGATCACCTACACGTGCGGCTGGAACAATGCATCGCCGCTAGAGGTGGTGCTACAACCTACTGATGCTGCTTTCCGTTGGGACACCCTGTACAAACGAGTGCACGTCTTGGTTCCATGACATAATAAAGGTGTGTTCAGATGTATCTCTTGCTGTATACCTACTTTTGGCTCATTCGGATAACTCCTTGTGGGTGGGGCAAAGGAGTGTTTATGTATTTTGTAGTCCTTGGTACAACAATGTAAATTTTATTAAAGACTCTGGTATCTTAGGTGTCTGCTCCTTTTGCCTGCAGGTGTCGTTTTGTTGATTGAACACTGTCTTAACTAGATATCTTAGATTGATATTCTCAACGGCTTATGACAATGCACTACAATGTAGGGTGTAAGATGAAGGCAGTGCTTCACTATTTCATTGCGGATGTCATTGGTATATCCAGTTGACGAGCCACTTGGCAAAGTGATTTACGGGGATTACGATCGAACGCCTCCCTGACCTTTTCTGCTCTGTGGTGTCGCTGAATGTCTACCGGCACCCTTTTTGTGCGTTTAAAAATATTTTGCC
The DNA here is from genome assembly GCA_023313115.1 of Rhysida immarginata. Taxonomy (NCBI): domain Eukaryota; kingdom Metazoa; phylum Arthropoda; class Chilopoda; order Scolopendromorpha; family Scolopendridae; genus Rhysida; species Rhysida immarginata. The sequence goes on from JAHWFO010102602.1 coordinate 491,299, forward strand.
ATTGTTTACTGGGTCTTGTGAAAAATGGAACAACACTCCAACAGTGGTACTACGCGCCAATCGCGTGTTTCACTATCAACTCGTGAGGGTAAGAAACTGAGTGTTTCTTTGTGATTAAAAAAAATCACGTTAAAATCTGTAATAGTTTTTGAGTAATAAACATATATAATACGGGAGATAATTTAAAAACTCCCTGTATATTGTCAGAAAGGCAATTATTTTATTTTTTGGCAGTTATTTTACCCTTAGCAACACATGCACAAGCAAAATAATATAAGGATTTATATAATACTTTGGAAAATACAGAGTTTTGAAATCGAATGAATCATTTTAGTAGCATTGTAGTAATAAAATTTCAGAATTTATCCAGATTGGATCAAGACCCACTAGCATACAATCGAATTTTATTGTAGAAAACAAAAAAATTGTTAACATGCTTGATGAGAGTGAGAACGAAAACGAGAGTGAGAACTCTTCTAACCAGCATGGCAGACTCTCATCGCATAATGGGGAAATGCCACGTATTAAACGTTTTTATCTTCACTTTGAGTAATTAATATAAGATAAGATCGATATTATGAATGACTCCAACAATCTGCAATTCAAGAAACGCTACATTTTTTTCAAATATACTGTATTAGTATATATCCGGTCATTGCATGTCGATGCCTCTACCCCTCCCCTCTGCTTTACGTATGGTATGCCTCTCTTGCAATTTATTTCATGTAATGCTATGTCTCTCGCATGATTTAAAATTTCAAATGCCAAAAAAAAAAAAAAAAAAAAAAAATATTCCAATTAATAAAACTTCAAACAGAGCATTAATAATAAATAAACATAACTAATATTCATACAAATATTTATGTACATGTATAAGACAAATAAATGCGCACAATATAACTTAAATAATGGTAATAAATTCATAAGAAAATGCAATAAAGTGACAACTGGCAAGCTTGCAACTTAAGTTTACTATATCATAAATAATATGCAAAATTGCGCAACATTTATGAAGCGTTTTTCAAAGAAATATTGTCACTGTTTCAATGCTTACACAATGTCACGATTAACACTTGATTTAAGAAAACTAAGAAAAAAAAGATCTAGAAAAGCGAAACTGTAATTTTAATACCATGGTTCGTACGAGTCCTTGAAAAACTTTTTTCGTTTTCAAGGTCCTTAAAAGTACTTGAAAACGGAATAGTCATTGAAAAGTCCTTGAATTCTTCAAGAAAGAAAAGTGGTAATTCTTCCACGTGGTTTTTCATGGACCACCTTTCATAAATTTTAAAACATTTGATGAAATGGAAAAAAAAATTCTGTATACAATTCATTTAATGAGTCCTTGAAAAACATTATTTAGTTCTTGAAAAGTCCTTGAATTTTTGCTTCATGAATGCGTACGAACCATGTAATACGTATCGAAGGGCTTACATGGTGCACTCTCGCTGATCTTCGCGCGCAGCCTCGCCGCCAGCGAATGTATCGGTTACTGATCACTTAAGTCTAGCTGCTATTCTTGTGAGAACAACTTAAGATCCTCTGAAAACTAGCTTACCCCTTTCTTTCACTCGGCTGATCTTAATTTTCAGTTTTATTCTGTAAATTCTCTCCTTTTCAAAGAATTAAAACAATATTGCTGAAATGAATTTCTCTTAATAGAGTATTTAAAAATAATTATTTCCTGGTGTATATTTGCAATTACCTTGAATTTGAAGAAAATATTTTTAATCCAATCCTGGAAATTTCAGCTTTGGCTGCCGAGGATGGGTTTAACAGTCTTATGCCACGCCATTTTTTGAAGGAAAAATTGATTTCTGTGATTACTTGGGAAATTTTTTTTTGTAAATTAATAAATGACCCTTTTGGACTGAAAATTTTTGCAATAAATCAGATGTTTCTTGGTTTATAGCATTTATTTCATTTTTATATTATATTTAAGACATCGAAAGCAGGAGTATCTTCTGCTGTGTTTTGAATTGTTTTTTCCCGTTCTGGACTGCGATATTTTGTAATAGGTGTCGTCGGTGCGCGCGAAATATGAAAATTTTCTTTTATGCTCCAGTGCTCTGAGTAAGTCTAAATGTCATTTTTTTTATTACACTCTGATATATATTTCTGCCTATTGCTAGAAAATAAATTTAGGGGTTGAAATATACAAGCAGTTTGAGATATGTAGCTGCATAAGAAATTCATTTATATGATCAGATATACATCGCTATTTTGTCGAGTTGCAACGCTCTTCATTATGAGAGCAGCACGTTATGAATATTTTTTTATTAAACTTCTAATGTTTGCATGTGCCTAATATTAAACAGATAATTTAATGGAAGGTTTCTATATTATATTTAAAAAAATTGGCGATGAAGTGCCAAAAGTTTTAACGTTATTGAGTTTTAAATTTCGAGCTGCGTGCATCCAATGGCCAATTCTGATACAGAGGCCAGAAATGGAAGTTCCTGGTTCAAGAACGTTCCTGGCACTTCAACAATAGGCTGCAACGAGCGGTTGCGAGCAGGCTTGAGTGAAAAAAAGCCGCTCACAGATCGCGCATGAGGGTATAAAGTATACTATCTCTATGATGTCCCTACCTACTGAGCGCGATCAAGTGAACTCTTCCATTTCATGTACATTTTTTTTTTTTTTCCCCTTTGTTTTTGGCTGCTTAGGATGATGGGTACCTGGTACTTGAAATTGCATATCTGGTATTTCCCTTTTCCTCCTTGTCAGTTAGAGGTTTTCACTTTTTAGTTTAATCCTGTCAAAAAAGTTTTCTTAATTTTCCAATGCAAAAGTTGTTTTTTTTTTTTTTTTTTATAATTTCACTAATACTGTATTGAATAATGATTTGGATTACCGGTGCTACGGCGTTTACATGTTGTTTGCATGCAATGTTAAATTCTCCTATGGTTGTTCACTACCTCGGATTAATCTGAGAATGTTAAGGTTAGAATTACGACGAGAAATGGTATTTGAATGTATCTCTACTGGGTAATGAAAGTAACATGTTAAGGTTTAACTCTGGCCATGGTGGTGAATACGGCCACTAGAAGAACAGAAATCCGAAAAAGTCTATTGTAGGAACCCATATTTATATATTAATTGCCTAGTTGCTGAACAGAATCTGAAATGTAATAAATAATTCATAGGATACACACAGAAATTTCTAAGAGAAAAATTTGAGTTTGATCCAGAAATAGGACAATTTCTTCTGATTTCTAGATCATCAAACATAACTGAACATACATTGCAGTGTATAAGAGCTTTAATGTAGGTAATTTTAAGTTCATTATTTTTTACATACATTTATTTATTTTATTTTATTTTTTTTATTGTTCAGAATAAAGAGCTACTGTTGCAGATTTTGCAGTTTACTGCATTATTGATTGAGCAGAGTTTTTCAAGACATTTATACAATTCAATGGAACACCTAACTTGTCTCTTATCCTCCAGTGACATGCATGTGGTGTTGGGAGTCCTAAATCTTCTATATGTATTTAGGTGAGTTAATTTATAATAAATATTTACTAAAGTTCAGTTTAAAAGTTTTCTTACAATTAATATGCTTTGTATTATGTATTTTTCTGCAGTAAACGATCAAATTTTATCACAAGATTAACTGGAGATAAACGACAAGCTCTCTTAACTAGGCTAACTTATATTGCTGAAGTAAGTTTAAAGATTTATTGTGTAAAGGATGTTCGTGGGTTTGGGCTTTTTGTGTGATAACTTTTCATATGGATTTCTTAATAAATAAGGTCTAAAAGTAAGCCAATATACAGGGTGAATACAAAAGTCTGAACCCCCCTTTTATTTTTTGAACCGAAGCAGATCGTCAATTTTGATGAATCCAATGAATAGGAAGTTGTAGGTGGCCTATCCCATGGTGCACTTTTCATCATCCCAAATATGCAAATTAGGATGCATTCAAAATTTATCTCAAAAACCGTAAGGGTTAGAAAAAAAACCCAGTTACAAACTTGTTCAACATAAGAAAACAAACAAAACAAAAAAAATCATCCAAATTGGACCAACCAGTCACCCACAATCATGTGGTGAACTGTTTGTAGCTTACAAACGGTCACACTGCACAGGAAAACTGAATGTTTATATTTCCACCATGTAAAGCATGCAAATCAAAAAATTAACATAAATTACCATACTCGCATTCACTTTCATGCGGAAAAGCAAATTAAAGGCATGTTTCAGCACACAGAAGACAACAATTCCAGGATGGCAAGCTACACTGTTCCGGAAATGATCAACAGGATCTTCTGCTTCGGAGAGGCAAGGAGAAACCTACATGCTGCAGTTAGGTTGTATCGAGACAGATACCCTAACGAACGCCATCCATCTCGTCAAACAATGCGCTACATTATTCAAATTTTCAGAACGAGGACGACCAAGGGCACAAGGCGACGAGGATACAACAACACTAGTTCTGGCTGCAGTTGCTGCAAATCCCCACACAAGCAGCAGAGCAATTGCTGCAGATGTTGGGTGCCATCAGAGAACTGTTCTCAAAATTCTCCACACACATCGTTTTCACCCATATTCATCGTCACCAGGAGTTACTGCCATTGGATTATGTTGCTAGGGCCGCCTTCTGCAACTGGTTACTTACCTGCATAAGTAAGTGTTGTGGACAGATGAAGTGTTGTGTACTAAGCACTTTTCATTCATGAGGTGTTGTGGACAGATGAAGCCCAGTTCACCAGGGATGGAGTTATCAACAGGCACAGCCATCATCATTGGGCAGACGAAAACCCACGATGTCTGCGAGAAGCAACTCATCAAGTGAACTGGAGAATCAATGTGTGGTGTGGATTGTACAATGACACTGTGGTTGGACCGTATTTTTACAATGGAACACTGACTGCAGAACGCTACCGGGCTGAAATTCTCAATGTGGTAGTCACAGACTTCATTGACAATTTGCCATTGGCCTCGTATCAGTGCACGTTGTTTCAGCATGGAGCTCCTCCACATTACGGGTTGGTCGTTTGCGAGCGTCTAAGTGAGATGTGTGGACAAAATGGATTGGCTGAGGAGGACCAGTTCGTTGGCCACCCCGCTCCCATGATTTTACACCACTTGACTTTTTCTTGTGGGGATACCTGAAGGACAAGGTTTATGCTACGCAGCCCGCCTCACTGGAGGATCTGGTTCATTGAATCCAGGAAGCGTGCCGAGGAGTGACACCAGCCATGCTTGCCGATGTTTTGGCGTCAGTTAGGTTCCGTGCCCAATTGTGTTATGGTGCCCACGGTTGTCACATCGAGCATTTTGTTGATTAACTTTTTTTTTAAAACTGTTTGAAGTAACTTGTTTGTGCAGTGTGACTGTTTGTAAGCTACAAACAGTTCACCACGTGATTGTGGGTGATTGGTTGGTCCGATTTGGATCATTTTTTTTTTGTTTTTTTTATGCTGAACAAGTTTGCAATTGAGTTTTTTTCTCTATCCCTTACGGTTTTTGAGAAAAATTTTGAATGTGTCCTAATTTGCATATTTGGGATGATAAGTGCACCATGGGATAGGCCACCCACAACTTCCTATTCATTGGATTCATCAAAATTGACATATCTGCTTCGGTTCAAAAAATAAAAAGGGGTTTCACCCTGTATATATATTAATCTAGAAGGAGGTATTATATTCAAGGAATGATTGCATGAAAAAAAATAATTATAGTATATTCATAGCAGAAGCAATGATTGAGGAATTGTGCACCCAAATGCTTAAAAATAGAAAAATCAACATGTGATTTGTATAGAAAACTACCCATAAAGCAAATGGAATCTGTCTACAATTATCTAATCAATAAAATAAAATTTCTTGTGAGGATGTGGATATTAGACTTCATGTACATGTCAGGGTTCATACGGTCCTTAAAAACTCCTTATTTTCAGTTTCTGCTTTTAAGGGCCCTTAAAAAGTTTTTAAAAAGAATTTTTCAGAAATGACAAAAATCTAGGAGTCAATTTGAGTCCCAAGCCTGAAAACTGCGAGTCAAATTTCAGAAGATGCGAGTCAAATTTTAAATTCTTTCTAATTTCTGTATTTTTACGTGCAACCACAATCTCTGTAGTTGCTGCTATAGTTAATTGGAAATTGCAACAAGAGCGCAGGTGACAAAATGAAGTGAAGTTAAAATGTGGTGAGAAGGATATGGGCCGATGATATTCAAAATTTAAGAAGTCGATTTTGACTCGCTGGTCAAAAAACTAAGAGTCAGTTTTTAGCAAAAATGCCCATTTGACGCGTAAATTGCGAGTAAGTGCGAACCCAGGATAATCATTTGCTGCCAAAAAGGAAAGGGGATGATATGCTGAAGCAAAGAGACGTTCTATTCTTCGCAAAGAATCATATTTGCACGCAAGTAAGGGGAGAATGAGGTTGGTTTGGACGAAAATCAAATTTTTTCTCCCTGTGGGTTAATCATGAACCAAATAGTGAATGTGTATATCGTATTTTGTACTCTAAACCTTTCGTCATTTACCTGTACATATGATTTTTCATTTGTCACATGATAATCTTTATATTTTTATATTTTAAAAAACCAGTGCAATGTCCGAAGCCAGCCCTAGGCGTGAGGTTGCTTCGGACTATTGCAGGGCTGTTTCGGACAAACTGGTTTTTTGCCATTTCAATGAAACACAAGGTAACTTTATTACCAAAAGAGCACAAAAATGTTATCTTCTTCTTCTTGTTTCCGGTCCTTCCTCCTGTCTTCAGAGATGACCTATTGGAGTAGGTTAGAAAATGTTATCACAACTTGCCTAACTTTATCACATTATAAAAAAATCACAATCATTGACTAGCAGCCTTGCTTCATTTATTAGCAGGGCTAGCAGACATATTTCTACTGCGGCTTTCACTTTCTCTATCTACTGGTGCTCGCTTCATATCTTCCCTGGATGGCAAATCTTGCCCTCTTTTCCTTTTGTAAGTTCTAACCATCTAAGACATGCAAAGAATGGAAACCTTTGATATGTGGTGTTGGAGGAACTTCACAAAAACAAAATGGAGAGAAAAGACGAACGAGGAAGTACTAGAAAGAGCAAAAGACTGATTATTGAAGGCAGAATTAATGGAACCAGACCAAGGGGTAGGCCGAGAAAGGACTCTATAAAACAGATTCAATAGGATACCGGTGCCAAATCTTATCAGGAAATTTAAAAAATGGTCGAGAGCAGAGATGAGTGGAGAAGACGTTTCAAATAATGCAACCACCAATCTAATGACTGAAGGATACTAATGATGATGAACCATCTAAATTAAGAAAGATCAAGTGTTAAAACAAATGAAATAAATAAATACCATATTGCTTTGGCATATGGGGTTGGTTCGGATAAATCCGAACCAACCCTCTTTGTTGTGTCCGAATCAACCCCACCACGCCAGAAATCAAATAAAACCTTGTTTAAGGGGCACTGCGGGGTGAAAAATTTATTAGAGCAAAAATTCGAAAATTACGAAAAAATTTTATTATTTTCTTTAGCATCTCTACTATCGATCTGCATAAGTGTTTTATTAAAATTTCATTATTATTATAGTAAAAAGACAGTTTTATAACCTCCCCACTTTCAATTTCAGTCCAAAAAACAACTGCCATTACGCGAAAAAACGCACAAAACATGTGTTTTTCGCTCCGCGATAACTCGCTGAAAAATGCGCATATCGGCGCCATCTTTTTTTTATTTGAAAGAGAGGCCCGTCCTCTACAAGCTTCCGTAGGTTTTGTGGGGGCCAATCAAATACCTCGTTGTAAATAGTGTGCTTTTGTATTATGATGAAAGAATTGCCTAACGACAAAGGATATGCATCTCGAGCAACGATTGGCTTTCCCCGATCACGTGGTGATTACCAGGCTCCTGATTGGCTAACAGCTCTACAGTGGCAATGGCGGACATGGGCGGAGCTCTTCTCCTTTAGCTTTCAAAGGGAATTTTTCTTTCGTTTGCAGCTAAAAATGGGGCTAAAGGATTAAACTTAATATAATTCAAACACTCATGTCATGTATAATCATCATGGAAAACTTCAATCAAATCTGATCATTAGATCCGAAGATATAACAGTTTTTTTAAAAATGCGTTTTCACGATAGCGGCTGAAAACTTTCCCCTTTGTGTTTTCGGCTTTGTGTTTACTATAAAGTTTTTAACTTCAGGGATCATTTTCTCTGCTTCTACTGCATAGATTTTGATAAATTTGGGCATTTTGGAAAGATGGGGAGCTGAATGATGCATATAAGCTTGGGTTTTATTATATGTTAATTAGCTAAGAAATTCTATGCTCAAAACCACCCCCCACCCCCACCCTGCATTTTTGGGGTACCTATGTTAAAAGTTATGAATAAAAATGTTCTAGAGAAAATATAGCAATAAAAATCGGTATTTTTAAAGAAAATGAGCTGCTCTTTTCAGTGGCGTAGGCCAAATTATTCTATCTTTAATAGTTTTCTCATAATCCGTACTGGAATTTTGAAAAATTTTGATGGCTATAACTCTGCAACGAAAGCACCTACAGAGATTTTGGAGACAGTTATTTTATCTACTAAATATGTACTCTCACCCTGCAAAATATGATTAAAATCCTTAAATAAACATAAAAAATAAGTTCCCCCCCAGCCGCACCCCTTAAGCTTAACGACGCACATGGCCAAAATGATACTGCAACACGTTTAAGTATAGTACAGTCTATCATGAATAAATATCTAACTGTTAACATTGTTCGTGAATTTGTAGAAAGGTTATACGAGAAAACATACCTCAAAACTTTTTTCCATACTCCCCAAAAGAAATTTTACTTCTTATATACGTACCTTTGTTGTGATTGTTCTGGCGAATAGATTTTCATAATCTGTGAAGTGTAGCCCCGTCGAGATAATTCTTTAGGCAACGTGCGAATAGTTTCGACTGAAAAAATCGATTTGTCCGAACCAACCCCACTCTTCCCTACTATACATTATTATTGCACGGTATATAAGTTGTACAAATGAAAACTAAAATTAGTATTTTTTTTTTTATCTAAAATGTATACAAGGAATTTAAAACTATTCTCCAAATGCGTTAAGGCATTTATCCTGCTGTGTAACAAGGTGTGTAATTCCTTTATGGAAGAAGTATTTTAGTTGCGTGTGGAATCATTCCAAAACCTCTTCCTTCACTTCATCATCCGACTGAAACCTGCAGCCTTTCAGATGTTCCTTGAGATCCCCAAACACGTGAAAGTCACATGGGCATAAGTTACATGAGGTCTACCGTTGCTTTCGAGGTGAGGATGCGCATTGTCGTGGAGAGGAAGCACTCCTTCTGTAAGAAGTCCAGGACGCTTACATTTGATGGCCGTGCGCAGTGCCTTCAATGTTTCCCCATATCGTGCTGCGTTAACTGTGGTGCCTTTTTCAAGAAAGTCCAATAAAATCGGGCCTTTGCGATCAAAAAACACTGTCAACATCACCTTCCTCGTGCTGTTTGGGATTGCTTTAATTTTTTCGCGATTTGACTTTGATTTGTTTGCGATTGCTTGTTTGGACGAAGCGATCACTCGCAGAGCTTCGAAGCGCGAGCTATCGTTCTTTCTCACGTGATGCAACACTTGCAAACTATTGTTCAATTTGCATGTGGGGTTTCGCAATTGTTGAAAACAAAAACTTATGATCCTACACGTCTTTTTTTTTTTTTTTCACCACACAAATATTCGTTTTCATTTGTATGACCCTTATACATTACTAAATCTCTAGTAGAGATGAGCCAGTTTTCCCCCTTCCCTTCTCATGCTGAGTCAATTATAATCTGCAAGAGTGTTCTGGGAGAGACTGGGCTTCCAGTTCATCTGTAGGCATTTGTTAAACACTACTGGTCATGGTTTGGTTCATGGAGATATGAGAGTTTGCTCAAGGGAAGTTTACCCATAAGCCACGAATTCCCAGTCTGTATGAACTCTTCCTGGCGGCTCCATAGATATAAATATTTAGTAGGGTTAGGGAGAGTATAGTTTCCATTTCACCCCCAATAACTGAGTGTTAGCCATCTGTCCTCCAAGAGGGTATGAACCCTATTGCTTATCAGTGGCTCGATTGCTCTAGCGAAATCTTCCAAAGGGTTCGCTAAAACTTTTCCGTAATGGCGGATTATTAAATTGTATGCATGTATATTTACAAGTACGAACAACAACCAATGGTCCAACACTGTAGTACATAAAACCACTCCACTGCTTAATAAAATTTGAATTTAAAATAAAGGCTAATAATACAGGCCTTGATGTTACTTTAAAAGGCAACTTTAACATCAAGAGCCGAATCCTGTTTGTTTTTTGTGTGCAATTCCTGTTAGGCATTATGTGCTGTGGCAGAAAGTTTCTTGTATATCCACCACACTTATCGAGTTGATATAGTATGAGCCTTGTCTAGTCACTCCTTCAGAACTGATTTTCATTGCTGCAGTGTTCAAAGGTGTTTAGATTTGAAATCCCAATTCTTTGGGATTTAACGGTCTTCCTGATATGAGGCTTGTGCGCAATTGATTTACCTGAATATCCAAGATGATGGGCTTCCGTTTGGAATGTTCAAATGGAAACAAACCCCCTTGCTACTGCCTGAAATTCCTGTCTGATGTCACTGGACAGTTCACTAAAGTGGCATCCCAAAATTATGTCCTTAGCGCATGGTGCAGGGATGTCAGAATTTGTTCTCTTTTACGAAGATATTTTGCATAAATGAAGCTGGCTTAAATCACATGATTGCTGCATGTATCTATTAGGGCATGTCTAAAAAGTCTGACCGGTCGCCAACAGGTCACGTAGTACGATCGGTCAACAGTCGTTTGCTTCAGTTTGTTCGTTCATAGATAGCACGTTCATAGATAACTGCTTCAAAATGGCGTCGTACACATAAATATTTTTCACCCATCTTTTCTTTTTTCTTGATGCTGCCCAATATGTATTTCGCCATTTCCTTTTTCCAAAATATATTTATTATGTATCGGGCACTCGGAGCACTTGAATTTTCTACTTTCGTCCGGCAGTTCGATTCTACTCATCGAGGCAGCCAACCTGCGTCTGACTCCGGTCGCGATTAGTGTGACCGGTCTCGTTATGAAAACTCATGGCAGCCAGTCGTTACTTAATGGACAGGCTGTTCGTGATGGGCTGCGACCGGGCTGACATTTTTAGACACACCCTTAATCTACTGTCTAGAGTATGCTCAATTACTTTTTGATAGATTAAAGCTCAATGCAAAGAGGGTACATTTTATATTACAGTAGAACCTCGTTTTTACGAACTCTCATTTTACGAAATTCCGGATTTTACGAAGTAATTCTGAAATCCCAAACCCCTCTTGTTAATTTCCATATAATAAACTGTAAATTTTACGAAGTGTTTTTACAACGAAATTCGAATTTTACGAAGTTAGAAGTTGTAATTGGTACTAAAGTGAAAATTTTTTGCGTGAGCGGCTTGGTTGAATTTTGTTCATTTGGCCTATGTTTATCGACGATTAACTGTGGACTAGTTTCCACCGTCGCCAACAGAGGGCGCCATAAGTAACTAAGAGAGCCTAGAAAGAAGTGCTTGCTCTTTGCAAAGAAGTGCTCTCTATGCAACGAAAGTGAAACTGAACTTGCAGTCTCACCACTGCAGTGTCTCACCTGAAGATGATGATAGTGAATTTGAAGGATTTGAAGAGTGGGAAATCCTGAAAAGTAAGCTGAATTTTCGATCTAAATTCTCAAATACGAAATTTGCGATCTTATCAAAGATGGAGAAGAATAACATGAAGATCACTGGAAAATACGACATTCAAAGCAACACCCTCACAAATTAAAAGCTCCTTAGAAACTCTAAAAAGCATCTGTATGCAACTAATAAATGTACCAGACGATATTTTTGACAGTTTTTTTGAATTTTCAAACTACTTAAATAATGATATAACTTCAAATATGCATCAGAAATAATTCTAATACTTACTGTAGAAGCCTATTTGTATTAAAAATACTGCCTATTAAAAATTCAGTGCCTATTTATGTGGTTTTTTTTTTGGGTGGGAGGGGGAGGGTTGTTTTTTACGAACTTCGGATTTTACGAATAAATATTAATGGTCCCCTGAAATTCGTAAAAACGAGGTTCTACTGTAATTAAAATATACAAATGTTTAACTTTAAAAATGTTTTGCATTACATTTCTTTATGCCAATTTAGACTTTTAGCTTTAAATCTTTTTTTTTTTTTTTAATACATGTATACCTTATTTTTATTAAAAAAAAAAGAAACAAAAAAGCAATGGATTAATGTTTTTGATTATTTTAAAATAGAGTTGGGGTGGCAAAGAAAATGGTTTTGGTTTAGCTGAATGTTGTCAAGATTTCCCCCTAACCGTGAGTATCACTTGTGAAGTTAATTTGAGACTGAAGAATAAAACCTGCTTCATATGTTAAACAACTTTTTATTTTATTAATTTTTTTTTCCCCATCATGCTCAAGAGTTACCCTTCTAGTGCAACTACTCTTCATTTTGAGTGTTACACAGAAACGCTAGAAGAGAAATCTGGAAGAAAGGTGAATATGCTATATTTAAGAAATTTCTCTTTCAGGGATATCTTCAAGGGGGAATTCTGTTCGACTATTCCTGTGCCATTTGACCATTGACTTTCATATGTAATATGAACCATTGTCCCGACGAACCTGTACCTGGGTCATGTTTGTCCATACAGTGAGAAAATTTGGCGATACTACTCACTTTTGCAGTGTTGTTTGATGAATACTTGAGTGTATACAATATTTTATGAGTTTAATTTAGTAGATGACAACTCTTGTAATTGGAAATTACATGGTGGTAGAATCTATTATATGCAGGGTTCTCAAAGTTTTTGTAAAACTGGTGGGGTACTTAGTGGATGAAAGGTACTTCTCTTTATCAACCTTTTATGTTGATAAACTGGAGGTGGAAATGCTTCATTGTTTTCGGTGGACAATTCTGAACTGCAAGCAGCAAATGTGAATGAGCATGGTGGTTGGGTGTGTTCAGAAAAAAACAGAACATACTTTGGGTAAACATTGCTTTATTTTTTTCCCCGAGATGGTTGTGGCATATTACTGTCTGACCATGTTTAGGAGATCATTTCTGTTAAGCTATACTGTTTCATGACTACGTGATCAACAGTTTACCTGAGGCAGTGACCTACTTTCTTTTGTTAACGATCATAGATAATCCAGAAGGAAAGGAGTCATTAAGAGTATATGTGAAATTCTTCTGTTTTAACCATGAAGGTGAATTCTTATTTATACTAAGAAAAAAAGACAATATCAGCAAAAAAAGATTTTTTTTTTGTATCATTTTGTATTGTTTTGTGTTAAATACTTTGATCTTTAATACAATGCCTTCAGATTTCCAGTTCTGCTTGTATTTAAATAAATTAAATTATTAAAACTTTGTTCTTGTTTTATTAAAAGTTGTTAAAATTTGTCAGTATTCTTGATGTAACAAATTTGTCAATAAAATATAAAAAAATTGTCAATAAAATATTAAAAATGTTTAGTAATAAAAATTGCACATAACACAAAACAGTGCAATAAATGATAAATGAAAAAAAAAAAAAAATCACAAAGAAAGTATAGTCGAACCCACGTATAAAGAAATTGGTTATAGCATAGTTAATTGAAATCCCCAAATACAAGTTCATTGAAACTGTACAAATTTTCTTTGGTTATAACGAAATCTGATATAACGAAAATACATATACCGGTATAAAGAATCATTTATGTGCTGTTACACAACTTTTGTTTGGATATAGTGAATTTTGGAAAATAAACATTTTTTTTTGCAGTATCTCAATTTGGCATTGGGTTAGTTCGCTTGGTAGGAGCAGAGTATGAGGAGTACAGTAGTAGGAAATAGGAACAGGATGCACTCGTTGTGAGATTATTGCTATTGCAGTTTAACATCGGAACTCCACGTGGACACCCATCTTTTACACGTGTCTGCGACTCGAGTACAGTCAAATCCTGTTATAACGAATTTTATTGTAACGAATCCTATTCATTTAATGTTATTACAATCCCGCTATAATGAAATCTTTATATAACGAAGCTTTTACTGTAACAAAAAATCTTTTTCATGACGAAATTTTATTTGGAAGTTGCACATTAGATAAGTGATACAAATTGATTCTGTAAAATTCAGCATTAACTTTTTTTTTTCTCAAATTAAAAATAGCCGCTTTTGTTAAGACACAGATTATTTTAGTGTAAGGAATCGTCCATAAACCAG
>JAHWFO010102602.1:506025-542159 GCA_023313115.1 Rhysida immarginata
CTCTCTCTCTCTCTCTCTCTCTCTCTCTCTCTCTCTCTCTCTCTCTCGATATATACATGCAAAGTGCAGCGTACTAAGATCGGGTATGGCATTAATCATGGACTAGCTCCTCACTACTTCGGGAAACTTCTTGCAGACTTCTATGTTACTTTCTTTGATGAAAGTTTGAATAAAAAGTCACAGTAAAACCAGATAGATCTCAATGTTCGGTTCTGGTCTAATACTTCTGAAGAAGTAGAAACTCACTATTTCTCTTCAGCCTTTCTCGGACATGATCGAGTGAAGGGCTTAAAAGAGGCTTTCATGGACCAGTTCAGTGAATTATGCATGAACAAAATGGTTCGAATGTTGATGGACGGCCCTAATGTGAACTGGGCATTTTTAAGAGCTGGAAAATGATCTGCGAGATATTCATGGGGTAAACCGCTCCTCTCTGATCGATATGGGTTTGTGTAGCTTGCATATTCTTAACAACTGTTTCAAGGAAGTTTTTAAATCTGTCTCCTAGGACATTGTTGGTTTTCTTAGATCTACTTACTCTCTATTTAAAGATAACCACTTCTTCTGGCAGGGGTATTTTAGATTCAGCAAGCCTGAGAAGCTGCCTCTCCCTGCAAAATTTTGTTCTGTAAGATGGCTGGAAAATGAGGATCCAACCGAGACCGGTATTAAAGCCATTCCCTACCTTAAGGCGTTCATGACAAAAGTAAAGAAAAGATCCAAATAACTTCTAAGAGGTTTCAAAAAAGTAGAAAGTTCCCTGAAAGAAAAAATTTTTGCCTGCTAAACTAAAAAATTTTACAGATCATTTTTCGATTTGTGTCCCAAATTGTCAACCAGTTTTTTGTGGGACTATCAGTCTGATGATCCAATAATCCCTTTTTTGTATACTGATCGATCAGCTATTATTGTTGATATCATGACGATCTTTGTTAAAGAGAGTTGTCTTGAATGAGGCATCCTCTGTCTGCAAAGTTGAATTTGATAAGGAAAGCAACCAGATTGTTTCAAACAAAATGAAGCTTAGTCATGTGGTTAAAGAAGAGCTCCGAAAGGTAGATCTAACAACTGAGGAAATGAAGAAATTTAAGTCTGACTCGTATGTGGCAGCACATGTTGAAGAAGGCCCCAGTGAGGTATAGTTTGAGTAAGTCAGTGACGTTTTGCGATTCGGCCTTGATAGCCAGTAACATGAGTGCAGCCCGGTCCAGGCTTTTCAGTGCATTAGAAATATTCTCCACCAAAAATTGGGTTTCTAGTCAGACATGTGATTCAATTGAAAAAGAATTTAAGTCACTACTTCTCAAGTTGATTTCAAGAATTTATGCAAAGAATACCAAAGAAAAATGAGAGTAGACCATTTTTGAAGAGTTTCTGAAAGGCAAAGAAAAACTGGAAAATTTATATAGATATCTCAAACTAGTGCTGATTCTAAGCCATGCAGGGTTCGCACGGTCCTTAAAAGTCCGCAAAAAGTACTTAATTTTAAGTAGTCCTTAATTTTAAATTATCCTTAAAAAGTGCTTAGCTTTTATTTATTTTTAGTATTGGAATTTTGATTGAAATGGTAGGGTTCAGCAGATAAATGAATTTTTGTTCCGATCGCTTTCTGCGTTCCTCTGTTTTACAACGCCTGGTGTCTCCACCATACACGAACGTGCACATGGCCATTTAAATTCTGGATAGCCCAGCAAGCACGTGGGAGTTGTGAGTTTTAGCGTATTATTTTGAACATGGGATTGTGCGTCTTTAACCCACTATGGATTATGAATGATGATTACAAATCATGGTTAGCATTTGCAAAAAACAAACGCAAAGCAGTGTGCCATGTTTGTAACAAAGAAATTGACATTGGCAGAATGGGTGAATCAGCCTTAAGGGGCCATCCATAAATTACGTCACACGAATTTCATGATTTTTGGACCCCTCCCCCCGTCCTTGTCACAGATGGTCACATTTGTGTGACCCCCCCCCCCTTCTCCTGGTGTGACGTCACATATTTTGCAATTTTAAACTTAGAAATTATTAAATTAAAACAACACTTCCAAATACATACAAAATGACATAAATAAACACTTCCAAAATTATTTATATATTTCTATTTAAACTCTTTTTTTCATAAACTCAACAATAAATCAAACATTTTTGAAAATTTACAAAACATAACCAATCAAATGAACGATCAAAATTTAATCGTCTTGTGTCCATGGACTTTGAACCCATTCCTTTATATTATTTATGACTGGTATGGCAGTTTCCTCGTTCTCGATTTAGATAATGTTAAGAACATTCGATGTGTCAACATCTTCTTCATCCAAACATACAGCTTTGTCATCGTTTATCAAACAAAGAACTTCCCTGGCATGTACCTAAGGCGGCCGACGCGCTGACCTAAAGGTAAAGCGAGCGTGACCGCCACATGTTAAAAAGTGATACAAATTTAAAGAATAATTTGAAAATGGTCATTGGAGGATTTTTTTTCACGCCAATACCTCCGATATTAATTAATAAATAGCGAAAAATAACAAAGAAAATTCCACGGCCTGGATTCGAACCAGGGACCTCTGGGTATACGCCCCAACGCTCTAACCACTAAGCTACCGTGGACATGGAAGCTGACGCTATCAAACATGCCCTATGAGCAATTCTTTGCTATATTTCGCTATTTAATAAACAGATTTAAACCTTATAATGTGAGGATTAATCAAAAAGTAAGATACACTCACCACCACCATCTATGGTCAAAGAGCGCCGACAACATTCACCGTTTTTAAGGATGTTGCCTGTATGTCTGTAATTGCAACGTGTTTATTGTCGCCATGGCTCAGTAACTAATTGTACACTGATTGAATAATCCGCTTTTTGTGGGCGAAAGGCTTAAATTGCACTAAAATCCATAAGGAAATTTACAGTGTCTACAGGGATAATGTGATTTCTCATCCTGCAATTGTGAAGTGGTGCCAGCAGTTCGAAAATGGGCACTCAGATTTGATAGATGTATACCGTGCAGGAAAACCAACCACGTCCAACACTCCAGAGCACATTGCCTGCATTAATGAGATGATTCTGGACAATCAACGAATCAGAATTAAGGAAATCGCCAAAACACTTAGCATTTCTTATGGAGTGTAGAGTTCTCTCACTGTAAGGTGAAATGGAAGAGTTCACTTGATCGCGCTCAGTAGGTATGGACATCATAGAGATAGTATACTTTATACCCTCATGCGCGATCTGTGAGCGGCTTTTTTTCACTCAAGCCTGCTCGCAACTGCTCGTTGCAGCCTATTGTTGAAGTGCCAGGAACGTTCTTGAACCGGGAACTTCCATTTCTGGCCTCTGTATCAGAATTGGCCATTGGATGCACGCAGCTCGAAATTTAAAACTCAATAACGTTAAAACTTTTGACACTTTATCGCCAATTTTTTATATATAATATAGAAACCTTCCTTTAAATTATCTGTTTAATATTAGGCACATGCACACATTAGAAGTTTAATAAAAAATATTTATAACATGCTGCTCTCATAATGAAGAGCATTGCAACTCGACAAAATAGCGATGTATATCTCATCATATAAATGAATCTCTTATGCAGCTACATATCTCAAACTGCTTGTATATTTCAACCCCTACATTTATTTTCTAGCAATAGGCAGAAATATTTATCAGTGTGTAATAAAAAAATGACATTTAGCCTTACTCAGAGCACTGGAGCATAAAAGGAGAAAATTTTCATATTTCGCACGCACTGACACTTCCATTACACAATACTGCAGTCCAGAACGGGAAAAAACAATTCAAAACACAGCAGAAGATACTCCTGCTTTCGATGTCTTAATTATTTTTAAACGGAATTAGAAAATATTATAGTATTTCAATAAAAAACCGAGCCCTTGCAATCGTCCTCGCCCCCGTCGCTACGCCACTTTTGGCTGCGCCATTGCATTACGTCATCAACCCTGCTAAGAGAACAAAGGAGATTTGAACTTCGCGCCGTTGCTCGTAATAGGGGGAGCTAGTCACGTGGGTAACACACGCGATAGCTGTTTGATGCTATCAAATGACGTGTTTACGTTAGCGAGCTCAAATTACAATTTGACATAAATTCAAATGAAAATTCATAGAAAAATAACTTACAAACGTATTTTAAAAATTTCTTCACCCTTTTGTCATGAATAAAACCACTTAAAATGTGACTATTTTCATTTTTTGTGAACTCTCATGTATAAATTTTGAAAAACTTCGTGGATTTTTCTTCTCTTGCTGCTTTCTCACGGGAATGTTTGCTCTCCCAAATGCCTCTGCTAAACCGGAAATTAGATACTGGCAAGATTGTCTTCTAATTTCTTGCTTTTAATTTTGGATTCAGTCAAGCAACATAGCTGATGAAAAATGAAAACTTCACAGTTATAGCATCAATTTTAATTTCGCAACAGTATTCTACAGAGGCTACAGCCAAACAGTTTAGCATTGATCCTAACGGGAATGGAAAACACAGCAGGATACTTTAGAAAAGATGAAGGAGAAGGGCGAGAATTTTGCATAATAGTATCCATCACAGTTGTGCAGAATTTTATAAGCGCCGGACCTTTAATACCGGCCCGCCTGCATTAAGCGCCTGCAGGTCCGCTGAATTTTTGCAAATAAGCGCCCCGGCGCTTAATACAGTATTTACGGTATACAGTTTTATGTATCCTGTTATTCCTCCAAATTTCATTAATCTAGCCTTTACAGAACCTGAGTAACTTGTTGATCTTGGTGGAGGCATTTTTATCTCTTTTCATATCTCAGTTATCGTTCAAATTCGGACCCATGTTCATAGGACTTTTTGTGTTTTTCTTGACCTCTATAATATCTCCTTAAACCGTTTTAGACATGATTTGAATCACCCTGTATAGAAAAGTGAAACAAATGGTGCAAGTTTCCTCAGAATGTGCGTATGGGATATTAACTTACATCTGTTTTTACTGTTTCAGAGTGTAACTTAATTTCTGATTCACCATCGTATTATTATATTGATAGTTGGTAATATTTTAAAGTTTTTCGTTTAAGCTTTATACGTGAGACGTCACGAAGCTTATGGCTCCCCCCCCCCCCTGTCACACAATGTCACACTTTGTTGACCCCCTCCCTCCCCCTTAACGTGTGACGTAATTTATGGATGGTCCCTAAAAGTTCATATGAAAGGTAAGTTGTATGAACTTTTTTTTTCTGATGTACAGTATTACCCACTTATAACGAACACGGTTAGAACGAACACCCGCATATAGCAAAAAAAAATTCAGTCCCAACCCCGTCAGTCTATTTTCTATGCAATTTTACACGTTTATTGAGAAATGTTTTTGAAAGAAATCCGGTTACAGCGAAGGGAAATCGATGAAATTTATTCGGAAAATATCACTAATTTTTACTATAAGTCGGTCTAGACCGAATGCGTAGACACGTGTAACATTTTTTCCTAACTGCGATTTTTCTTTATTGTGATTGGTTGGTTAAACATTCCCGCCACCATGGCCGCCATGCTAGTTGAACGATCACGTGATTGTACTTGAACCGCTTGAACCAATCATATGACTGTGCCATCACATGGTTAACTGCAAGGCCCATGAGCATTTATGGGCTTGGTTGATTTTGTCAAGTCATTCAGGCAACATTTTTCAAGGAGTTCAACATGGCTAAACCAAAGCGAAACTCTCTATCTGTAGAGTTAAAGATTTTAGAAGCACGCCATCGCGGAACAGAGCCAGAGAATCCAAGATGGCGTAGAGGAGAGCCAAGAAAGTGTTGATGAACCAGAACTGCCCATACCATCATCGAAGCAGATGGACTCGCTGATGAATCAAGTAAAAAATTACTTAACCATCTACGGTGATGTGCCAAGAGAAATTTTTGAAAGTTATTTTAAGTTGCATAAATTTATAAACAAAAATTATGTAAAAACTATGAAACAGAAAGCCATATCGAATTTTTTTCATCCTGAATAAAATTGACTACAACAATGATTATGCCTAGTTTTATGCTTAGTTTTAATTCTTTGACTGTACGTACATTTTTATTACGTTCGGATATAACAAAATCGGTATATAACGAAAAGAAACTCCGTTCCCTTGAATTTCGCTATAAGCGGGTGATACTGTATTTAGTTTTATTTGGGATGATTATACTTTAGGAGGGTGTATGTTGGCCTGAAAAAGTCCCCCCTCCCCCTGCTGTGTAATTTTTTGAGTTTAGAGTTTGCTATAGGTATGACGAAAAGTCCGGGATTTTTGAAATAAAGGTCAAGGAAAAGTCAGGGAAATTGTAAACTGGAAGTCTGTGGCAATCATGTGTGTACATACACTGTATTGTTATCAATACTTTGTGGGAATTTAAATCAAACTGTAGTAAAACGATAGCATCCTGGTAGTCCCTCGTGTGAACAAATATTAAAAATGGCGCAAGGTTTTGTTATGAAGTTCAATTATTTTAATACGTATAATACAGTACTATAAAATTTTAACTAAATCTGCGAGGTTTAATATAAAAAAAAGTAACTTAAAGAATGGCATTAAAATGGAACACTTTTATTCATGTAATGTTAAAAAGAATGCAAACCAGACACTCAATGTAACACTTGTTTTGGATTTGTATAACTAGTTTAAATACCTGAAAACAAGAACCATTAAAAAATAAAATCTTTGCAGTGTTCAATTTCTTTACTGAAATTATGCACGCACACTACAATTTACAACAGCAAAGACTTATCAGCAAAAAGTACAACCTCTGTTTTTAATCATGATTTTTAAGGATGAAGCATTGCTGTAATTACACTACAGATCATTTCACAATCCTAACTGTACGTTTAAAATGCTAATATTGATTGAGATTTGATATAATTAATGAAAAAACATCAAAATTTATATTTCTGTTTAAAATAAGCTCTTTTTCATTTATTCTCAAATTAATTTGCAATCTTGATTTAACGGAGTTTTCGTTATGACGAAATAAACTGTGGTCCCTTGAACTTCGTTATAACGGGATTCGACTGTATCAGTATTTTTCGAAATGATGGCAAAATAAAAAATGTTTAGCTCTCGACACCAAATTCAAGATCGTAAAGAAAGAAGTTGGGAAGGAGAAAAACGGACTTAACGGTTTTTTGTTATTAAAAATTACTGACAAGTACACATTTGAATGTTTTTCTTTGTTGGATATAAAGAAATCCACTTTAAATAAAATATAAATTTGCTATATCCACTATACGTTTATAAAAAAAAATAACGAATAAATTTGCGGACATTTAAAAATTCATTATAGGTGGGTTCGACTGTATTCCTTCTTTACTTTGCAGTGTTCAGCAGTTTGTATTTCATGTTTGAAGTATCTCACTGGTACTACTTAATCCTGTTGTAGGTAAACTGCTGATCATGTAGCTATGAAACAGTGTATAACCACAGCTTGTCTTGCAACCAACTAGGTGATCGGGCAGCAAGTGACTCAATCTTCACCTATTATGCCTGCCCATAAGTTGACCTTAAAATGCTGATGGATTCAATGGATGAATGGCACGTGAACAGCCATGTGAATTGTGAATGTTAACAGCTTCACGAGTGAAAGACTCCTTGATGAACAGAAAAATGCAAATGAATTTATTTCTCTATTTTTTCTTTGTATATTGTATTGTTAAATGGTTTCTTTGGTCTTTCATGCAATGTCTTCAGATTGCCAGTTCTTCTTGTATTAAATAAATTAATATTAAATAAGTTAAAATAATAAAAATAATGGAAATCAGGCTGGGCAGTTCATGAGGTACCAACATGTCCATTTTTTTGATTTTACCCAATTTAATCCAGACTCCTAACAACTGTCATGTGGTGAATTCTGCTATCTCGTGACATATTTCAAGGGGGCAGTTTAACTGTACTTAAAACCACATTCACAAGAAAGCTTCAAAGACCTGCACACATGAGAAAGCTTCTCGCTTTCCGCTGGTGCTCCCTCTCTCTATTGGTACTCCGCTGCGAGAAACACTGGTTTGAGTGAGAACCGCATACCTCATGCACATGACGCTTTTCTTAATGAGAGCTCGATGGCATGAGAAATTGCTCAACGAAGAAAAAGGAGGCAGCTTCTGTGCTGAAATGACAATTTTAAACCCTGCCCTTTTAAAATGCTATATTTAATATTAAAATTAAATGTTGAGTGAATATTAACTAATTACAATTATAATCTTTTAACCTCAACCAGATCAAAAAAAACAAACAAACAAACGAAAAAACCAAAAAATGAAATGAATAAAAAAAGTAAAATTAATTTGAATTGTATAAATTATAGTCAAAATAAACCTCTTTGTAAATTCATAACAAAAATATTTAATTAACAACTCTTGAACATAATAAATTTCTTTTAAAAGAACTACAGTAAAAATCCAGAATTACAATTCAAATTTTTCTTCCATTGTGGCCTCCTTTTACCTTGTTTTTTTTTTTTAACAGCTGCTCTTGTTTTTTTGACAACACTGGAGAATCGTTCATGGTGTCCTTGTTCGCCAGCCGTGTTCAATGTTGTCTTGCTGCAACAGCCAGCCGATCAGAAGAGCGGCTTTCTCTGATGAATTGATTGGGATCTGGGCACTTCCTTGCTCTAGTGCGTGAGGGAGCTATACTTTTTCTGTTTCAAACTGAATACTCGCAACATCTTTCTTGCGCGAACTACACTGTACTCGCATGAGAAATGACTAGCTAACAAGTAAATGACCTTGTGAGAACTAAATCAGGCAGGAATTTTCTTGTGTGGCTAAAGAATTTTCGTGTGTACAGGTCTTTATGGATTATCATCAGAAATAAACAGGTTCGCGGCCAAGTGCCTTGTTTTGCAGGTCCGTATCTCCACTTTGAAACTTCACAAATCATCGGTGAACGATTTGTTTGTTCGCTGTTCTGCCCAAATGCTTCATTAATATTCTGAGTGGTAGTTCTTGCCAGATGGCCTATTTTAAATTCATACAAGATGATGATCCTCGTATTACAATTCTGCATGCTTACTTTGCAAGCTACGTACAACTGTACAAGCAATACCTGAAATTTGTTCTTCGCACATCTTGCCTATCAGTAGGAAGCATGAGACATAATAGCTCCACTCCATCATAGCGCTGAGCGATCTCCAATGCTCTATCGCTCCAGACATTTCATTCTCCTACCCAATCGAAATGGACACTGTAACTTAAAGTAGCGCCACTGTGTTTTATTTAGGGATCCCATCATAACACCTGCTTAAGAGAAGCGCCGCTCTAGTGTTTAAAGATAGAAACCAACTTTAGGGATCACGCCATTTATCTTTGGAAAGCGACAAAAAAAAAATTTAGAGTTGCATTCTGTTTTATTGCTGGTATGCAACGAAAACTTGTTTTATTGCTGATCGGTCCTAATTGTAAAATCCCAAACATGTCGAATTTCGCGAGTCTAGCACTAGAAAAGCTTAGTGGTAAGTTACGCTGAGGATATTGTAGACCACAATACCCTTAATTTATGAACATGAGTGTACTTCTTATGCTTGTCATTAAATACCCATGTTTTTTTTTTTTGTTTTTATTTATTTTTTTTTTGTGTGTATTAAAGATCATAGGTTTATCAAATTTTTTTTATAACTGGTGAAAACGATTAAGTTTAAGTGAACATAAAATAATAATGATAGATAGGGATATAAATGACTCCTTCGATTCTGTAATTTTGTAGGTAGTAACCGCATTTAAGAAGACTGCAAACATCCATTAATTTTGGGTGAACTGCAAGCGCTTCATAAAAAATATAATTATGATTACTTCAAGGACCACTATCCTAGAAACCTCTCTTAACAGCTGATGTTTCCCATATGAAACTCGTCACAGTTAAAGGCTGTAAAATGATGAAGTAGAGTGGAAATCTGCAAAAAGTGTACACCTGAGTGGAAATTGGCAAAAAGTGTGCACTAATGGTCATACTTGCCAAAAAAGATACTGTGCATGTTGAACATATAATTTTGAAAAGAAACATTATAAAAGAAATAAAAAAGTTCCAATCTATTCTTTTTAGCCTAAACAAAGCAATGCAATTTGCATTATTTTTATGAGAGGAAAGTATAGAGATGAAATTATAGTCTTGTAAGTTAGCACTTTAATTGATCCAGCAGCAGAACAATTTCATTGGTGCTGGATTAAAAGATTTTTACTGCAATAAGCATGGAATGCATCTATTGTAAACATTTGAAATCGGAATTTAATCATAATTCTTCTTATTTATTTTCAGAATTCTTCAAATATCATAACCTGTATTCACATCGAAAATGTTGATCAGGTAAATTAATCTCTTAAAAGAATTAAAGAAATTAAAAAATACATTTAGAGGCCTTGTTATTACATGAGGTGTTTATCATAATTAATGGCTAGTTCTTGGCATTAAAGTGGTATATTCTTAATGAATACAGTAGAATCTCTGTATAAAGAATGTCGATATAGTGAATTTTTTTCTATAATGTAAGTTTTCTGTGATCCCAGTAAAAATCCTATTGATTTAATGCTTTTTCGGCCCCCCCCCCCCCCATATAGTGAAATCTTTTTAGCATAATTATCTCTATAACGTCAGGACTTTTTGATTCCGACAATAAATTTTAAGGTATGTTTTGGCTCTTTATTACGAAATTTGGTTCTCGCACTTAGCATGATCCAACAGCCAACAAACGAAATTATCACAAATAGCCAACAAGAAAAATT
This sequence comes from Rhysida immarginata, assembly GCA_023313115.1. NCBI lineage: Eukaryota > Metazoa > Arthropoda > Chilopoda > Scolopendromorpha > Scolopendridae > Rhysida > Rhysida immarginata. The sequence goes on from JAHWFO010102602.1 coordinate 516,752, forward strand.
AAAAACATGTAGTTGAGTCACAAGCTCTGTCCAGTCGGCTGTGGCTGGAGAATTAAACTTACTGGCAAAATTACAAAAGGTTTTTGAACGTTATCACACCAGATACCCATAATGCACTGGACGGCAACAATGATAGTCTGCTAAAGAGTTTAACTGTGCGAGCATGTTAAAAAATTATTTTCTATGAAAATCAGAGCAAGAACTACTGTAAAAGCCATTAAAGGTTGGAAGAATTTTTTTATATTAAAAACTTTAATATTTGTTCAATTTTATGAATTTATGTTATTGAAAGTTTAAGTCTATAAACATCTGGCACAGATCTTGTTAAATTTCAGCTTATCATGGATGATGGTCTCCACACTGCCAGTGCTGATGTTCGATATTGAAGCCAATTCTCGGATATAAACCCGCCTGTTGTCCCTTAACAGCTCATTTGTGCATGCAATGATGCCATCATTGGCACAAGTTGCTGGTCTGGCCTTATGATGTTCATTGCAGGTGGATTCTTGCTCTCCTTCAAACTTTTGGCACCAAGCAAAGATGGGTGATCGAGACAAACATGACTCTGTGAACTGTCTTTGAAGTCTAATGAATTTCAGATGCTTTCACACCATCCTTATGGAGAAACTTGATGATTATTTGTTGTTCCACTTTGGTTGACACATCGCTGTCTGCCATTTTGTTTAAACAAACAATCAGTTGTCAAGGCAACTGGATGACTGGTGCTGCATTTGCATGACAGGCGGTAGTTGCCATCCCAACAATGAAAGTTTAGATTTTTACAACAATGAAATTTACAAAAAATAAAGTCCAGATCAAATTTGAACCCCTCGATATTAAATTTATCGCTGTGGATACAGTCACGGCGCCGTGACTTGCCAGCGTTCACGATGGTCGAAAAAGGGAAGTGACGCGATCAAGGACAGAGCATGCGCTTCGCGCAGCTGATGCTCAGTGATGAGCGAAACGACTCTTTGGCAAGCGAGAATCGTTCAAAGAAGTAGTTTGCGAACGATTTCGCGTATATTTAAACGATTTACGCGCAGATAGTGAAATCAGATAATTCACGAAATACGCAACTCATTCCATGAATTGTACAAAGTCTTGTTACCGGCCGCGTGCGAAATAGAAATGAGGAGGGGTGGTGATGCTGCCCGCAATTTGATCGTCGCTATGCGTCTACGGCCGCCTGTTTTAAATCGTGGACATAGATTCTTTTCCTTTGACGAGCTAGCGAAACTTCTCTGGGATTATGAAGAAAGCAATTCCATTCAACTTTGGACATGCCATTCCAGAACTACTGACGGCACTCCAAAGCGTGGGAATACATGTTTTGTGAAAGAAAGCTACGTTACACAGAAATAATGTATAAGCCGAGCTCGTCTACCGGACAGAGAAAAATCAGAAGTGAAATTTTATTATTTAAAATGAATTACAAATGTGAGAAATTATACACAGATTTATCCAGGGCCACCGCCAGCACGAGTGCCAGGGCCACAGAATCGTGCACCGGCGGCTGTGTTTAGGGACGCACAGCGGCGATCAAAAAGCGGACCCCCACCCCTCCTCGTATCAATTTTCGCACTCGGTCAACCAAAAGACATTGTAGAATTAATGGAATGAGCAATAGGAGCTTGCATATTTCGTGAATTGTGTGATTTCACTATGTGAGCGTAATTCGTTTACATATACATGTATGCGAACGACTCCTTTGAACGATTCTTGCTTGTCAAAGTGCTGTTTCGCCGATCATTAATCATCCGTTACGCGAAGCGCATGCTCTATCCTTCACCACGTCACTTCCCTTTTTAGACCATCGTGAACGCTGATAAGCCACGGCGCCGTGACCGTATCCACAGCGTAAATTTATATATAAATATATACATAAAAAATTAAGCAAATTTAAACATCCTCTCCATGCTACATAACTATATAGCAGAATGCAATGACATATCAACTAGATGAAATAGCTATCTGGAGTGCTTTATTGCATGGAAAAATTACCAAAAACTTGATTTCGAGTTTCACCCCAAGTGATTATTTAAAGGTAATAAGTTCTGTACCAAGGTCACTAAAAGGATAAGGTCTCGCAAACTTTTTCCCAAAATGCATCTTTTACTGCGCAGTGACGTCAAGGACGCCAACGAAGTTCGGGACAGTAAAGCTAGACATTGCCTGTCTATGCAGTGTATGGCTGCAACAATCATTCAGACAAAGTAAAAGAATTAAATCTTCTTTTCTGCTTGCAAAAATTAAAACAAAAAAATTTCTTGTTCCTTCCATTCCTGTTATATAATAATTTTTTTTTAATAATGCTCTCCTTAACGTTTCTTTTTGCATTCCTTTTTGCCTTCGGTCATTTCATTCCCCCCGCAGGAAAGCCAGCCCTGTGCAATGCGAGACTTTTTTTTTTTTTTTTTTTTTTTTTTTTTACTGACCTTGCTCCGTCTGACAAAGGAAGAATTAAATTAAATTGCCCGTTTAAATTTTTAGTTTCTATTGTCAAGCATCCTTAGTTTTACTTTGTAACAAGGACTAATAACTGATATTGAAAACTAAATAAGAAATTAAAGTTTTAACATTCATTTCACGTGAAGTCCTTGTTGTTAATATCCTATAATAAATTATTTTTAATTTGCTTGAGAAATTTAATTTTATTTTATTTTATTTATTTATTTATTTATTTATTTATTTATTTGTTTGTTTGTTTATTTATTTATTTATTTATTTATTTATTTATTTATTGATTGATTGATTGATTGATTGATTGATTGATTGATTGATTGATTGATTGATTGATTGATTGATTGATTGATTGATTGATTGATTGATTGATTTATTGATTTATTTATTTATTTTACTCAAATGTTTATACTATTTTGTGGTTTATTAATGCATAAAAATAAAGAAAATGCAAGGCATAGTCATAAAGTCAAAAGTTGTATAACATTTTAATTTTTTGTTAAATGAAGTTAAAGTTTTATTATTCAACATAATCTCCCTTTAGTTTAGTGAATCATTGTCAATGGGGGACAAGGTTTTGGATTCTAGTAGCAAAAAATTCTTCTGGTTGCTCCCTCAGCCTTTATGGACTGCAATTACACATCTTTGTCAGACTTAAATTTATGGTCTCATAAAAACTCTTTCAATGGCCCAAAAATATAAATCTGGATAATACGATGGTTGTGGCAGGACCTCAAATTACATATCTCACAATGTTTACATGGTGGCATTAGTTGAAGAGGGTTGCCATTGTCTTGTTGGAGACGACATCTTTGGACAGAAGACTCTGATGTTTACTGTGGATAGCTAGCCTCAGATGAGTTTTACAGTAGCTTCTGCTAATCAGTTTGCCCTTTGGGTAGATAATATTCAACATTTTTGTCTCAAAAGACTGTTACCATCACCTTTCCTGCGGATGACCGTAAATACTCCTGTCCCTGTACTGGAGTCCCGTAAAAATTTTAGTACTGATTTGTCTAAACAACAGAATAGACTGAAGTACATATAGGAGAGCCAGAAAAAGTTGGGTAGACATCACCATATTCTGGACCAGGTATTTTAGAGGCCATTTTCCAAAATGTCCAACACCAATTTCATTTTGTTGGGTGTTGTACTCATTTTCATCCATTAACTGTGGTAGCTGTCTTGTTACTGTCTACAGCCTGACAAATAATGCACTTCTCCACATCAAATAAAACATTTGGTTTTTCTTGGTGAAAAGTTGCCAGTCTTATTCCTATCCTTTGTTGATCATCTATTTTCATTAGTGTTAGTTTACCTGTAAAAAAATTACCTTTATGATGCATAAATCAATGAACATACCAGTTTTTAGGATGCATAAATATTACATATTATTACAGCATAAATATTACAGTAAAGTAGGCCAGTTTTTAAATAGCAGATTACGTCCTGTAATAGTCATGCAAAACTTTTAGTACTGACTTTCTTTAATAAATAGCAGTCTGGTAACTTTACAAACCATCTTAATCGATTCCTTGCCCTTAAAAACATATATTTAGATACCTAAATGATGAGTATGACTATCACAGGAGCAATATATAAATAAATCTGTCGGCCATTTTGGAAACTGGTGCCTAAAACACCCGGTCCAGAATATGATGTCGTCTACCCACCTTTTTCTGACTCTCCTGTATGTACTTCACTCGCTTCTGTTGGTTATACAAATCAGTACTAAAATTTTTACAGGACTCCAATGCAGAGACTATATTAAAATTCTATTTTCTTGGCCTTGGTGAACTTGTATGATGCCATTCCATGGAGCTTAGTTTGTTTATAGGATTGAAATAGTCACCTAACCAAAGCACACATTCCTGGTAATTCAGCTCACTGTGAATGATCTCGTAAACTGATTCATTGATCTCATTACAGTCACCTCATCAACTATAACACATCTGTTTTCTTGGAACAGGTCCTCAATGGCTTGAAAAGTGTCAGAATTCAAACACTAGCAAGACAGCCTGAATGCAGAGAATCTTCAATGTATTTCAGAATATTAGTGAAATGCATTAAGACTTACATTCGGCATTGTGACATACAGTTCTCACCATAAATTTGTAACATCCTTTGATAAATTTCCATGGGTTTTAATCCTGCATGAAAAATCAGACCAGTACACACAATTCACGCTTGATCCAACTTATAATTTGACCTGCTGTATTTGATGCTTAATATACAGGGTGGTCATAAATTATTAAGCACATTTTGACAGTGAATATTTTATTAACCAAGAAATGTACACACTTCTTGTGAACATCATTGAAAAGTACAACTCAGTTTGTCAGGTGTCACTATCACCACCAGGCGGCAGCACTGTTTGCCGTAGGAACACAAAACGCGAAAATGGCGACCGTGCAGCAGAAAGCAATGTGCGTTCTTTGGTTTCATGAGCAGAAATCCGTGATAGCAGTTCAATGGCAATTCCGCTTGGAATATGGACAACCTGCTCCCGGAAAGGATTCCATAAAGCGGTGGTATCAGCAGTTTAAGGACACTGGAAGCGTAGCCCACAAGAAAGGTGCTGGTAGGCCTACCGTCAGTGAGGAAGTCATTGAGAAGGTGCGAGATGCGTTCAAACGCCATTTTCGCGTTTTGTGTTCTACGCCAAACAGTGCTACCGCCTGGTGGTGATAGTGACACCTGACAAACTGTTTGAGTTGTACTTTTCAATGATGTTCACAAGAAGTGTGTACATTTCTTGGTTAATAAAATATTCACTGTCAAAATGTGCTTAATAATTTATGACCACCCTGTATAATAGCATTGTACTGGGAGATACCAAACTGTATAGCATAATGCTCATTAGCTGTTAGTACATACTTTACCCAAAAAAATAAGTCGTTTTGAATAAATGTTACAACACTTAGTTGTTTTCTGACTATTCCTTGTACATTCTGCTCATTATCAGAACAGAAATACCATAAGTGGAGTCTACAGTGGTAAATCTTAAAAATTTTGATAGGTATTTGACATTTAAGCAGTCTTTGAATTACAGACTACTTCTACAGTAGAACCTCGATTAATTGAATTCTTCCTTAATTTGAAATTTCAGTCCATTCCCTTCTGCTTGGGGGGCTAAAACCTCTATTATTCGATGTAATAGAACCTCCATAAATCAAAGTTTTTGAAGAAAAGTTAGCCCTCTATAAATCGAACTTTATGCAAATAAATTCGCCCACAAATCAAATTTTGTCTCTCCGGGTCTCTATAAATTGAATTAATGTCAACCTATCTCTTCTCTATTAGAAGATTTCATAAGAGGTTCTGATTGGCTTTACAAGCTTACTCTATTCCAATTGACCAAATTGGTCCTATCAGAATACAGTAGAACTTGGATATTATGAACTCTGTTTATACGAAAACTTGCTTAATATGAAATTTTTTCTTGTCCCGACCCCAAATTACTGTTTTTCTTGTTTATTTTCCTTAATATTACGAACAGTTTATTTTGCAAACCCAGATATTCCAAAAAAAAAGTACACAAAATTCACTCCAAAATTAACTGAAAAACGATTTTTTTTTTTTAATTTTTTATTTTTTTTTTTATTATACAATAATTGGTCAAATTTAATCATCCCTGCTGATAAAATTCCAAAACAATATCACGTGATGTTCGATTCTGATCGGTGGGCGAGGTCAAACAACACTAACTGCTGAGAAGAAGAACTTGATTTTTTAGGATTCAAGGAGTGGGATATTATCAGCAATCATTGGGCTTACAGAGAGAAACTCTCTGGAATTAGTTTTAAAGACTTTTTTAGCATTGATTGTGATTTAGCAATGGCTTATCTTTATATATTTAGAATTATAGAACAGCTCTGTGAAAATCTAGATGGCGGATCCAAGATTGATGACAATGTAGGTGAACAGGAGCAAAAAAGCTCTTTGATCTAAAGAGTTAAACGATCTTTCCAGCAAATTAAAAACATTGTTCTTAACTGAAAGTGAAGTTATCGATGAAGAATATAATTTGTATTTCAAAGTTAACGACTTTATTAATAAGAAAATCACGAAACGTAAAAAAAAAACAGACGTCAGTTTTAGAATACAGTGATACCTCGACTTAGCTTTTCGAGTTACGACCTGTCGCTCGGTCGAGTTTTTTGCTTTGACTTACGAGCAGAAATCTGAGTTACGAGCGAGCTTCAGATACTGACACAGCGATCGCCACAACATCCAGCAATTATTCAACATTTCACTCGTTGCCATCACTTGTTTATCTCGTGGTGAAAACATTTCGATATTGCCGATAGAATAAATAGTTGAATTTCAGTTGCTCTCAAAAATAAACAAAACGATAAGGGGCTTTCTCCAAACTTTTATTTGAAATCAATATATCAAATCGGACACCAGTATCAACTTCTTCTTACGCTGATATGAAATCAATATTTTTTCATGTCAGCGTAAGGAGCAGAAGTTGATACTGGTGTCCGATCCAAAAATAACAATTTGGAGAAAACCCCTTATCGTTTTGTTTATTTTTGAGAGCAACTGAAATTCAACTCATTTTATCGACGATATTTTTCTGAATTTTCAAGATATTTGCTTGGGCTTTTTATAAGAGTAGCTCTATACATTTGGCTAATAAATTATGCAAAAGACAATTTGGTTGCGCATGCGCAGTTAAACATTATTTAGTAAAAATGCTCATATTTCATCAAATATTTAATATTTTTCTATTCTGATTGCAGGGTGTTGTCTGTACTGTAGTTTGTCAAGTTTCATGAAAATGACATTGCATTAGGTTGAAAATCCTGCGTGTTATAAACAAAAAAATTACAAAAACATTTTGACCTTTTTAAAGAAACCTTTATATCTCCATGAATATACATGCTATTCTCATACAAGTGAACACAGAAAAGTAAAACAAGCCTCTTAAGCATATGCTACAGCTACAATGCATTTCAAGCATTATTTTTTACAGGGTGATTCCAAACATTATTTTTTTGGTTCACTTCTTTGCTGGTCCCCTATTTGCCTTTGGGAGAAAACCTTTGCTGAAATATATGAGGTGTCACATCCTTTTTACACCCCTGAAATTTCGGTATAATTCGTCAAGAATTTTTCTAGATATTCGACAAAACATCTAAAATCGAAAGGGTCCAATTACTTTCTTCCAATCAGTGTATATTACATATTACACGCTAGTTTTGTTTAAAATTCGTCAGATCAAAGTAGGTTTGAAATCAACCCCCCTCCCCCCCCCCCCCCCCCCCATCCCAAGTTAGCTTTTGGTGACGTAAAAGTGGATGGGAAATTGAGGGGAAAAAAAAGCATATTGCTGCACTGTATATTGTATATACATTACTATATAATGTACTGTAAAATAACTGATTATTAAATATTATATGCTAGTTCATTTAAAATTCGTCAGATCGAAATTAGTTTTAATCCCCCTGATTCCCAGTTAACCTTTGGCAACAGAAAAGTGGATGAGAAATTGATGAAAAAAAATTAATGTACCCTAATACATAAGTACATTGAATATTGATGCCATTTATGTTTGAAGTTCATTTGACCCTCTATCATTGTAGCGCTAATATTATCCTCTTGAATAATACGGTCCCCCTAAATTTAGACGCTTTCTTTAGGTCAAATTTAGACGCATTATAGTAGAATATTTATGGTAATTATTGTTTTTAACGTATGCCAATTTTAATATTCATCAGTGTTCTCCCGATAAAATTTTATAAGTGGAAGGAAGAAATAGCTGGGCAAACAAAAAAAAATACGCTTTACAACATTAAAACATTTTTGTTTTTTAAGCCGGGTTGGCCAGTGAAATTGTTGCCTTTCAAAAGGTTCTAGGGAGAACACTCATACTTAAATGTTTGTTTTTAATATTTGTAATACTTTTTGGAATTTACAGATCCCTAATAAGACCTCTGCAGAAATCATGGAAGAACTGTTAGAAAACTATGCAGTACCTCAAAGCAAACAGGTAGATGTAGCAAAAGTTTTTTGCATTTTGAATATTTACATAGATTTTTGTATCTTCTGGTTGTCTCTACAGAATTCTGATAATTATTCTGATAAATCTTATTTTGTTTACTAGCAAGTTTGTCAAAGTATTAAATTATTTACCTGCCATCATTCCTGGATTTTCCATTGTACATAGAGAAATGATCATATGCTCTATTTGGTTGACATTAACACTCTGCAACTCATTTTCACGTTCCTGTTTTAATTTCCCATTCTGCAAGAATGAAATGGTTGAAAAGCTCTAACAATTATATTGACAATGCTATCTTCTATGTATATCTTGGGTTAGATATTTATTCCTTGGCATCTCGAAACTTACAGCCATTTCGTCCATATTTCCAATGGTATTCAAACCATAATCATGATGTTTGTGACGCAACTGATCTTTGAAAAGAAATAATTTTTTTTGGTCAAATCTTCTGGTAATAATTGTGAAATATTTGTTTTTTGACTCGTACCACTTCATGAAACGAGTGCACCAACCGGCTGAGGCTTTAAAGTATTCCATTTTGTTTGCTTTGTATTTTTTTTCTTTGACGATTTAATTGCATGTAAACAAATAGTTGATCATGAATTTTTGCGGAAATACTCAAAATAAACCATACTCAAAATAAAAAATACCCAGTTTTTTAAATCATGTTCAAAATAAACCATTTTTATTTTTCTCTTGCACAAAATTTAATCTTTTCACATTAAATACTTTCACTTTAATTAAATACTTTGAGGAATGGGATACTTGTCACAATTCTTCCTTGAAGAATTTTAAATGCAGAAATTGTCATATTGTGTAAAGACAAGTCCCATTTACTAAATTATTTGATATACAGTAGAACCTCGATTTTCCATCCCTCAGTTAACCATTCGGCCAATTAAGTCATCATCTATAATTTTATTTCCCTATGATATATGCATGTAGTTAGAAATTTTTCATGAATGTCTGAATAAAATATAAAGCAAAGTGAAACTACACCAGGTACACGGTGTGATAGCTGCTTTTCCCATTAGCTACCCCTCATTTCTTTGACGTGTGGGAGAGTCCTTGCCTCAATGTCACTACTTGTCCCTTTTGTAGTACTGGAGGGAGTTTTAAGTGACTGTTAAAAGTGTATGCCTGCATATGCAGTTGTACTATTTACTATTTATTGACTATTAACAGAGTATTATATATGTCGAGTGTAAATGCCTACCTTATTAATTCTGTTTATTTAAATAAAATGAAAAATCCGTCATTTTCGAATAACTTGTCAGCCTTTTCCCCTCCATTACAACGGAAAAATCGTCAGAAAATTGAAGTATATGACTTAATAAAGCTACACAAAACCTATGAAACCCAGTAATCTGGGAAGAGACATTATCAATGTTATCAAAATTGACATCAAGGATGTGTCTTGGATTATGGTGCCTTTTTTATGTTGGGAATGTTTTAGAATGCCAGAGAGTAGATTATTACTATGATTTACCATAATAGGCAGCATAGTTTCCATGAGGTCTTGAACGAATTTCCCAATATGGATCATATTGAGGTCTCATTATGAATGGAGGAATTGCGAGCATTTCTCCTATTGAATTGTGCAGTAGTCCTTAGGATAACGTTCTGGAAAGTTTAGAGTTCCTTCCATCTTGTTTTACAAATTGTATCCAGACGAGCATGGCATCTCCTATCTTTATGCAATTGGTAACCAATTATTTTGTTTGTAAATGTTTATCAGCTAAACAGTAATTTTGCAAAAGGTCTGGTTTACGTATGTCATGATTAAAAAGCCAATCTGTGCTGCTATTTGTAAATCATTAAATGAATGTGTGACTATTTCCCTTCCCCTTATTTTCTCTGTGGATTTGTTTGTACAGATGCAAAATTTTGCTAAAGTTTGTGTTAACATTTAGCCATTTAAGTAAATTATGGGGATAAGAGATCCCCCCCCCCCCATATTTTAATGGAATAAAGTAACATATCTTATTCAGACAGGAGAAAGTAGGTCATAAACATGATGGTCAATGGACAACATCTAGAAGGAAATATGCTCTGATCATCACGTTTTGAAAGCTCCGATTGGTTGCTGAAGGTCACTGCGACAGCTCAATCAGTTACTGATTAAGTATAATCATTTGCCTCCTTAATCTGTTTCATTTCATCAAACGAAACTGAACATGTGCCTCATTGAGTAAAAGCTGTGGTTAGAGTAACAACTATTGAAAACTGAGCACATCTTTCTTTTCTTCCTCCGTTCATAATTCTGACAGCAAAGGACAATTGCATCGTTAGTGTGCGAATGCATGGTAAAAATTTCATGCCATTATGCTGCCACGTTATGCTAGAGAACGTGATAATCACTTCCGTCTGAATAAGGTTTAAGAATACAGTGATCAGGATAAAGGGCCAGTTTCTTATAATTTATGTGAAATATAATGTTTTTCAATCATTTCTTATGATTGGTGTGGGAAAAAAGTCCCTGTTTAGCAGTCTCTATATAAAGTAGGGATTTTATAAAAAGAATTCTCTTAAAATTTGTTGCCTCAATCGAATTAAATATACAATGTGACACAAGAGGTTACTTGCTGAGTGGTCTAAGGGTTTCCATAAAGTCCCGACTGGTTGACAAAAGGTCACGTGGTACGGTTGGAATGAGGTGAATCTGTGCATTCGTGCTTTAAGACAGCCAGTCAGGATTATTCGAAACTGAAACTGCCCTGTTAGCGAATATGATTACAATTAAAAACTCCCAAATTCTTATTATTCTTTTTCATCTGGCTGATTGCTTGCATTAACTTCATCCTCGACATGCTCTTAGATATGTATTTAGGTGTCCTTACTGTGGAAAAAGTTTTATCGCACATCAGATGGTTAAAGATTTGAAGTTTTTGAATTTCATCTCCATTTTGATTCCACTTAACCAGATAGAGCCTGATCTGGAGTCTGGGCTCGCTATGCGTGACCAGGCACACACAATGAATGATGCATTGAGGTTTTTTAGACTGCTCATTTTGCAACAGCTCTTGAACTGTTGCAACCGGTTGGACTATGGAAATGCCCTAAAGCATGGTTCCCACTAGCATAAAAACAATGGCAGAAACCATAAGACAGGAAATTTTCTGACGCAACTTCCTGCTTACAACTTTCTGCCTGACAGAAAAACTCGTGGTTTTTTCGAGTTGGATTGAGTCAAAGTCTACAAAGAAAAGGTAATTTTCTGTCGGGCAGAAAGACGAGAGCAGGAAGTGATGTCAAAAAATTTTTCTGCTTTGTGGTTTCTGCCGTTGTTTTATGCATGTGAGATCCACGCTTAAGTTTAAGCATCCCTAATCAGTACCATCTGCGTAATGACTAGTGGATGGAATGCTACCATATTTTGTGTATACATTTTCCAAACTGTGGAAAGAGTTCTTAGAAATAAAACCTTAACCTAAGATGCTACTTACTGATGCAGCAAGTGAAACATTTCTTGCAAGTTCTTTTATGGATTATTTAAACTAATTTTCCCTCCACCTATTTCACATGTTTCCCATGGTCTGAAATGTCTACACGTTAAATAAATGGTGTTCTAGTTAACTAAACTGCATTTTCATTTAAAAGAATGTTTTATTGAATGAAATACAATGTAAAGAGTTAAATATTTTAAGGAATTAAGGAAATTTTAAATATTGCAAATTTAATTAAAAGTAAATATATAAATACATTATTTTTATTTATTTAATTTTTTTATTTTATTTATTTTATTTATTTTATTTATTTATTTATTTTTTTTACAAACAGATGCTTTTATTCACGCATGTGAGGTTAGCGCGTTCTTTCTCAAATTATACTACACGGCTTCAGTGTGTTCAGTCTAGGTTACAAGCTCTTTCCATTCTAGGTCAGTGTGAACTTTTCCTTCATTTAATAACTACAATGCATAATTGTATTATATAAAATATGTATAATTATATGTAAATGCAAGGTGATTAGAAACTCTCTCCCTGATAAAGAAATTTAATAAAATAACCATAAGAGCGATACAATTTTTTAATTTTTTGTAATTAAGTTTTTAATCTCAAAAGTTTTTTCATATCCTAATTAAGCCCGAACATGTACCCCTATTTGTTGCTTGGAGAACATCCAGATTGCATTCAGTTTCTGACCTGTTCTCTGTTACTGATTGCAATGTGTACATAACAGGAACCTGTGTAGAAAACACTTTATCTTTAACATATCCCCGCAGGAAAATGTTTTAAGGGAGTAATAGTCATTTCCAGCAGATTTGACTAGATCATGAGACCTCTATTTTCTGATTTGCATCTGAGCTGAGTCGCAGTGCCAGATGCCAAAACTGACAGATGTTGAGATTGCACATCATTGAGCTGCCGATCTTAATCGACAAGCCAGTTTTCAAAGGATAAATAGGAGTCTTAGTGAATTAAGCTGCTTGAAAATCTCAATACTGACATAATTATGTTGTAAAATTTGAAATGATTGTTGCTTCCGATTGTTGTAGCAGGATGAAAAATGTTAAGTGGAGGAAGCCATCTTGATTTTCTGATTTCTTGGGCAGGAATTTTTCGATATATTGAATAAGTTTTCACAAGTCATCTGTTGGAATATATTTTCTGAGCGGTCAGTCAAAACTGGTTGCCGAATGCTTCATACCTCAGATCCAGTCAGATCCGATTTGATGAAAAATCCCTGAAGTCTGACGAATGTGTGAAAGCCATGGTTTAGGACCATCCCATCTAAACTATTTGTTGGGAAAAGTTAAAATTCAGAAATGGATGTACAGAAAATGCCCAATGTGGTCATGCACAGTCTTGTTGGAAACTTACCCACGCCTATTACTCTTCTAATTGAGGTTCCAAATAGCTCTCCGGATGTCATTTCTATATGGCCTGTAGTACTCCTTGTTGACTTTGTCCAGGTAGAACTCCTATGGATAATGCCAGCGCTGTCGAAGTGATGAGCATTAATTTCAGTCTTGACTTTTGAAAACTGAATTTCTGTTTTTGCGGGGATGCTGAGGAACTCTGTTGAATAGAAGCGGGGCACAGTTGGTACACAGAGAATAACAGCAGATACAGGTTTTCCTTTTGGTGAATCACAACGGTGAAATACACTAATTAAAGAAATGAAAGTAAGCACTAAAGTAATGAAATAAATAACTATAAAGACATATTAAATTCAAACACACACGCACATCCACCCACCCACCTAAAGTGCTTCAGCTTCTAAGGTATCACCCATTAAAAGAAGTTTGAGATGAACATAATACAAAAAGCTGCATGTATCGAACACAGTTCTTCTGTTATACAATTTCTTTATTAAGGCGAGAGTTTCTGATCACCCTGTATCACAGAGGATGTCCTATTTAACCCGACAAATCAAAATTACTGAAAAAATATGCATCATACAAAAAAAAAATATTTAATATTTTTATCATAAAGCTATCCAATGATGCCAAATCCCCCCCCCCCCCAATCCCAACCCTTTGATGGGGGGGTGGGGGGCTAAGAAATTTTCTCAAGAAATACAGTAAAAAGTAAATGTATGGTTGGGAAAACAGTTACGAATATCAGTCATATTTTTGTTTTATTTACACTATTTAATCTATGATAAATGTTTTCATAGAATGTATTGTGAGTAATAATGAAACTTTAGTTAAGCATGTCATCTTTTACAAAATTAAAAAAATAATGTAAACAAAATCACCTTCTCAAAAATTTTTAGTGGAATGCTTGAAATTAAAATCTCCAAATTCAAAAAATTAGTCACTACAGCAAGGAAACTATCAGCAATTATTTGACACCTAATAGGAACAAATTTCCCAGCAGGCTTTTAATGATCTCATTAGGAAAATAAGCAAGTCTGGAATAAATTAAGTACTCAAAATGATGACTTTGAATTTCAGTGCACTTGTTTATTCAAGCTTCAAAAGCATTCCTGGTGTAATTGCGGAGCAAGCATCCTTTCGTTGCATTATGTTTTTGCGAGTTGTAGGTGTTCTTTTATAAACTGCATCTTTTAAGTAACCTCACAAGAAAAAATCCAGGGAGGTAGATCTGGCTGGCCAGTGCACCGGTCCTCCTTTTCCGATCCAGCAATTATTGTAATCACGATGTAATACAGGGTGATTCAGTCAATTTCTGAACATTTCACTCGAATGACGTGCATTAGGGATAAACAATTGAAAGAATATGAGCGCCAAATCGAATTTCTAAATAGTTGGAGTTTGTATTTTTGCAATGGCGCTGCATGAAAATCGTATTGTTGAAAAATGGCGCCCGCTTTATCAACAGAGCAGAAATGCAAGGTTGTTGAATGGTATTTCGAGACAAAATCAGCTGTAACCGTGCAAAGAAAGTTCTGGAAGGAGTATAAGTGTCTAGACGCACCAGGCAGGCAAGCAATCATGGATTTTGTCAAGCAATTTTATGCCACTGGATGTGTTAAAGGCAAGAAAAAAGGCGGGAGCGGAGCTCGTGTTTGAACGGCCGAAGTTGTCGAAAATGTTCGCACAAGGTTGGTCGATTCCCCTACCAAAAAATCTGTTCGCCGCCTATCCATTTAAGAAGGGATGTCGTATACCACGACGTGGCGAATTTTGAGAAAGGATTTACACCTGTTCCCGTATAAGATCCATGTTTATCAGGAGTTAACAGACACTGGAAGACAGAAGCGACAACAATTTGCGATGGAGTTTGGAGCAGAAATGGAAGCCAATCAGGACATTGTGGACAACCTGTGGGTGTCAGATGAGGCCTTCTTCCTTCAGGTGATGTTAATAAACAATGTTCGTTTTTGGGGTTCCCAGTACCCTCATGAGATCCACAAGTCACTTCTTCATCCACGAAAGGTTATGGCTTGGTGGGCGATTTCCAAAAGAAGCATCATTGGTCCGTTCTTTTTTGAGGGCACCGTAACGTCACAGGCTTACCTTAACATGTTGGAAACCTTCTTCATCCCCGAGCTGCGAAGGATGCGTATACCGCTTCGACATCAATGGTTTCAACAGGATGGGGCTAGGCCTCACACCATTAATGAAGTGCTAGACTTTCTCAATCAGAAATTCGGAAATCGTGTCATTTCAAACAGGTTTCCAGATCGATTCGGAGATGGCTTTCTTTGGCCCCCTACGAGTCCTGACCTAAACCCATGTGATTTTTATCTCTGGGGGTTCCTTAAAGACAGTGTGTTCACTACAGCACCAAGAACCCTAGACCAGCTGCGACAAAGCATCGTCGACTGCTGCACCCTTGTGGATGCAGAAATCCTGGATAGAGCTATGAACAACTTCACCATTCAGCTGCGAGCAGTTCAAAACGTTCGTGGTGACCACATTGAGCATATCATCAAGACTTTTCCACGGGAATAAAAACTCCGAACTGCCTAAAATATCATACTGAAATGCTAAGTTTGTAAACATTAATGGGTCAATAAATCACAGTAATGAAATGGTCAGAAATTGACTGAATCACCCTGTACTACGGGTGCTACTAATAAATAATGTGCCAGATAACCATCATGTTGAAACCACTTACTCTGTCGCACTTCCTAGCTCAGGTATTCAAGCATTTGTGGTAGTTCGTCTTCAAGAATGTTTCAGTACTTGTTACCATTCAAATTACTGTCAATCGCCATATGGTACAATAAGTTTATCGCCAATTATTCCACATCAGACATTGACCGACCAAGGACGCTGATGGTAATGTTTTCTTCAGTGTGGGTTTTCTACACTACAATAATGCATGCTATGGCGGTTAACCTCACCATGGTTCGTAAATGTTGATTCATCTGAGAATAGTATACAAGCAAAAAAGTTCTTGCTTATTTGTATTTGCTCAAATGCCCATTGACAAAACATTAGTTGGGTTTGAAAGTCATCGCCATTTAGTTCTTGATGAAGGACACATGATACAGAAGAAATTTAGGGAACTTCAGCATTCTCCAAACACTCATATGAGAAATTTCTGATTGGTGCGTTATTTCTCTGATGCTTTCGTGGATTATGAACCACTGCAGCTAGTATTACTATTTGGTTATTTTCTCCACAAACTGTAGCTGCATGCACGCTTTTCTTCGGTTGTACAGTTCTGTCAGTAGAAAACTTTTTAACAACTCTAATAAAAAAACGTTTGTACTCTTTCAGGAAAATGCTCAGCATACAAATTGACAGCATCGTCGAAATTTCTTCTACATATGCCATAAATCAAAATCATTTCAATGTTTTCTTGCACAGGTACATAATCCATGATGCAAAATTAAAAGAATGTGGCATGGAACACTTTTCAAAAATTGATTAATTAAGCACTTCTCCTAATTAGAGAGGTAAATGTTTAATAATTATTGGATGGTCTCTGAATTACTATGGGCACAGACTATGGAGAGACTCCTCCAAAAATTATGAAAATCTTTTGTGTGATCACAGCGCCATCTATCACGAATCAAAAATAATTTTTCAGACAAAACTTGTTTTTTAGCATAGAAACCGACTCTGCAATTTCAGATTTGAAATTTCAACGTCGCCCCTCTGTCCCATCCATGGGGTGGGAGGTCAAGTTTGGTATCATAAGATAGCCTTTTTAAAATATTAAACACCAATTTTTTTTTTTTGTATTGTGTATTTTTTCATGTTATTTTGATTTGTCGGGTTAAATGGGGTACCCTGTATATATCAAGTGTCAGATATATAGGTAGTTAAATATTTAGTCACTTGAGTGAATGGGGAGTACAAAGGGAGTAATTGCCGATCTGGTTCGAATCCAGGTCTCAGATTTCCCCCTACTATTCCAATTTTACTTGTACTATGATATTTTTTTTTTTTTAAATATTTTAATCGTAATGTTTTCGGTCATAATCACATTGTTTAATTTCATTTGCAGAAAATGAACTATTTTACTATATTTTGATCTTTAAAGGACAAGTTCCACTAATAAACACACTCTTATTTAAATTGTTAGTTCATGACATTTATAGTACACTTCAATAAATATGATGATATTCCTTAAAAATCTGCGATGAAAACTGCAGAATACGACAGTAAGCGAAAAGCGGCGTCCGCCATGTTTTTGTCTAGCAGGCTGGCACTGTGACATAGCCGGCCTGCCCCTAAATTCAATAGGCGACATTGGAGAGCTAATCTAATTGCTTGTAATCTTCGAGACGACGTGATAGCGGCGGCCATTTGTTAAACGGCTGGTAGCACGTAGTGCGCGTTCGCAGGAACAATTCTTGTTATGCAATGTCTGTGCATGTACTCTCCTTTCTTTTTGGCTATGTTAACTTTTACACAGTGACTGTATTTCCTCCGTTAAAAAATGGTGTTTCTTTCTGATATCCCCTTGTATTTTGAGAAAAAGGGAGCTCTGCTTAAATTTGAGAATTTCCCCCCTTATAAAAATGTCCGAAAAGGTGGAATGTTTTAACTCTGATTATGTTTGGAAAAATATGGTATTTATGAAACTTGAACAAAGCTTGTCTCTTTTAACAAATATCTTCCTTACAAATGATAATTTTGGTTGCATTCTGCATTGATAGTTAAAGCAATGCTTTTTTTAATTTGCAATTTCTATTGATTATTAAAATTTAGAAAACATAATTTGATTGTATGAGGTATCATTTCGAATTTGGCATTAGGTTATGATATTCATTTGCTATTCGCGTACATTTTTTAGTGTTCTGCTTTCTATTAACGCACTCTGTATATCATATTCCTATTTACCGTAATTTTCGGTACTAATGCCGCGGCGGCTGATATGCCGCAGCAGCAAAAATTTAACATAAATGTAAAATCTCCGACAGTAGCGCGGCGGAGGCCTATACGCCGCACCCCCTCCCCCCAACACCACACACACAATCGGTAATCTAAAAACAGCTTTCTCATAAGCTTCAATAAAAGTAATACGCATTTCAGTGGGGAAAATTTTTTAATTTCTTACATAAAATATATTTCTGCATACATTTCTTCCAGCGCCGAATATATTTTTCGTCGAGTCCTGCCTGCACGATTGCTCTTAGGCCTTTTCAATCTTGGCTGTTAGTTTAAACTTTAAAAGCTGCTTTCTCCCCCTCCGATGGAGGGGAAGATATACTCCACCATGCTCTTGCTTATAATAATAATAATAATAATTAATAATACTGGTGCGCTCAAGCACTCTCGTGACCGTTCAACCCCACGCGCGCGCGCTCGTGAAACTTTTTATCTCGATGCTCTGGGCCGCACATGCCGAATTTTTAACTTTTAATAACAGAAACGCTGCGGTGTTACTAACAGAAATTACGGTATATAAAAATTTATGAAGAAACCAAGGTGATTTTATTAATGAGAGAGGTTGTAAGTTTATTTTTTAGGACCAAAGTTTTTATGTCCATTAAAATAGATATCCATTAAAATCGGGGAATAGATGTACTCCTGTGATTTTATATGTAAAATTCACTTATGGAAAATAAAAAAAAAATGCTTCTTATATTAATTAAATCTAAGAATTCTTCATTACTGTTAAGAGGAATCTTTATAGACAAGTTTGCATAGCCGTAGGTGGGGGCCACCATTGTCTGGTTGGAATAGCAGCAAACACTGCAATTTTCGCTGCTATTTTGAACGCACCATGGCAAAGTAAAGGGGTGATGTGAACAAAAAGTACTTTCTGGTTTACATTAAAATTAAAAAGTGTACCCAAATAGTATGTTGCAAGTGTACTCAAATGTAATGGTGACCTTAGGTGCTCTATATTGCTAAACTACTACTATTGGTGCCCTCTGTTGATGCCACTGCTAACCTTAGTGAGGTAAAGTCTATTAACAATGATGAAATGAAATGTAAAAGTATTCTTGGGGAAGGAAGTGATGGAATGTGTACAATTTAATTTCATTAACAAACCTCCTTAAATTCAGGTAATCCAGTCTTAGAACTTTCATTTTTAGAACAAGAAGCAAAGCTAAGCTTTGGGACTCTGCATAGCTTAGTGATGTGTGTAGTTGAAGTGATTAATTAATTTTGCGGTGACCACTAGTGATCTCGCGTAGATGCTATGAGAACGAGTTCTTGGAGATACTTTGCCACTGTGATCAGCAGCCCTGTGTAGCAAGCAAAGCTGTCTTTGTGTATATACTCTGTTCAATGGTTGTTTGAATGGGCATGTTCAATTAAATTTCAGATTTCAATTGTTAGACATTCTTGCTAAATAAAATTAACAATGCCTAACGATTGGAATTCAAAATTTTATCAGACACACCAGCCAAACCTTTGTTGGACAGAGTGTAAGTTTAACTATCTATACTTTTGAAGTCCAAGAACGTGAGTGGTTTATGCCACTAATAGCAGATTTATGCCATGCTCGGTTTCACTCTTATTTGATTGTTTTTGTTTTGTTTGATTTGATTGTGTAGAATTAGACAACTTATGAAATTTAGGATTAAACAAGAGTATTTCAATTAATATTATTAACATTTCATTTCACTTTTTTTTTTCTCTGCAGTTTATTCCAATGCCTTACAAGATAACTTTAATTCCTTGTTATATAATGGTTTAATAGAAGAATTGGTAGACGTTTTGGAATTAACGGATCCAAAGCTTATTGTAAGTATGAATTTGAGATTAATATAA
This sequence comes from Rhysida immarginata, assembly GCA_023313115.1. Lineage (NCBI taxonomy): Eukaryota > Metazoa > Arthropoda > Chilopoda > Scolopendromorpha > Scolopendridae > Rhysida > Rhysida immarginata. The sequence continues at coordinate 536,821 of JAHWFO010102602.1, forward strand.
GGGTGCAAGTTAATGTGCTCTTAGAGTGTGCTCTCAAAAGTAATCTACATTTACCATATCTTTTAGGAAATTAAAGCATCTTCTCTTCGAACGTTGACATCAATAATTCATCTTGATAGAAATCCAAAGTAAGTTTTTTTTGTCTTGAATGAAATTTAACACTGAGATTTTTAGCATTTATTTATTTAAAAATAGATTCAGGAAGGGAGTGATAGAATATGAAGAGTTTAATTTCATTAATAAACCTGCTTAAATTTGATTAATTTAATTTCCAGAAATGGAAAGCTGAAGTTGTCATTTATATTAATTATAGCTTTTAAACATCAGTCAAGTTCAGAGATCATAAAAATAGTTCGCACATTATAACTTGGTGAATTTATATCTTGCATTGTCCTTGGCTACTACTTAGTTAGTGGGAAGTAGGTTTATGCGAAGTGTTCAGGGATCATGCCCTTCATGTGGTTTGTACACGAACTAAGCACGTGCCCTTCATGTGTCTTTTGCAGGAAAGAACTAAATACATGAATATTTCCAAGGTAGTTTTGTACATTTTGTATGTGTTATCCTCCAGTCCAGAGAAGCTCCAGGTTTTGATCATTCAATGACTGTGAAATTTTGATTTTGAAATGGATGAGGAGAGTGCACGCAGATTCGAAAAAAAAATTCAAAAAGTGGAAAAAAGATATAAGTAAAGGGTTAGCACAAATGAATGACCGGATTTTAAAAATTTATATTTTCGAACCTATAGACCTCTTTAGAGAACATTACTGTCTGCCATTACACACTGTCTTTTTGACTCCTAGGCGTCGTATTGTCCTGTAGCGAAGCTGCAGAAATAACGAGCTATTGCACGAACTATGGGGTTTGCTATATTTTCGTTCTAACACAATTTCTTCTTTTGAATCGTTGTAGTTCACGTTTTCTACTTTTTATTTTATTTGCACGACCGTAATGGCGGCGCCCATGAGATGACGTAATGAAAAGGTCTATTACAATAAGTGATATACGAAATTGAAGAAAAATAATATACCAAGGTCTAAAAATAATATATATAGGTTGTTTTTTTATGGGTTTACTTCAAAGACACTATTTTTGAACGACCGACAACACAGCAAGAACATCAAAATTTTTGATGCTATAAGATAGGGTAAATAATTAAATAAAACTGCATAATTGCATAATGCATAATTTAATTTTGAAAACTTTTATTTATTTAATAAAATGAACAAATATTCACTATATACTGAACACCGCGAAAAAAATTCTATGAGATAGGTGGGGTCGTTGACGTCATACGAGCGAAAGGAGTTTCCAGTCCTGCAGTCATTACTGCTAAAGCCTCATTTATTCAACCGAGGTAATTCTGAGATCAACTCGAAAAAAGTTCTCGAGAAAAATGCCATGTTATTTTTTCTGGGAATATTTTTCTGACTAATTTTGCTGTAAACATCTTTTTTTTTTTTTTAATTCTCATAAAAATGTCAATTTACATTGAGCTATTTATTAGTGAAATCAAAAAACGACCTACTCTTTATTAATTTTTATTTAAAAGAATGCTCAGATAAAAATCTTAGACAAATTATGAACAGAAATATGCAAACAGATTATTCAGGAATTGGAATAAGATAGGCTATATAGAATTTTTTTCTCTTTTATATTTTTTAGCTACAGGAAATTTGTTTCACGTATTTTTTTTTTCTTTCCTCCCCTTAAACGATGTAAGCATGTGTTTGTATATGTGGTAAGGAAAAAGTATAGTAGGTGGTATATATCAGTTTGTTAGAGGGGGGAAAGGGGTCTGGTGGGTGCAGCCCCTCAATCTTTAAAAAATAAATTCACTTTGCTTGGTCGCATGATCAGTCACATAATCAGAAGGGAACATTAACCAGTATCTATAATTAGATATATTTATGGGCACCGGTTCATCCCGATCGTAGGAGAAATTGACACAGGTGAACTTACACTGGTAGAGAGTGAAATCATTATAACCAAGTAAATATATAAGAGAATGTTATAAATACATTGTTAATATATAAAAATTGAAGAGTCTAATTGTTAATCAATCAATAATAAGGCATGTTAACAAACCAATCGACAATTGATTAAGTATGTAAATATGAATTGATTTAACAATAGACAGGGTGAGGCATTTATCTTGAGACAACTGAATATCTCGGAAACTTAAGCATTGTACGAAAAAATGGGGTTTACATAGATAAAATTGGGTTCAAAACTTTAAAAGTTCCACACTTTCAGGGACTCTATCTCCTAAACGGTTGGATCAGTTGAAAAAACACCAAGAATAAAACATTTCTCGAATATTGTGTACAATCTTGAATATACCATTAAAAATAGGGGTTCCTATTTAAGATTTCAAAGTTACCCCCAGCCCCCCTCACAAGGGGGAGGGGGTTATTTTTTAACTAATGAATTTCCCCGCGAAATAATTCACTTTTGATTTTGGACATTTTTTCATAATGTTTCCGAGATATTCAGTTGTCTCAAGATCAATGCCTCACCCTATATATGTACCCCTTATATATATAATTGTCACACATTGGGAAAAATATGAAATATAAACAAAAATAAAAAATGAGAAACAAGATGAGAGGTCAAGGCCAGTTCATGTATAAATTGCTCACTTTTAAATTCTTGTAACTTTTACTTGAGTATTTGAACCCGACACATACATTAATCAAATAATGAAAAATAAAATAAAATTCAAGTTTGTTGCAAATTTGAACTTGAATAATGCTAGTGCAACAAGGAACATTTCAATTTTTTATAAAAAACTACTTAAGTTATAAAAATTATAAGTTGAGTTAGATGCATGTCCTTTGTTATAAAATGATAAAATTGATAGGTGAATTTTGGTGTCGGTTGCCCTTTAAAGAATGCATTTATGTAGCATTAGGAACCATTGACAGTGTGATACGCAAAATGTGTGGAACGAACTTGATTACAGATTAGAAGTTTATTGTGTAACAAAAGGGTTACACATGGAACATTTGTAGTTGAAAAAAAATCTTTGTATATTTTTCTTTAATTTTTTGTATCACTTATTGTAATAGTCTTGAAAATATATAAATTTTTAAAATCTCGTCATTCATTCTATATAACCTGCCATAATATAAGATAAAATCTCACAAACTAATAAGAAAGTAAATACCAGTTGTAACTAAAACAGACACAAGTTGGAGTAGCTATGGCTGCTGCCAGTCAAGCAGAAAAAAGAATCTGATCTCTGTTTGTACAAGCTGCTACTAAACCCAAGAAAAATACTCGTGTACTCCTCAATCAGAAAACATAACTGCCAATTAGATCTTATTATTAATCAAGAAATAGCCAACAATGAAGTCTCGTCCTCAATTCGATTAGATAAAATACAAGGGGCGATTGATAAATAAGGTCTCCATGGCTGTAACTTTATTTGTTAACCGATTTTCAAAATTCTTTTTGTATCTTATACTCACATTTGTCCTCTATGTAATGCACTATTCACTTTTCGACATAGTCCCCATCCCTTTCCATGCATTGCGCCAATGCATGACTAGTTGGGTGAACCCGTCGGAGAGGAATTCCGGAGGTTGTCGACACCAGGATTGAATGGCAGCTTTGGACCCTCTTTTGGAGTACGATAACGTCCACCCGCACACGAGTCACCACACACCAGAGGCGTTGCAGCGCCTACAGTTCGAAGATGAAAAATTGCAGTTCAAAATGAAAGACTTTGCACATTGCGACTTTCACCACTTCCCAAAGAAGAAAGAGCCCCTTAAGGGACACGAGTTGGTTCTGACAGCGAGGTAAACGCTGCCATTCAATCCTGATGTCGACAACAGCTCTGGAATTCCTCTCCGACAAGTTCACCCAACTAGTCACGCGTTGGTGCAATGCGTGGAAAGGGATGGGGGACTATGTCGGAAAGTGAATAGTGCATTACGTAGAGGACAAATGTGAATATAAGATACAAAAAGAATTTTGAAAATCTGTTAACAAATAAACAAGTTACAGCCATGGAGACCTTATTTATCAATCACCCCTCGTACTTATCATCCCAGCATTATAAGAATGAACATTGTGGTAATAAATAAATAAACAATAAGAAACTAATCCCAATACCAACTATAAACGTCATCAAAAGAGATAATAATGAATCATTAAAGAATACCTATGTGGGTTTGTGGTGTTTATTTTTTTTTGTGTTATTGCTATTGTGTCCAGTTTTTTGGCACACTTTATTTACGTTAATAAAAATTTGAAATTTAGATTCTTGGGATTGAGAAACGGAATCGTCGAGGCAACATTATGTTGTGTGGGTCAAAACGTACGGATAGATGTGGGTCAAAACTGCAGAGAATGGTAACAGCATGAGGAACAGTACTGACGGCATTGTCAAGCATGACGAATAAATGAAAGTGCCCAGAGTTTCCGAAAAAAAAATTGGATAAAAAATTGATATAAATAAGTTGCACACCCTTTAATAGTGGGGATTGCTTGGGGGAAGGGGGTACTCTAGTCTTATAAAGCTCCACATTCTGACTCATTCTATGAATTATGAATAACTTTCACACAATTAACTACCATAAGTATTCTACAATAATGCGAACCCACTCTCAGAGCGCCCCCCCCCCCCCAAAAAAAAAAAAAAATAAACTAAATATTTTACTGTCTTGTATAATGTTATCCCCATTTTTTGATTCGTCCTTGATTTACGAAAAATAGAAAATTCAGGAATATACAGAAAAATCTTTGATTTTGAAAATGCATAACCTGGATCTTTACAATTAAAAACCTTCAAAATCTGATTCATTGTTGCCTGATTCTTAAAAGTTCTTTGGTGGGTATTAAAAAGTAATAAGTGTATTTAATTTTGAAGAAGATAAAAATAACACAGTTGCAGTAGATTACATGTACTTTTATTGTGTGTTCGTTTTTTGAAATTGTTACAGTTCATATTATGTATTCATGCATTAAGTACCTTAATTATTTATTTTTATAAAACGTTCTTTGACAATTTCAGGAGATAGAACGCAGTGGCTGTTGAAAAGCTTTACTGGACAAAAATTTATTTCACTTTTTACCTTTAATGTTACATATTTATTTTATGGCATGCCTATATTGTTCAATTATTATCAGTAAACACTGTTAAAAGAAGTTATAATAAATGAAACTTGATCACAATGACTTTTTCACGAATGGCATCCCCATCTTGTTTTCGAGAATTTACTTTTGCATTACATGTAGCTTTTGGAGACGAAAAATTAAGTAAAAAGGGAATTAATGTACTGTGTACAGTCAACCGTTGACAACCAGACCTCTGAAGCGGCCAGTCCATT
>JAHWFO010102602.1:542559-596498 GCA_023313115.1 Rhysida immarginata
ATTTGATTGACGCTTTAATTCAGGCTCATAGGCTCGTGCCCATGTCTCATCAATGGCGACAATACGCTGCAGAAATGAGTCTCCTTCATTGCGGTATCTCTCCAAGTGGGTGCCAGCCAGTGCATACCGGTGCCATTTCTGTACTTCGGTTAGTCGATGTGGAACCCAGCGGGAAGCAATTTTCCTCATGTTGAGAGATTTCTTCATTATGTTTGATGACTCAGACCAACCTCTAAGGATAATTCTCGGACAGTCCATCGGCGGTCTATGGTAAGGAGACCGCTCAGGATGTCAATCTGCTCTTGAGGAATGGAGGGCCGACCTGTGCGTTGCAAATCCGCAGTCTCATTCCGACCCGAACGAAATGCTTGAACCCATCGTGCTACTCTCCTATACAGTAAAGCATTTGTGCCACAGGCTTCCACTAATCCTCGATAGCATTCTGTTGTACTTTTGCCACGGGCAACCTCGATTTTAAGCCACGACCGCTGATCATCTTTTGAAAACATGCTTTAGAGCGATGGAAACAAAACTCCTCACTTTAACGCCACACAACAACTACCCTTCTAAGCAGATCGACTGTTTTTTGCACTCTACTCATCGACAACAGCGCCACCTCACCGCTCCTATATCCTATTTGCGCATGCCCGCCCTTCTGCGAGTTTCAAGGTTAAGTTGCCACTATTTAATTTACAGCCCTCGTATAAAGCAATCCCACAAATTTAGGTGCTTTTTTTTAGGTCACAATTTTTTGCATTATAGTAGAATACTTACTGTACCTATGCAAAGCCATTCCATGCACTTCTAAAAATTTTACGAGAAAAAAAATTCATAGTTTATTTCAATGTGTGCAGTTTATAAATATCCGAATTGTAGAGTAGGAATCTAATGTAACATTGTAGATGAACTTCATGAATTTTTTGAGAAGTACATCGAATGGCTTTGCACGAGTAGTTTAATTAGGTGAAAGCTATGCATAGAAATTTGTGTGTGTGTGTGTGTGTTTGTGTGTGTGTGTACAAGGGTGTCTCCTTGTTAGTAGTGAAAAAAATTCACATTTGCAATGTGCATTTTAAAGTTATTGTCATGTAACCTGTCTTAGAAATATTTCTCATTGTAGGTTGAATACAATTATAGATGCAACAGGTGCATCTTCTTACCATGGTTTTTTGCCCTTACTTGTTAGAAGTTGTATACAGTCTTTAACAGGTGGAGTTTTATATCATCTATATTTGAATTGAAAATATAAAAAAAACTGTAATTTATGATTTAAAGGTATATTTTATTTTAGATCCAAGTATGGAACCTTTTCCTTTAACTTTTGCTACTGCCCTGTTCTCGTTCTTATATCATCTAGCCAGTTACGAAAGTGGTAAGCATTTTTTTTTTCTATTTAATTGAAGTAATTATAATTATGTGCTAAATGCAATCGATAAGATAAGACTTATTTAGTCAATGTGATATGCTTTTGCTTTTTTTTTTTTTTTTTTTTTTAATCATTGAAATTTGAAACCTTAGGAAAATTAATGTATATTTTATGGTGTGATTAATTATTTTTATAAATTCAATTTTTTTTTACTTGAAGTTTATCTAAATTGATATATTGGAAATGTGGAACTTGTTGTATACTTATACAGTATAACTCTGATAATACGAACTCGTTGGGGGCCAACAAATTTTTTCGTATTATCCGGGTTTCGTATTATCCAGAACAATAAAAACAATTCATAAGTCGTGTATATTTACTGTAAATAAACTGCTTTTACTATAACTTTATTTATTCATCCAAGAATTACAATTTATGAAAAAAGTTCGAGATCGGATGCAAATTGCAAGGCCAAAGGTTTTGTTCGGGCTCGAAACAAAATTTCAGGATCAAAAATGGCGTCCTATATATGCAAAAGTGTAGCTTGTGGGATATTCAGCGATTTGAGAAGCAAATTAAACGTTTTTAATCAAAAATTTTATATTTGTGAGATAGAATATCACAGACTTTAATTTTAGAAGTATAAATATATTTATAACATTACAACACGTCATTACAAAATGCTCTCGAAATCGTCGCTGCTAATAGCGCTACAGCTAACGGAACTTGACTTTGCTACTTGAACAATCAGTTGGAACTACAGCCATAGATTCCATTGTTTTAATATAATTTTTAGCGGATTCTAGCGGATTTTTGCATAATTTTAGCGTAAAATTCGCTAATATAGCGGAAAATCCACTAAGTTGGCAACAGTGTATTGTATAAAAAAAGGTTAAAAACCCGATCGCTGCAAACATTGCTACCCAATGAAAGTTATTCACATATTGTACTGTATTTGCTGCTCTACACTGTTTATCCCATCACAGTTGGCTATTAAAATCGTTTTTTAGTATGAAATTTTCATTTATTTTGCAAATTTTTTTTCATATTAACCGGGTTTTACGAAAAAATAGTTCATATTAAGGGGGTAATTTTTCCAAGTAAAGTAACCAAACGGGACCGGGACCAAAAGTAATTTTGTATTAAGCGGGGTTTTTTGTATTAACCGAGTTTGTATTATCCGAGTTATACTGTAAATGAAAATTGCAGCAAACAAGTTATAATTGGGCTTGAGCTATTGTGAATTTCCATCGAGAGTAGACATCTTGAATGTCTGCTGAATTCACTGATTAGGGGCTCATTATTTCTATTTTTGGACTCTCCTCCCGTTCAGGCTTGATGAAACTATAGTAGATCCAGTGACTTGGAATAGGCATGCCCAGGTGTTAATATAGATTAATCATGTCAGGCAATTGACATGCATGGGATTTCTTCATTTTCTATGCAGGCCTCAGTCTGTTCACAACATGCACAATGACCACGATCATAATGGCTACCTCTATTTCTTCAACGAATTATTATTATTATTATTATTATTATTATTATTATTATTATTGTTCTTGGAATTATTTATTTATTTTTTTATCTGTTCCTTTTATAAGTACATTGTGGACTCGATCTAATGCGGTCGTCGGGAGCCACGATAAAGTAATACAATACATGCAATACAAGTACAGTATTGCAATGATTTTTCATTTGTGATATTGTATTACTTTGTTGAGGGTCAATAATCGTGGAGAAAAAAAATTTTAAACCTGAAGTTAGAAATCGGAAGCCAGCCAAAATCGCTGTGCATCGGACTGCGTTCGAATGGGTCCACAGTGTATCATTAACCCAGTTTTTGGACCTTGGCAACATAGGGCATCACCCTCCGGTTTATCTGGTGGGCTGTTTCCCTGCTGTTATTGCATTACATTAAAAATATTATTATTAAATTATAACTTTAATAATTTTGATCTAGTGACATTAAGGGGCATGCATTTTCTTTTATTTATTTAAATTTCTATGTTTCTCATCCAACCCTCTCTTGGTTCAGACCTGTTATTGCTTGTTGGTTATAACTTCGTCAACTCGGGGTTTGACCACTCGGATTATCTGATTGGCCTTTATCCTTCGTTGTTGGCACTCTTTTTCATTTTTTTCATTACTATCATTAATACTTTATTATTCTTATTGTTATATTTTACTCTTGTTCTACCCCGACTTAACTTATCTCCTTTTGTCTGATTTTCTTTTGCGTTAATTATGTGTATCATTTTTCTCTTTTTGTTCACTTTATATGTTTTCATTAACCCCGTTTTGGGCTTCGGCCTGTAGGGGGACAACATAGGGTTTCACCCTCTGGTTTATCCGGTGGTCTGTTCCTTGTTGTTGTTACATTATTATTATTATTATTATTATTATTATTATTATTATTATTATTATTATTTTTTAATCTTGGATACATTTTGATACATTTCATAATATTAATAATGCATGTCTAAGTACAATGAAATCTAATATTGTAATTGTAAAATATTTATGAATTTAAGTAATTTAAAAATAAGTTTTATAGTAAATACAAAGTTTGTCAAAATATAGAACAAAGTACCAAGGCCAAGAAAATAAAACTATCCAAATAAAAGATAATAAGGAAAACAAAATAAATAAATTATTTATACTTTATAATCTATAAAACAAAATTTACAAAAATTTCTTATATAAAAATATTCAGACCGGAAAAGAAAAAAAAATTGTTAAATACAGTGCTCCCTCTACATAATGCAGTGATGCCGCCAGGCAAAATCAGCGTGGCGCAGCGCCATGCTGCCTCTTGCCCCGCCACGCTGCCCCTCGACACTGCACAAACGCAAGAAACTGAAACCAGTAAATGCCAACAATGTGTGGCTTAAGTATTCATTGGAGCTTATCATTGTGGCGTGAGTGATTTAAAGCCTAAGCATTTTAATTAAACTGCTACGTACATTCATTTAAAATATTAACTAACTGCATCAGTTTAGTTGGTAGCCGTGACGAGCTGTTTATTGCGTTACTCCTTGTGCTTTTTTTTATCCTGCGCGCTGACAAGTCCAGCCTTTTGTATTCGTGTGCGGTGGTTTCCTGTGGTCAAAGTATTCCTCAACAAGCTTTTATTTTTAAATTAGAATTAATAAAATGTTGAGGGATAATACAGATCAACTGTATAAGGTATATAAAATTTCAAAATCTTAGTGCAATCATTATTCGCAATTTTATCCTGCAAAAATAGTGCATAAATTGTTGAAAAATATACTTTAAAAACTGTTGAGGACTGTACTTCGAGATGATGTCGTTTTGTGGCATCCCAAAATAAGGAAGAGATTAGCCTAGAAGAAATTAGAAAGCCTTAACCTAATTGCATACAGATTCCGAAGTTAGCATTATACCTTAAAAATATAAATGTAGATCACTAAAATACCCATGTACTTTTATTAACTTTAAAGCAATAATTTAGCTGCATTCAGTGCCCCTTTCAGACATTCAGTGCCCCATTGCCTTCGAAAGCGCCATGCTGCCCTTTGGTTCTGTAGCCATCACTGTAATGGCTCTAGGCCTAAAAGCAAGGAGCGTTTTCTTCAATAGCAGTGTGGCCTTCATGAATTGTTTCTATAAGTTTGAATAATGGACTGCACTGAGGACTTAAATTTATATGGATTTTTATCATTGTAGAAATAATTCGTTTTATTATTCTTAGAATTTTTAAGTTCGTATTTCTAATTTTATGTCCTTTTTGGTAGACCCATGTTTTTATTCATGTTGGGTCAATCAAATTCCTTGTGTTTAGGGAGGAGAGTATGTTCTTTTAAATTTTAATATTTATTTTATTTGTAAATTATGATTTTTTTTTTTTTTTTATGTTTTAGTTTTGTTTTTTTCAAATATTGAAATTAAAATTTTATACTTGATCTATTGGAGAAAGCTTTGTTTTCCAGTTTTATCCATTAGAATTTTATCAACCATTACCTCTAACCATGAATGTATCAACAGTTTTTATATTCTGAAATAAAAACAAACCAAACAAACAAACAAACTTTGTTATATGGAGTTGCCATTATAAATTTGCTTATAGGCCTAGTGCCGTAATGTAGAGGGAGCACTGTATTAGTTAATGAAAATACCCATTTCTTGAGTTCAGTATGCCAATTTCTAATCAAAGGTTTACATTTGATATATGGAAGAATGAAATTACATATTCTTTTAGAAAGAAAATAATATTGGTGTGAGGCAAAAATTCTTTCGAGGTATTTGTATTGTGTATAATGTAATAACATAACTTTTGGAATTCGAGAACAAACTATTCACAGCCAAGCTAGGGCGATTGTGTGGAATGTATTTTTTTTATTTTGAAGTCGAGGATCCTGATAAAAGCCATTCAGCGTTCGGGCAATTATAGGAAGACACATGGCCACTCCCATTTATTGAAGACTTGCTGATATATCTGGCCTTGCTCAGCCTTTTTTTGATGAAATTTTTCAATATCTGAATGTGAATATACAGAAAAAATGAAAACATGAAAAAAGATTGAATTGATATAGTAAAAATTCATATTGAAGAATCGAAAAGAATTCTTTTAAAATGCTCCCAGTGGATGGCCTCTCCAACTACCGGCCCTTAGGCAGTTTTACTATCAGTACATTCATTTTTTTCAAGAATTTTTTTGGCTAAAAAGCTCCAACAAATGCAGACGAATTTGTTTCAAATACATTTGGATTTTTAATGTTTAGCATTATTGGACCTGAGTTAATTTGAGAGTCAAAAGAAGACTTTGCAACTGCTTCGAATTCCTTGGATTTTCTTGCAACATTTCAAATTGGCAATAAAAGTTCATCATTATCCTTTTCAGTTTCCTGCTGACCACGATAAAATAACATTTGTGTCCATAAGTTATTTTGTAGCAATGATGTTTTATTGCTTGGCAATTGTTTTACCCTTGGCAACGCACGCACAAGCAAAATAATATAAGGATATATAAGCTGAGGCCGTGCTGAAACGCATTGTTATAACAGCACAAACAATCAAAAAACTTAAAGGATAAGAAGTAAAGGCTGTGTTTATATCACATTGCTTGGCAACCAATTGTTTCAATCCTAGACCAACCAGAAAGCCAAATGCCAGCCACATGCTAACATCTCAGTTTTATATAGTAGATAAAACGTAGTCACATCCCCAATGCAGCCAAAAATCTTTCTTGATAACCTTTCTTCCTCAGCCTTCGTTAAAAAATAAAAGTTTTTGTGAGCTTTTCCTATAGGATCAAGTGATTCATGGCAATGGAAGTTTTATGCCCTGTGTCTTCCTAAAATTGCCCGATGATAGAGGAAACATCTAAATAAGCACAAGTTTCAGCGACTTTGAAGTATCAAAATATCTTTATAAGTAAAGTAGGATGTAGATAGGCCTACTTTAGAGACTGAATCTCCCTAGTTAGATTTTATTTTTTTTATTTAATAAACCCTTTATTTTTTTTTAAGATTGACACATTAAAAGGCCATTTTAATAGCCAGCAAAGAAAGAAGCTAGAACCTTTGTTTTATACACCTTAGTTTATTAAGTACACCTCCCTAATCATGTGTTGCACCACCCCTAGCAGCTATAACAGCATGGATTACTTTGGCGTGATTTCAATTAGCTGCTGGAAGCATTGTTCCGTGATGTTTTGTCCATGCGGATGTATCATCTGCTCCCAGTTGATGCTTATTGGATGGTGTTGGATCCATGCCTTGAATAACCCGGCCCAGCTCATCCCAAAGATGTTTGATTGGGTTCAAATTCGGGGACTGTGGTGGCCAGAGGAGTAAGTTGAATTCATTATCGTGCTCCTGGAACCATTCCATGACTATACGAGCCTTGTGACTCGGAGCATTGTCCTGCTGGAAATATCATTCCGATGGGGGAAACACTGTAGCCATGAAGGGAAGAACATGGTCAGCAACAATGTTCAGGTAGCCCTGACCATTAAGGCGTTGTTCTACAAGTATCAGCGGACCAAGAATATGCCAGGAAAACATTCCCCAGACCATTACAGAGCCTCCACCAGCCTGAACAGTGGAAACCAGACAGGAGGGGTCCATCGCTTTGTGCTGTTGTCTCCAAATTCTGCGTTGGCCATCTGCTTGGTGCAATAAGAAATGGGATTCATCCGACCAGCAGACTTTCTTCCAGTCGCCGATGGTCCAGTGTTGAAATTTTTTTGTGGTTTTTGGTGGAGATTAAAGGGACCAGGACTGGATGTCTGCTGTTGTAGCCCATCCTTGCCAATGTATGACGTATAGTGCATTAACAAATTGTATTCTGCAGTTCTGTGTGGAACTCCACGGTTAATTGACGAGTCGTGCCATTTCTATTCGCACGAACAAGCATTCCCATCCTACACTCGCCCCTTGATCAAAGAGTTGTTTGCGACCACAGGCTTGTCTCTAGCTGATTTTCATTTGGTTGTTTAATCAATCCTGGTAAACCTTTGACATGGTTGTTTGGGAAAAGTCTAGAAGACTTGTGGTTTCGGAAATACACAGTCCACCTCGCTGGGCACCAACTATCATCCCGCTTGAAGTTGCTGAGATCCTTTGTTATCCCCATGGTGACAATGAAATACATGCAGTGGACAGGTGTATTCTCGCTTTATATTGGTACCGACTCACACGTGATGAACTGATAAGTATAATTTCTATGTCAACGGATTTGCATAGTCATGGGTGTTCCTTAATAAACTGGCCACTCAGTGTATTTTTATTTAAATATTTGTAGTATATAAATGTTTATTTGCAATTCATTTTTAAAGCTATTTTAATTCTTGTTAAGAGAAATAACAAAAGAAGTGAATATTTATTAAGGAATAAAATAACATTGATATGTTGACTTCAAAATATAGAGACTTTGCAAAAACTGTCACATTAGCACATCAGTAAATTTTTTGACGATACCAAATAAAACACTATTTATTCATACTGTGAACATGATTATTACATATTTTCAAAAATAAATAGCTTTTAGTTTTTTTACAAAAAAATAATTTGAAATAATCAGTACATAAAAGTGTCTCAAGGTATAGAGACTCGCCTCCAAACTGAATGGTCATAACCTGTTTTAAATAAAATTTGCCCTTTAGAATAGTCCAAATTATTAAGTAAGTTATAATTTGTATTTAATTCCTGCACAATAAAGAGTGACAAGAAACATGCCTCGTGGAAAAGACGTTTCTAAAGATGAAATAAGTGAAATCTGAAGGTTGACAGCAAATAGCAAGACAGTTAGAGAAATTTCTGCTGAAATTGGAAGATCCAAGTCTGTTGTACACAAAATCATTGCAGAGCAACGGATATGTGAAGCTAAGAAGAGAACAGGACTGCCAACAAGCACTACTGAACGAGATGTGCGCCAAGGTTTTTCGGCTTGCTGCTACTGGTACAAATTCCTTATGGAAAATATCACGTGAATTGGGTGGACAAATATCCAAAGATACTGTACACAGAAGAATTAAGGCAAATCCTGTACTTGTTTACACCAGGAAGAAGACAAAACCACGTCTTACCAAGGAGCACAAGAGAGTTCGATTGGAATGGGCTCGGGAGCATATGTCATGGACAGATGAGTGGCTTTCTGTAATTTTTTCTGATGAAAAGAAGTGGAACCTGGATGGTCCGGATGGAAATGCATTTTACTGGCATGATTTGAGGAAGGAACCAGAATCCTTTTATAGCAACCTGCAAGGTGGTGGAAGTGTGATGGTGTGGGCTGGATTCTCCTTCAATGGGCCTACCAGTTTGGCATTTTTGACTGGGAGACAAAACTCCTTAAAGTACCAATAAACACTGGAAAACCACTTGGTACCTTTCATGTCTTTTTTTGGTTGGGAACAATGGCATTTTTCAGCAGGACAATGCTAATATACACAAATCGCGGTCAACAAACCAGTGGTTTGAAGCACAGGATATCAATGTGATGAGGTGGCCAGCCAAAAGTCTGGATTTGAATCCTATTGAGAACCTTTGGGTAAACAGTACTCTTCCATTGCAAAATTGAAAAGTGAAATCGAAATGGTTTGGTTTAATTTGGATCCAAGTCTTCTTCAAAACTTGATCTCATCAATGAAAGATAGTGTTTCAAGTAATTAAGTCCAATGGTAACTTTATTTGAACATGGCTTGAACATTGTTGTTTATTTAGGTGTGTCTCTATACTTTTGAGACACTTTTTTTTACTGATTATTTCAAAATATTTTTTTGTAAAAAGAATGAAAAGTAATTTTTTTTTGAAAATATGTAATAATCATGTTCACAGTGTGTAAATAGTGTTTTATTTGGTATGGTCAAAAAATTTACTGATGTGCTAATGTGACAGTTTTTGCAAAGTCTCTATACTTTAGACAGATTTTATAACCACTGAAGTGTATTTCGATCTCAAACGTAGTTTATCTCAATTTTTTTGCACTTTTAAAGCGAAATCTTTTTTATACACTTATTAAATGTTTTGATGCTAACCGTAAATTGAATCGCCTAATTTTAATGTATCTATAAAGTTGTCACATTTTGGTGAAACAAGAAGCCTCGCAGGAAGCAATAGGGCCACGTGATCAGCCACCACGGGGAAAAAAAAATTTATTAAGAAAAAAAATAACATTCATTGATTGATGTAATTAATTCTCCATATCACCATTATAGCGTGCACAAAAATAATGATAAACATTTATGGAGGAGGGGAGAAAAAAAAACAACAAATAAACGTCGAGTGTTGAAAACATCGACGGATAAAGAATGTTTAAGACTCGCCGAAGTTGCTTAGTTTCATATTTGCTGAATAAAATTTAGTTTTATCTAAAATTCCTTAATAAATTATATTCACAATGCACAGTTCTGAGTGTTTTTGATTTAGTGCATTTTCAGAATACACTGTTAGGTCTGATCGCTGACAATGTGTACATTCCGATAGGCCTAATTCGCCGACGAATTTTCTGCACTTTTGAAACGTTGTTTTAACACAGATCCTCACTGAATTTTCCTGCTATTTCTAACACTCCTCTGCTGAAGTAAAAATAGTACTCAGTAATAAATGAATTTGTGATAATTCTTAGAAACAACGGAAGGAAAATTAATTTTGACAGTGGCTAACCAACGTGAAGAACGATGTTGAAGTTATGAAATATTTAGTAAAAAAAAGAAAAAAAGACAATCGGGACAAAATCGTAATGTAATTCCATTTATAAATAAGATTATACAGGGTGATTATAAATGATTCATCGGGTTTTAAAAGACTGTATTGACAGAATAATGAGTGTTACATGAAAAGAACCAAAGGCTGTCCACATTTTAGTTGTAACACTACAAATGTTCAATGTGCGCCCCCTTTGTCAGTCAACACCTGTCAATGTGGTAATCTAGCATTTCCTTATCAGAGCTGCGGTAATGCGGTCTCGTAATTCACCCAATATTGCTGGCATATTTAAATTTTGATATATTTTCTTTCGTTTGGTGATGGTTACAAACAAGTGCTATCAATAACTTTGAAGCTATAAGACTTCAAAACCCAATGAATCATTTATAATCACCCTGTCTTACAATAATGACTTTAATTGTATTATTGCAAAAACTTTTATTTTAAAATAAATTTTAAATAACAGTCAGAAACGATTTAATTACACACGTGTGTGTAACTTCTCCCAAGGAAAAAGACCATGAATCCGGAACAACCATGAATCCGGTAGCCTTCTGATCCTGAGCATTCTGGATTCACGGTCCCCCATCGTACTTAGCCTTGTTTTTATTCTCATTTAACATGCCTGTAAATGCTGTGGTTTGATTTTGATGTAAATCTTTTGAAGCTCTCTTTTGACAGAATATTGGCAATAAATAAGAAACATTAATTCCAGTAAATTTTGTTTTTTGTACTCTATATTGTCACCACATTAGCTGTCATCAATATGACACTAAATTAAAGTGAACCTTTACATCTAAGTCTCAAAACTATAGTCTGTGTGGAAAAAATTTAATGTCTACCTTTATTTATTAATAAACAACATTTTTAGACAAAAAAAGATAAAACAAATAAAGGCTGCCATTGCAACCCGAATGTGCAAAGGAACATAGGAGTGTTGTGACGTCGGGTATTGTCTGCGCAAAACAGAGCCAACTAGATAAGAGCAGCTGAAGTGTGACCACTGAGAGAGAAGGCCTCCACATGAAACTGAATACATTGTTATATCTACTTAAATGCACTATCTACTTAGGTTTTTTGTTTTTTTTTTGACTAGATTCACTTTAACCCTTTTGCTGCGTAAAACTGATTTATTCCACAGGCTTTAAAAAACTTCTCATAATGCTGCAAAAAGTGTACAAGTTCATCGTCTCAGGAATGAAAATAAAATTTAATTACGCAGTGAAAGGGTTAAATTGTGTTTTCAATTTTTTCTTACAATTTAAAGTGAAGCATTACATAATTTGACTATGAAATAGAAAGTAAAATTGTTAAAGAAACGCTTCACAATTAAGACCTGTAAAGCAGGAATGATCAATTGCATGATCAAACCTTTCTCTTATTGGCCAATTTAGAACTTCCTAGGCTTCCAACAGACTGACCCACTCCAACTTTTCACTAGATCAACTATAGTCAGGTTTCCATTCAGGAAACCATCCACACTGTAATTAGTGATAATAATGTGGATGTTCATATAAATTGAATTACTAGAATGTTCATTTTGACCTCAAGTGGTCATCTTTTCAGCAAGAATGCAATATAATGAAATTCCAAATGTTTAAATATATATAATTGGTAGGAAAAGAGCCAATCAGAAATAAATATACAGTCAGTGACTAATATGGGTAAACAAAAGGAGGGGGGGGGGGGGACAAAGGCACACGATATTAGGTGTTGTTTGGCTTGTTGACTAATTGAAATGTTCTTTAATCTCATTTAAAGATTTCTCTTGTACCTTGTTCACACTACAGTTCTTGATCATGATCATTTTACACATGTTCAAGGTGAATCGTATTCAAGCTTTATCGATAAATCCGTGTGTTCATACTGCAAAATCTTAATCACGATCATATTACAATTTTTGCCACTAGATGACAATGCTGGAGTTTTTAGCTGTAGCCACTTTACTGCCGACCCAATCTTTTCTGATTATAAAAATAATTGTTTCTTTTTTAATTATTCATGGGGTAATGGTGCAGTTCATTTAACTCTTAAGTATATAATAAAGCTGTGTTTTTTCCACCATTATGAAAAGCCTTGGCCAGCGCTTTGGATTCTGGGAGTTGATCGGCTTTGAATGTTTGTAAAGCTTTGATCAGATTTCCCAACATGATCCTGTTTTACTAAATCATCTTCCATTCACACAACATTTCTTGGCATGATCAAGAATTGTACCATGAACCAGATACTAGGTTGCACCTGTAGCATTTGGAACATTGTCTGCATTTCATAAATTCCTGGTCGAAATCTAAGAATTTTGCCTTTTGCTAAACACTGGCTTGTGTGTGATTTCACTGTTTGTAGATATTTCAAATCATCCCTTGCAATGATTGTAAAACTTTCTTGATAGGCCTTATTTAGATCAAAAAACTGAGTTTAGAAAAACGTATCAAGGACCAGTAATTTAGTTGTAATCATAATGTTATCCGTTTCTTTTATAAGTAGGCATGGCATTGACTTTATATATTTAATCGTTTAGGAATTTATATTTTATTTTGTGATTATAACTGCCTGCATCTCTTATGGACCAATTCATTATATACTTTCTCAGCTGAGACTTCTCAACTGAGTGTTTAGCAACAATGCAATGACGTTATTGTAATCAAGTGTTCCTCATCTCAACAATACAAATCTATTGTTGCTGAAGACTAGTTGAGAAGACTCACTTGAGAAAGTAGATAATGAGCTGGCCCTATTTATATTAATTTTGAATCTTTAAGAAATGTAACAATCAGTAAGATCCTGAAAGACTGTGAGCAGCAAAGGCTGAATGAATTTGTGTTAATAAAATTCATTTGGTATTAATGCTGCAAAAACAAAATTCAGTGAAATCGAAGGAATATTTTTTCTGATTTTAATAAAATATTCTTTTAAGCCCACTGAGACAAAAATATTGTTTGTGATTGAAAGTTAATTAATGGAACTAAAAAAACGTTAAGTTGACAAAAAAGAAAATATTCTTGTGAAGTCTGTATATGTGGCACACATACAACATAAGTTGCCAATCTCAAAATTCTTTTCCAAAATTATAACTTAATGTATTAATAGCTAGATAAATGTGGTAACTCTATACGTTAAGCAGATAAAATAAAATTTTTAATTTGTATTATTATTGGAATTTTTAGGGTAGATGGAATCCTAACAAATATTTTAGATTACCCCATATATTTTCCCTCTATATTCGAGGTTCCAAAGCTATTCATTTTCCATTATCTCCCCCCCCCCCCCCCAGCAACTCCTTAATTTATGGACTAATTTATATTATAGGGGGAGAGGCATTAGTTGCATGTGGGATGATGGAATCACTATTGAAAGTAATCAACTGGCCCGGAACTGAACCAGAGCACATTACAGTAAGTAACATTTTTTCTGTAAAATTCCTTTACATCTTTAGTTTTTATTTGTTTCAAATCCTAATAATTTTTTTTTTCAGTTTGTTACACGTGCAGTACGAGTGATAGATCTGATCACAAATTTAGATATGCAAGCATTCCAATCACATGGTGGTCTTAATAGTTTCATTCATCGTCTGGAGGTATTTGCATTTATATTTATATGAAGTATTTTATAAATTCATTTTGGACAAAAATAAATTTTCAAAACCCATTGCCTTCTAGATTGAAGTGGATGTTTGCCGATTAGAACAGCCGTTCGTTGTACAACCACGAACTCAGGAGAACACAATAGCAGACCCATCAAGAGCATCAAGTTCCACTTCAGAATCGATGCAAGAGCCCATGGTTGTTGACTCTGCAGCTGAAGCTACTCCAAATGCTGCTGTTATACCAAATGAAAAAGAACCAATGGAACCATCAACTTCTGGAAATTCCTCTAATTTTCCCTTACTATTAAAATATGAACCTGAAATTAAACCTGGTAAGCATTACATCACATTTAGATTGAGTTTCTACCTCCTGTACATTACACGACCAAGAACTATTTATTTTTCTAAATTAAAAGATTTACAAAAACATTACAAGTCATTCTAATGAAAAAATAATGAAGAATTATCAAGATTAAAAAAAAGTACAACTTGGTGAAAGAAATAATTGATCTGCTGCTCAACTTATCTCTTAGTTTTCAGGTTTAATGCCTTTAATTGCAAGCGATGTTCTTGAAAAGCTATGCCCGTTGAAATTTATTTTAGTGAAAGTAAAATTATGCAGATTTTAACACCACCTCCATGCAACGAAATATCTATATAGCAGAATAATTTTGCCGGTCCGTTGAGTTTTGCTATATGGAGGTTCTACTCTAGGAATTTTACACTTGATATAACAAACAAAGTAAGGCATTCACAAAAGCATTTTTAATAACAGTGCTGTATATTTGGCATATTAACGATTTGTCATGAATGCAATTCACAGTACATGTTGTAGGCGTATTACATGTAACGATAAAAAAATTGTAGTAGAACTTTGAGAGTTTGGTAATGACGTCTTTGTTTGCTTGTAAACAACCAATGACAATCCATGCTAGAGCTGAAGTGCCGGAAATAGAAAAAGACTGAAAGCTAAAGCA
Organism: Rhysida immarginata; assembly: GCA_023313115.1. Taxonomy (NCBI): domain Eukaryota; kingdom Metazoa; phylum Arthropoda; class Chilopoda; order Scolopendromorpha; family Scolopendridae; genus Rhysida; species Rhysida immarginata. The sequence goes on from JAHWFO010102602.1 coordinate 557,653, forward strand.
GAACTTTACTTTGGATTACAGTTGTTAATCAATGATTACAAAAAACAAAGACAAAGAACTTTATCTAGAATATCAACTGCTGAAAAACTGGGAAAAAATACAAACATTATTATGAAAACATCAACTGCTGATAAAGAAGCACATGTTAGAAAGAAATTTATTCGGAAATCCATGTCTTTAGGCCAGGATGGATGCAAAGAATTGAAGAAGCTTTCCAATTTGTTCTTTAAAGGTTTTTAAACTATTTGCATATACAGGGAGTTACAAACTTTGGGAACAGGTTCCTTAAACCAAAACAAGAAAAAAGTTCATATAAACATATGTCTGAAAATCCTTTGTTTTTTGAGTTACTAATGTTCGTTTGACTTCTTGTATCCCAGATGGCGTTGTGTTGGCAAGGATAATTGTTTATTTATGTCGTTCGTCTTTCTTCGTGTCCATTGTGTACATGTACTACAGGAAGTGAGTTACCTTAATTTTCGGCAGTAACGCCGCGGCGGCTGATACGCCGCAGCAGCAAAAAATTAACATACATGTAAAATCTCCGACAGTAACGCCGCGGCGGCCGATATGCCCCCTCCCCTGACCACGGACGCAATCGGTAATCTAAAAACAGTTTTCTTATATGCTTCAACAAAAGTAATATGCATTTGAGTGGGAAAAAATTTTTAATTTCGTACATCGTTTATATAAAATCAGCGACGGTGGACGTTGTCACAACAAAGAAAAAAATCTAACAATGGGTCATTTCCCGATTATACAATCAGGTGGGTTCACTTATAGTATAATATGTTTCTGCATACATTTCCTCCAGTGCCGAATACATTTTTCGTCGAGTCCTAACTGCCTTTTCAATCTTGGCTGTTAGTTTAAAAGCTGCTGTATAGCTTGCATGTCGCTTTGGCGAATTTGTAACATACTCTGCTCATGGTGAAGATATACTCCACCTTGCCCTTGCTTATAATAATAATAATAATAATAAATAATAAATAATAAAATACTGGTATTTCTAACACCTCTCAAGCGCTCTCATGACCGTTTAGCCCTGTGCATGCTAGTGAATCTTTCTGATAGTCAGTTTCAGACGTTAAAACGCAAAAATCTACATACAAGATAAACGAAACTTTAAAGAAAATTCGAAACCTAAGATAAAAAAATTTTTAAAATAAAAAAATATAAAACAATCTTCGCTTTTATCTTCAGCTCCTTCGCCCCTACCGTATATCCAGCTATAAGAAATTTTAATTAAAAAACGGAAAAGAAATACGCCAACAGACAAATTTCGTTTCCCGTTTTCAGTATACCCGTGTGTGCGTGTGTGTGTGCGCGCGCCAATCATAAACTGGCTGCGGGAGTTGGCCGTTGTGTAGCGGGAGCGTAGCGAGTGCGCGTTGCCGTCACCTAAAAGGGAAGACTTATCCTAAAAAATCGTGTATCCTGACGTGTTTTGTGCCTTCAGATTCATTACAAAACTATAAACTCATTCAGAACATACAGGTGGGATACGCTTTCACTGTCGGCCATTATTGCGAAGCGAAAGTGATCAGGCGCGCTTGAACGTGATCAGATTTGAAAGTTGATAATCTTGGTCGTGTAGTGAATGATGAGAACGATAAGGGCGGGAAGTTGTTAGATGCAGGCTCGCGTTGATCGATGAACATGGGTGGACTGGCAGTCTAAATTGTACTGGGCAGGTACCGGGAAAAATCGGCGAAAGCGGCCCTCAATCACAAGAAAGTAAAGGCATCCGTACGGCCCACCGGGTTTTTTTCCCGGTGACCCGGTGGTTCAATCCGCCGCTGTCGAACGCTCACGCTCGATCGCTATCGGAGTGAATTTTTAATTAATAGGGATGTGAATTCATCGATAAATTCATCAATAAATATAAATCAAGGAATATATTGTCACTGCTCATTTATATCGTTGAGAGGCCTAAAATCGTGGGTGGTTGTTTTTTTTTTGTTTTTTTTTAATTTTTGTAAAATCTCCAACAGTAGCGCCGTGGCGGCTGATAAGCCGCACACGCCAAAATTTTCACTTTTACTAACAGAAATGCCACGGCACTACTGCTGAAAATTACGGTAATTCAATTCTTTGGATTATCTCTGGGGACGCCTTAAACAATTGGTCTATGTAGCAGACCACTTGGATGCAGAAACTCTTCATCGACGTCTCATGGAACCCTGCGAAACCATTTGAAACCAGCAGGAGGGAGTATTTGAAAGGATGTGACAGTCCATGATTCGACGAGTGCATGTGTGTTTAAAGAGGCAAGAGGAGGGCATTCCGAGCATTTATTATGAGTTTGTGTGGATGAGCTCCTATCGCTACGTTGTAACTTTCATTAATAACCGGCTTGTTGGCCGAGAGCGCTGAGGCACAGGTCTTATCGCTCTCATAACCAGCAAGTCGTGGGTTCGAATACCTCTTGGGGCATGGATGTTTGTGATTGTCCTTTATTTTAAAAAGAAAACCCCGCGTTGGGCTTCGGCCTGTTGGGAACAACCTGCAAGTTCTTTAGATCAAAATAATATAACTCGAAAACGAAGGATTTTTGGACATACAGTAGTGATCAAAAATATACGACCAACAATGTTTTTACCTAAAATGCCTTTTCTGTTCATGAATTAGCATAATGAAACTTCAGAATAGTCCATTCCGTCTGTGGTGGAATGGAAGGAACAAAATTACGATTGGTTAGGATCTCCTGAAATTTAAATATTTAATTTTTTTTGATTTTAGCCCGCTTATAAATAAGTGACCAAGAGATTTTTTTCATTCATTGCTCAGTGAGAGCTTTCTATCTTGCATACGTTGTTTCCTATGACACGTATAAGAGATGAGCCACCGTTATTTGTCATCTCCTGTGAAGAATTTAATTGTACGTGCTGTACAAAAGGAGGAACTCTTCATGGAGTCGCCAAGCAGTTCAATATAAGCAAAACAGCAGTGACGGAACTCTGGCAACGTTTTCAAGCAAGAGGCATGGTTACCCTATCTAAGAAACCCAAAAGAACACTATCCACAATATTGAGACAGGACAAAACCCTTAAACGATTGTCCACTGCAAACCCTCGGATGTTGGGTACGGCACTCAATCAAGAAATGCAGGAGTTTCACAACGTTAATGTCAGTATTAGTACCACAAAATGATGCCTCTGTAATGTGGGCTTTCATGGACGACGACCTTCCAAAAAGCCTCTTACAAGAACCGAATGGCCCGATTGAAGTTTGCACGTGAGCACATCAACTGGACTTCCAAAGAGTGGTCAAAATTGTTTGGAGTAATGAGTCATAAAGGTTTTTGGAAGATCGTCGTCCATGAAGGCCCACATCATATTGGCATCGTTTTGTGGTATTAACACTGACGTTAACGTTGTGAAACTCCAACATTTCGCGAGTCCCGTACCCAACATCCGAGGGTTTGCAGTGGACAGTCGCTTAAGGGTGTTGTGGACCGTGTTCTTTTGGGCTTCTTAGATCGGGTAACCGTGCCTCTTGTTTGAAAACGTTGCCGGAGTTCCGTCACTGCCGTTTTGCTCACATTGAACTGCTTGGCGACTCCACGATGAGTTCCTCTTTTTGTACAGCACATAAAATTAAATTCTTCACAGGAGACGACAAATAACGGTGGCTCATCTTTTATAAGCGTCGTAGGAAATAACTTATGCAGATAGAAAGCTCTCATTGAGCAATAAATGAAAAAAATCTCCAGGTCGCTTATTTATGAGCAGGCTGAAATCAAATTTAAATATTTAAATTTCTAAAGATCCTAACCAATCTTAATTTTGTTCCTTCCATTCCTCCACAGACTGGATGGACTATTCTGAAGTTTCATTATGCTATTCTATTCATAAATAGAAAAGGCTTATAGGTAGTATTCTTCTGAACGCTACTGTATGTTTATATGAACTTTTTTCTAGTTTTGGTGTAAGGAACCTTCCCCAAAATTTGTAAAAGTATTTTTGAAACGCCATGTATATTGACTAAGCATATCGCTCAGTTGAAAAAGATTTTAACCACTATAAAATGTACCAAAAGAATTTGTTCGATTAATGATATTCATCCTTACTGAAGTACATGAACATGTACCTCACAGATCCCACCAAATTGAAATATGTAACTCATCTGAAGCTACAAAATAAGAAAATGCTAAATTTTGTTTCTTACAAAATAAACCGCACAAATGACAGAATTTGAGTGCACACAGCCATACAAAGACTCCATTGTGTGTGTGTGTGTGTGTGTGTGTGTGTGTGTGTTTGTTAATGTGCTTGATGGAACTTCTTTCTTCCGCTACTTACCGTAAGTATTCTACTATAATGTGAAACCACCTAAATTTGTGTGATCGCATTATACAAGATGGAAAAATTAGCGCTACAACAGCTGCGGAGGATGGGGGGTTGACATACTTTAAACGAAAATAGTATATAACATTGAATATATTGGTATATTAGAGTGCATTATACAGTATTACAGTACATTAATTTGCTTTTTATCTCAATTTCCCATCCACTTTTATGTAGCCAAAAGCTAATGGGGGAGGGGGGTAAAACTAACTTCGATCTGATGAATTTCAAACGAAAACTAGCATAAAATATTTAACATATTGGTACATTACAGTACAACACACAGTTTAAAGAAGATACGTTGCATTAATTTGCTTTTTTTGTCAATTTCCCATCCACTTTTCTGTCACCAAAAGTTAACTTGGAGGGGAGGGGGGCGATTTCAAACTAACTTCAATCTGATGAATTTCAAACGAAACTAGCATAAAATATTTAATGTAAGTCTGTCTCAAAAGTATAGAGACTTTGCAAAAACTGTCACATTAGCACATCAGTAAATTTTTTGACCATATCAAATAAAACACTATTTATTCACACTGTGAACATGATTATTACATATTTTCAAAAATAAATAGCTTTTCGTTTTTTTACAAAAAAATATTTTGAAATAATCAGTACAAAAAAGTGTCTCAAAAGTATAGAGACTCACCTCCAAACTGAATGGTCATAATCTGTTTTAAATAAAATTGACCATTTGGAATAGTCCAAATTATAAAGTAAGTGATAACTTGTATTTAATTTCTGTACAATAAAGAGTGACAATGGTGGAAAAGACATTTCTAAAGATGAAATACAATGTAAGTGAAATCTGGAGGTTGACAGCAAATGGCAAGATAGTTAGAGAAATTTCTGCTGAAATTGGAAGATCCAAGCCTGTTGTACACAAAATCATTGCAGAGCAACGGATATGTGAAGCTAAGAAGAGAACAGGACTGCCAACAAGCACTACTGAACGAGATGTGCGCCAAGGTTTTTCGGCTTGCTGCTACTGGTACAAGTTCCTTACGGAAAATACCACGTGAATTGGGTGGACAAATATCCAAAGATACTGTACACAGAAGTATTAAGGCAAATCCTGTACTTGTTTACACCAGGAAGAAGACAAAACCACGTCTAACCAAGGAGCACAAGAGAGTTCGATTGGAATGGGCTCGGGAGCGTATGTCGTGGACAGATGAGTGGCTTTCTGTAATTTTTTCTGATGAAAAGAAGTGGAACCTGGATGGTCCGGATGGAAATGCATTTTACTGGCATGATTTGAGGAAGGAACCAGAATCCTTTTATAGCAACCAGCAAGGCGGTGGAAGTGTGATGGTGTGGGGTGGATTCTCCTTCAATGGGACTACCAGTTTGGCATTTTTGACTGGGAGACAAAACTCCTTAAAGTACCAAGAAACCCTAGAAAACCACTTGGTACCTTTCATGTCTTTTTTGGTTGGGAACAATGGCATTTTTCAGCAGGACAATGCTAGTATACACAAATCGCAGTCAACAAATCAGTGGTTTGAAGCACAGGGTATCAATGTGATGAAGTGGCCAGCCAAAAGTCCGGATTTGAATCCTATTGAGAACCTTTGGGCAGTGATGACACACAAAATTTATGCAAACGGTAGACAGTACTCTTCCATTGCAGAATTGAAAAGTGAAATCGAAATGGTTTGGTTTAATTTGGATCCAAGTCTTCTTCAAAACTTCAATGAAAGATAGTGTTTCAAGTAATTAAGTCCAATGGTAACTTTATTTGAACATGACTTGAACATTGTTGCTTAATTAGGTGATTCTCTATACTTTTGAGACACTTTTTTGTACTGATTATTTCAAAATATTTTTTTGTAAAAAAGCGAAAAGCTGTTTATTTTTGAAAATATGTAATAATCATGTTCACAGTGTGAATAAATAGTGTTTTATTTTGTATGGTCAAAAAATTTACTGATGTGCTAATATAACAGTTTTTGCAAAGTCTCTATACTTTTGAGACAGACTTTACTGTTATATTACAGTAAATTATATAGTATATACAATATACAGTACAGTAATTCCCTTTTTTTTCCCCTCAATTTTTCGTCTCCAAAAGGTAATGCAGAATTGAATTCTCAAAAACTAGAGGGTGGCCATTGGCGAAAAAAATCACCGTGATCGCGTTTTATTTACAGTATTATAAATTTCTTTTGCTGCCATTTATTTATAATAATTGACATTATAGGCATGACATTAAATAAATTTGTAACAATAAAGGTGAAAAGTGAAATAAATCTTTGACCAGTAATATTTTTAACAGCCACTGTGTTCTGTCTCCTGAAATTGTCAAAGAACGTTTTATAAAGTTGAAATTTATATTTATTACAGTGCTTAATGCATCAATACATAATGTGTACTTTAATAATTTCAAAAAATGAACATACAATAAAAGTACATGTAATTTACCATAACCATATCGTTCTTGTCTTCTTCAAAGTTAAATAACATTTTATTATTTTTTAATAAACCCACCATCTGTACTGTATTAAGGAAATTTTTGTGAAGAAACGGGCGATAATGAATCAGATTTTGAAGTTTTATAATTGTATAGATCCAGGTTATACATTTTCAAATTGTAAAAAAAAAAAACAGATTTTTCTGTGCATTCTTTCATATTTTATTTTTCATAAGTTAGCGAAGAATCAAAAAAATGGGGATCGCATTATACAAGAGGGTCAAATTTTTACTGTTTTTTTTTTTTTTTTTTGAGCTTTGAAAATGGGATCGCATTATAGTAGAATACTTATGGTATCAGTAAGCATGAATCGACTTCATATGAAAGCAATGAAAATAACAGCAGATGTCAATTGAATGGACCCTATTATTCCCCCAAACTTCATTATGCTATGTGCTATAGAACCTGAGTTATTAACTTGTTGATCTTAGTGGCAGCATTTTTATTTCTGTTGATATCTCTGTTATCGTTCAAATTCGAATCCATGTTCATATGAATTTTTTTTGCTTAGAATCATCCATATTACCTCCTCTAAAATTTTATCACTGGGTTTCAGATACATCCTGTATATGCAGAATTTTTAAAATGCTATAACTTTGCTTCTAATTGTACAAATTAAAAAATTTAACTGCAAAATGTTGAGAAATGAAAGCGCTTTACTCTTGTTTGAAAGCCAAAATTTTTTGTCTGGCGGTTTTATTGGTTACTGGTAGCATTGCAATGTGTTAGCTGGTTTTGTCACAGCCAGTCAGATTTCAGCTTGCATGTCCTTTTGGCCATAACGAATAGAATAGTAAGTGTGATTAGTTTTCTGGCGCATTCGCAAGATGTCACTGAATGGCTATCGATTTATGGATATTGAATTACTTTTAATGTTTGTGAATAATTTTCCATGTCCTGTGCGTTTTACTTCTTCGACATACAACGTTCATGAAAGTAAACACTGCCTTTCTTCATCTTTTACATTTACGTGTAAAGCTTGTGAACATGAAATAAAATTTTGTAATTCGAAAAGGGAATATCGTTCTTTAGCAGATATTGATTTAAGATTTTCACTTTCAATGTTTAATATTGGACGAAATTACAAACAAAGCAAGCATTTCATCGCCAATATGAATATGCCTGCAATAATGCAGAAAAACCACTGGCAAAAGATTATGAAGTATGTTCTCGATGCATATGAATCTGTTGCAATGGACTCTATGAATAATGCTGCAGAACTTGTAAATACCATTGAAGGACCGAATGTGAAAGAAGTGACTGTTTTATGTGACAATACTTGGCACAGGAGGGGATTTCAGTCGAAAAATGGTGTCTCAACTGTGCTTTCTGTGAGTCTAGATGTGCCCTCGTGTAATTGATATACATGTGAGCAGTACTTACTGTAACACTTGTACTAAAAAAAAGAAAGTTATCCCAAGAGGATTATAAAAAAATGGTTCAATGAACACAGTGTATTCTGTGAAAAAAATCATTATGGAACAGCAGGTTCCATGGAGCCTACGAGGATGGAAATAATTTTTTGCCTCTCAGTTGATTCGCATAATTTATGCAGAAAGAATAAAAAAAGTAGTAAAAACAGCATCAAAAAAAAGAAAAGAAGAAAAGACAGCAGAAATAGGTTTCCCAATCTGTATTTAAATCAAAAGAATGACTCATGTTGTAGGGAGGTATTAAAAAATCAAACATTTTTTTAAATCTTAGTTTTTTCCGATTTTAATTTTTGATAAATTTTAGTTATGTTTGTCATATTTTGAGAACTGTTAGTCCAATCTTAAAAAAAAAATTTGCTTCATATTTTGTAAGAAATTATCAATATATTGAACTAAAATAATTAAAGGACAAGTACCACTAAAAATCACATACTCTTTATTTAAATTTTGTTAGTTCATGGCGTTTATAGTACACTTTAATGAATAATTTTCTATAAAAATCATTATATTCCTTAAAAATCTGCTATGAAAACTGCAAAATACGACAGCGAGCGAAAAATGGCGTCGGCCATGATTTTGTTAGCAAGCTGGCGATGTGACGTCATCGGCCTGCTCCACAATTCAGTAGGAGACGTTAGAGAGCTCATCTAATTGCTTGTAATCTTTGACGCCGTGATTATTTTAAATAAACATAAAACAAAGTGTTTCTCAATATTACCTTGGCCATTTTAATTTATTTAATGATCTCTGTGTAAAGGAATGTTTATTGAAATGTGTGTAGCTTAGGATAGTAAAGTCACGACTAAATGATTTTAAAAAAGGAGACGTTATATGAATGACACTGAATGAATTTGGAAACTCTTCTTTCCAAATTAGCACAGTTTTGCTCACGATTAACATGACATCGATTTGACCATGCCTTATAAACTTCGTTAGCTATTCGTGTGTAACAATTATGCTCCCCCTTTTCTGCTCAAGAAATAAGAAAAAAGCAACGAATAGAGTTTTTCGGACAGATAAATGGAATCCCGGCAAAAGCATCAGCGTCTCTTCTGTGTGAATATGAGGTCGATCCAATTATTTACCAAAGGAAAAAATAGGAAAAGAAACTATTCAAAACCACCACTTTGGCGAAAAAAAAAAAAAAAATGATGTATCTATATACAAAACTCGCTATAATCCATATAAATAAATGAAAATACTGCCTGTTATTAGATAGTTTGCGATTTTTCGTACGGAAATCAAAAAAATACGAAAACGAAAACTTAATACATTTAAAAAATTTTCATTTTCGTCACTTAGGTAACGGAATTTTTTCAAGGTTTTTGTAAGGAATTTCGTATGCAATTTGCGTATGACGAAACGAGTGCGCATTCATCTGCGCATCAGCTCCCCGATTCATAATGGACGTCAAACTCCGTCGAAGAAAAAGTTTGAATGTACAGTGCATTTCGACAGCACAAACAACCCTATTAAATAAACATGAATTACCTACTGCAGTAGCTTAAGCAAAATGTTGATAACTAACTTTCGAATCAACTGGAAGAATCCACTTTGAACAGGGCCGAATGCTGCAAGGGAAACAAATTTCGTTTCGAAAAAATGAAAAGTCTGTTTCGTGCGCACAGCGCAACTTGTTTAACGAAAACAAAAAAATGACCATGAGCAAATACGAAATTGCCACTTAAATTATGTCGTTTTCGTGTTTTTTTTTATCGTACGAAAAATCCCAAATTGTTTATTATTTAAGAAACAGAATCAAAAATGTTTTATTACTGAAAAATTAATCAAAGATTTTTTTGGTAAGAAAATTCAAATTTTATTGATAAGCAGATAAAGAAAACTAAGTAGGAATAAATAATGAATGAATAGAAAGACTGTAGGAATAAATGTAAATATGCTATAAACATGTCTTTAATATCTTCGGTATTTAAACGCACAGTACTCCTCAGAGGGAAATTCTTTCCTGATAATGCTCACAACACAATTTGGAAAAACTTTTCTGTTATTTTTCTCAAGCCTACCCTAGATCCAATTCGTAAATTGCCGATAACCTAGTATATCTATATTGCTTGTATAAATAATAAAAATTAATTAGATAACAGTCTAAAAATCATACATGTGATGAATATTAAGCGATGTGGGAGGGGAGTTTTCCCCGTCATGGCAGTTGTCTAGAAGTTCAACTAGCAAATCTTTTTATTTGCGGCTCCAATTGGTATGGCTTAATTTCACGATTTTCAAATAATTCATAGAATAGTTTTAAAAATCTCCATCGAAATTTTTGTCGCTTGAAGAGAATTCAGAACTGCTATCCGAGCCGCACTTAGCCATATCTTATACCTCCTACAATACTAAAAGTAGCTACAGCTCGCGTTTCAGCAGGTCGATGACGTCACGGGGATGATCGCTCCACATCCAAAATGGAGCGCGACGGATTTTACGAAATACATATATAAATACACACCCTTGTGTCTCACTGGAGGAAGGCCATAGAACGGGACGAAGATTATGTGGAAAAAGTTGGGAGTGTAGAAGAAACATCACTCTTTCGTGTGCATTAATTTCATTGTGTTCAATAAATAATTATTGAAGAAAGAAATTGTGGTTACATTATTTTCTGGGCTACCCTCGTAGGCATTTGGGAGCCAAACAAAAACTGCCTTTACATTGCAACAAACTGCTTTGAACTGGTCCTTATTAAATTTTTGAGTGTGGACTTTGAAAGCAGACATTATAAACTTTAAAGCCGTTGCATATACAAGGGTCGTTTAAGGTTAACCAAGGCTTTTATATCCAGACAGGAAATACACATACATAGAAGCACCAAACTGTCATTTTTTTTCAAGGAATTCTCCCTGAACAGCCAGACACCATTACCACTGCCCAAATGCTCTTTAACGGGCCCAAACAAATTGAAATCACTGGGTGCTACATCGGAACTGTAAAGACTAAGTGGTAAAATCTCCAGTGCATGTTAGCCAATGTTGTTTTGAGTCAAATGGGCAGTGTGTGGCCTGGTGTTGTCATGGAGAAGAATGACTTGTTTAGACAACATTCAAGGTCTTATTTTTTTTTCTGAATGGTCTCTCGTACAGGACTGTGAAGCAGTGTTGAGTAATACTGGGCATTAATCTTGGCACCCTTCTCCAAAAAATCCACACAGATAACATCTTTCATGTCCCAGGAGACCATCTTACTGGCAAATGGCAGAGTTTTGCTTTTTTTGAGTAGAGGGGAACCCTTATGCTACCACTACATTCTACAGTCGTCCCTCCACAAGTCGGCAACCTCGGTTCCAGGGCCTTATCGTCTTGTGGATTTTTCCGACTTGTAGAATTCCAAGATGGCGGATTCATTTTCAAATTAAGTTAACCGTAATCACGAATCGCCATTTTAAATTTTGTAAAGGAAAATGAAGCTGCTTAAGCCAGTTTTCCATTTAGCGACTCTTTGGCGTCTCGTAATGTGCGGCAACTTTTGAGCCTCTTGCAATCGTCGCCTGCAGAAGCGTCGTGATTAGCACGCGAACATGGTCGTTTTCCATTTAGCAACTTTCAACCGTTATCCTGACTCTGGTATGATCTGATTGGTCGAGTCACTGCAAACAATTGTCGCTCTTTCAAGGTGATGGAAAAGAGGATATCAACCACTCCGATCACGTTCATGCTTTGAATTTATTACTATATCATTTTTACTTAATAAATAAATGATTTACTAAATATTTAAGACCTGTTTATTAATAAATTCACGAGGGAAAAGTCACGAGAACCCATGGCGGTGAACAGCAGCGATGGCAGCCATGATTCTCCATCTGAATCGGCGAAGACAACTACCCAGAATCCATAGCGAAGTAGATTGCACCTGATTGGCTAGTTCTTAAAAGACTCCTAAAAATCTAGGCATGCCAGGTCTTGAAAAGATGCATAATCGACGTCAGACAGATGTTTAACAGACGCTAATTGGAAAACGAGTGCGTTTTTTCAAAAATTCCAAAAAAAGACGCAGACACCTAACAAACGCCAAACCAATGCTAAATAGAAAACAGGCTTTATGCATGGAAGGGGTTCCTCTGTAATTGGTTGCCATTTCCAATTTCGGGGAAAGAAACAGTTCAAAGAGAGCAAGATTATGTTAATTTGCATCTTAATTTCTATAATTGACTTTCATAGCCCTTCAAAACTGGTTATATGCATTAGGGGAACCATAAAATTGGTCAGTTTTGCATATTTTAATCGTAATAACTGCCAACAAAAATTCCCGTCTGCCATCTTGGCTTGGTAAAAGTTGCCGACTTGTGGAATTTCCTGACTTGTAGAATACAGACTTGCAGATGGACGACTGTACTTCGTTTTGTCTGAGGAGTGAAGTTACACAACCATGTTCATCACATGTGATGATGGACTCTAGAAATGTATCTGTATTGTTTCGAAACGGATTCAGGGGCTGCTCAAGATCAACTGGCATGTGCCATCATCTAATCAAATGTCGAGGCAGCCATCTTGCACAAACCTTATGGAAGAGTAAATTCTTTTGAGTGATTTTCTCCACACCGCCAACACTGATATTGACTGTATGTGCTATGTCATACACCGTTACTTGCTTGTCTTCAAGGATAAGATAATGCGCGATGTTCACCAGTTACTGCAGGTGGGGGAACGTGCTTGTATGTTGCATTTGCTATACTCCTGCCCATCACTGAACTGTTGACACCATCCATAAGCTGTTGTCCATGATAAGTATTTATTCATCATACTTTGCCAAATTTCAGCAGGTTTCATCTTCTCCTTCACAAAAAATTTAATTATATATTGCTGTTCCACAACAGATACACTATTTATTGCCATATTTGTTTACACTATTGCACATCCCCCAAATGCAAAGGATATCATGGTTACTCTCAAGGAATCGTGGTCTATCCTGCAGAGGTAATACAGTGCTACGTTGTTTCATTAATTTCTTACGTAGGAATGTCTTGGTCAACCTTGAACAACCCTTGGATATAACGTATATGAAAAGTCTTTATATATATCTGTATATGATAACCGAATTTTTCAAATAAATGGAATTTTAGAAATTAAGCCTTTTTTTTTTTTTTTTTTTTTTTTTTTTTTTGTAATATACAAAGAACTCTCTAATCTTTCATTTTTGATAGGTGTACAGTGCTTTCCACAACGAGCAGCTTTGCTAAAATCAATGCTGAATTTTTTAAAGAAGGCAATTCAAGAACCTGCATTTTCTGATAGTATTCGTCATGGTAAGAACTTGTGAATTGTTTCTATGTGAAAGAGTGAGCAGCAAAGGTTGAATGAATTTATATTTGTTACAATTCATTTGGTAATTCTGCTGCAAAAAACAAAATTCAGTGCAATCGAAGGAATATTTTTCTAATAAAATATTCTTTAAAGCCCACTGGGACAAATAATTGTTTGTGGTAGTAACTTGAAGAGTAATTTATTGAATATTCTTTTTCTTTTTCTAGTGATGGATGGATCTCTGCCTAGATCTTTGAAACACATAATAAGTAATGCAGAATATTATGGACCATCTCTGTTTTTATTAGGTAATTTAATCAAATGAAATTTGAAACTGTATGTTCTTATTTTGGAGCCATATCACTAGCTGAGTTTTTCTGAGCAGTGTCTAAGTGTTCACTCAAGTTAGGCTGTTAGCAGATCAATTTGAAGCCAAGCCTGTTCTTTACTTAAGTAAGGCAAATAAAACTGGGACAAATAAGGAATGTTTTATGCTGATGCATTTCAACATCTTGTCATCAACAGTATATAAAGCACAATGAGATAGCAACTAACAATGTATGTGAAAAGGGTATTGCAATGTTACTATGCAGGAACGTGTAAGGGAAGGAGCTATGTTAATGTTCTGTTAATCTACATAGGTTTTGGATGACGTCAACAGCCTCCAAGGTCTCCAGACATAACCCCATTAGATTTTTTTCTTAGGGGCTTTGTGAAGGATACTGTCTGCCATACCCCAGTGTGGGATCTGCAGGAACTACGAGCTCGCATCACAGCAGCAGTTGCAAACGTTAATGAGGACATGCTAGGCCGGATATGGGAGGAACTGGAATATTGCTTAGATATCATGCTTGATACTGATGGTGCACACATTGAACTCTGTTAAACGGCTACTAAAACTTCAGATGTGCAGAGTTCGATCAAATTTGTAAAAACCTACAAGTCAGTTTGACTCCTCAAAATTTTCACAAGATGCGAGTCAAATTTTAATTTTATTTTTAACTTCCATAATTTTCCATGCATTCACAATCTCTATAGTTAATAGAAATTTTAACAGGATAGCATGTGACAAAATGAAATGAGGTTAAAGTCTGTTTTTAGCAAAAATGCCCATTTGACACATAAATTGCGAGTAAGCGTGAACCCTGGTGTGTATGAACATTATGCCGCAAACTGCACCTTTCTACCTATCCCCATTTCTGAAATAATACGCGATCAAATTTGTAAAGATCATTATCCCTGTATAACAAATTTTTTTTGTGTATTAAAATTTAACAGTATTAATTTTACTTTTATTACAATGAATTCAGTAAATGAATTTTTCATTACATCCAGAAGTTTTTGAAAGCTCTTTATTTGAATGTGCTCTTCATTATAACGAAATTCATTGAAACTACCTTCCATAGAAAAACTGGCTTGTGAAAAAATGCATATATTAATAGAAAAACATAAGAATACATGTATGCATTTTATTTTATTCAATACAAATACACTATAACATATACAATACACTATAACATTACATTAATGTTTTAAAAAAAATCTGTAATGGCCGTCTGCTTTCTTTCTATAACTTGCCTCCCCAAAAAGTCCTCCATATCTGACATTGTGAAGTTAAATGTTTCTGGTGCACCGCTATGCTGTGCAAAATAGTTTCGTAAGCTTTTTATAGCCTCCATTGCTACCAAAGTTGAGACGGGCGTTACCTCTGGTTCTAAATGGCCGTTTTCATCTTCGTCTTCCTGATCGCTATGAATTTCATTTTGCTTTTGTCCCATCATTGGATCCCGACTGAGTAGCATGCAACAATCGAACATGCTAGACTGAGTAGCATGCAGAGATTTCTGGGTTTATATATGCTATACTGACCAATCAATGAAATGTGAACTCTGCTTAATTAGCCCATTGGCCCATTTGCAACTTTCGCATGGGCTGCATTGACCAATCAGTGCAAGACATGTGAATGATGTACGTTGTACTGAAGGGATAATTTAACCAAGGGGATGTAAAATTAGTACGCTATTCTGAAATGTACGTTAAAGTGAGGTACGTTATTCTGAAACTTTTTAGCATTAAAATACCTACGTTCGGGACGGGGATTTGAAATTTGTACATTATTCTGAAATGTATGTTATAGTGAGGTACGTTGTAACGGGGTTTTACTGTAATTCATTTTTAAGAACTTTACAAATAAATCTCTAGTCATCCGGACTTTGTTAAAGATAAGGAGATTCACATAGTCTCTCTGTATTTTGAAATTGCCACATGCATTTGCTGATGTCTGCCACCAAAAATTTTCACTTGCATTCGCATTATTGTGGGTGGTTGTCAGTATACGTGCGTTGTTTTATGTTCATGGTGACGATTGTTAAAGCGCCGTGGCATAGGCTTGAAATGTACGAGGCTCTTAAAATTTTACATGCGAGTTCGGTAACATTCAAACTTGCCATTCCGTTCTTCATTTTCGGGTTTGCTGCCAAAATGCCCTCAAAAATTGAATTGTTCTGGGAGTGCTACGTCATATCCTTTCTGATGCTTGTTAATTTTTATTCAGATAATAAAAATGATGTAAAGGAAAAGGTTTCATTATTTCCAGGTATGGTATAATAAATATTATTAAATGCAGAAGACAAATGGATCCAAACAGTCAGCAGTGCAGCCCTGCTGAATGAAAAGCATACCACCGTTCTTTACATACTAAGGCAAAATTCAAATAGTGAAGAGGTGAATCCTTAAGGAAAATCTGCTAATACAATGGGCCGCTACAAGCAAAATTGAGAACACCGTTGCATCGGTAAACCGTATTATCAGTCATAAGGCCCAAGTTCGTGCTTTGTTGCCAAGAACACATTGCAGAGAGATGAACCAATAGTAGAAAACTGTATGGATGCTAGTTGGCAGGCGACAAATGAAAGCACTTGGATGAGGTTTGAAACTATTCATCGAGAGATGGCCAGACACACAACAATTGTTTTATCGACAACTGGTTATATGACTGTTGATTGGGTGCGTCAATGCAAAGAGCTTTCCGAAAGGACTCATGGTGGTTGTTAGGTTCTGCTAAATGGATGACCATCAAAAATTTGGATCTAAAGCAAAGATAAAATGCTGCCTACTCTCAGTAAAATGTCTTTGAACACATATAATGATATTCCATGATTATATGGTCCTAGGGTAAAGGACATGCAATCCACTAGGACAAATCATTCAGGCTCACTGCTAAATCGACTGTCCAGTACTATATTTGAATGGAACAGGAAACATTCTCAGACATTCCTGTCGTGTCACCCAATGCTTCTCCACATGGATTTTTGTGTTCTCCATACAAGAGCTCTCCATGTGAGACGCCTGAGAACACTTTCTGGATTATGGAAAGCCTGTCAAAAGGAGTTGAACTGAACCTTCGAGCATAAAAATAGAGGGAGCAAAGCCTCTTGTTCCATGGAACCAGAATTAGGTTACATGGCATGGGCATACTGATACCCCTACACACTAATTTGCCAAGCCTTAGGTGTGATGTGATAAGAAGGTTGTTCCTTCTAGCATAGAAATAGAAGGGGTAGGATTTATTTCACACGGCATAATTGATCTTCGAGCATAAAAATAGAGGCAGAAACGAAATTGTATATTTTTGTTCAGCTTATGGTTGCACGCAAAAATATGAGAAAAAAATAAAAAGTCCTTAACATGTATTAACTTATTTACAGAATTAGATGTAAATTCCATGAAATAATATTAATAAAGTAAATAAATAAATTGTTCAAAACAGCCAATCCAATTATGGCCAGTACAATCATTTTTGAACTATTTATTTTATTAATATTATTTCATTGAATTTATACTAAATATGCAATAGAATATACATCTAATTTCCATTAAACATTCAACTAAATAATTATTTACAGAATGTATATATTAACCAAATTTTAAGATGTATTAAATGGGTTAATAATGAAAATTTAATTTTAAACGAGTTTTTATTAATATCATTATAACATTTTTGAATATTTTCGAAATGTTAGAATAAATATTAATTTTTTATATTTTACTTTTTGAGATTAAACAATTTTATCTTGTTTTTTTTTTTTCTTATTTCATTATTTTTATTAGAATTTTCATTGAACATTTTGTGCTTTTGGATAGATGAAATCATTTTTTTAATTTTTTTATTTGTAAAAAAATCTGTTAATTAAAATAAATATTTACATAAAAATAGGCCAAATTATTAAACAAAAATTAAAATTTTTTTTATTCTGAACCAATCATAAACCCTGTAATATTGTACATTCTCATTTTTAAATATAAAATAACGTAATAATGATGCTTAATAAGAAATAATATTGTAAAGTATCATTAATTATGATTAAATAATAAGCAAACTGCATTTAAAAATGAGCGGGATCAGTAACATAATCGAATAAAGCTAAAATAACATGCATTCACAAGTCAATCAATCCTATATCAACAAGGGAATGTTTTGCCCTATCACAGTTGATCCACAAGGTAATTGATTTTGGTGCTACTGGCTTCCCTTTGCAATGAATAGGGTGACCCCTCTATCTATTTTTATGCTCGAGGAACTGAACAGAATCAACCTTGCTGTTCTGTGTAGAAACCTCTTAGAGTGGAAACTAAGAAGTTATGTGATTGCTAGAAAAATGGAGCACAATAGGTGGTGGAGAAATGGGCTCCTGTAGACCTATAATAAGTGCATTCTGTTCATCATAAACCTGAAACAATACTCCATATTCAATATGTTCATGTGAATTTTGCAGTCAGTTCTCGGCTATTGGGTGCCTGAGAAGTGAGTGTTCTTAAAAAACTAGCTAGTGATATGTTCCTTATTTTCCTAATTATACAAGGGACACTTACAAAGTCATGGCAACTATTTTTTTCAGTGGAATCCCAAACACTGTTTTCATTTTCAGATATGGAGAAATGACATTAAGATGTATGGTATTTATTCATGCACCTAGATGATGTAGATGTTCAAGGATGGAAGAAGGGATGTGCAAAATTAGTTGGTTTTCAACTGTTAAGTATTTACATGATTTGGATAGAACAACGTTAGTATGAAAAAAGTGCTTTGTGGTCAAAACGCGAGGAAATGTCACATACTCATAGAAGCTGTTGGATATAAACTAGGTGGGTAGCAGCTTTCAAAGATAAACTAGTAGCAAGTCACCGGCATGCCTTCTACAGGATGCCCTGTTACTCGTGCCATGATCGCATGATGCTTAGAGAACGATAGAATGATGGTCTACAGGATTTGACAATAGAAACTGGTATTGACCAGGAAACTGCATATAATTTTATGACGTGATCTGCACTTGTGCAGAGTTGCTGCCAAATAACTTTTTCTTAAACTGACATGAACAGCAAAAGTGGACACGTGAAACGTGCTGTGTGAACCCGTAATGAAATGAATGTGTTGGAGACATCATACTGAACAGGATCTGCCATTGATGAAACCTGGGCCAGCAGGGCTTATGAACTACAGCTTAAATGCGAGTCTGCTGAATAGCGACATCAAGAATTGTCACGAAAATACAAAGTCTGTCAAAATCCATTTCCAGTGAATTTATAATCATTTTAGTGTATGGCATTCGAGGAATTCTTTTGTGTCATTTTGTTCCCCTCGTCAGACTGTTAATGCAGCTTCCTAGGCCGCTCATCTGCAGAAAAACCTATGTCGCACTATCAGGAATAAACATCCCGAGTTGTTGAACAATGAAATCATCCATCACGATAATGCAACATCCCATACAGCAAAGATTGTTAAGACCAGTTTACCACGTTGCAGATGGGAAGTACTAGATCATTCCCTCTATGTGCCCAATCTGTTACCATGTTATTTTGATTTGATGCCGAAATTGAAAGTTCCATTGTGTGGGAGATGCTTCCCTATACGAGAAGACAATGCCTACAGAGTGCAACGCCAGATTACCAGATTGGATAATGGAATAGCTGATTGCCTTGGAGATTACTTTGAATGTTCTTAATGTATTAATGTTCGTGCAGATTATTGTGCTTATTTTTTGGTAGTTGAATTTTTGATTTTTACTCTTCATTGTTTACAATACTTCCTGAGTAACAAATATTATTGGTAAAGTACATTGTGTACTTTCAGATGTATTTTATGAAATGTTTGTATAACACCACATTTGCCTTAGAATAAATGTGTGCCAAAAACTGTTCCGGTGTGCATTACTTTTGGCTTTCAATGGCTTACTGGCAGGTGATTGTGCTGGTACATGACAACACTCCATGGCAATGAAACCCATTCCCTCCCATGCACTTCTCCTCCTCCTTCTGTCACGTGCAAAAAAATAGTTATCATGACCTTATAAGTTATCTTCGTATCATTCTTAAATCCATGATCTAATCCATAGCAGTTAGAGAAGGGCTTGTATGAAATGAATTCTGCAAGTTTATGTTGAGACTGCACAAATTAAATGACGAAAATCAGTCTACTGAAAAAGCATGATGCATTTAAATGAAATGCTTTTCGAAATGACTGCAACATTATAATTTCTCACTTCATCATTTAATATTTATGGTTTAACATTTTTGGTAATAAGTTTTTTTAAAATTAATATTTGTTAACAGCCACTGATGTAGTTACAGTCTATGTGTTTCAAGAGCCATCTCTCTTATCATCCCTACAAGATAATGGCCTTACTGATGTCATTCTGCATGCTTTACTTGTAAAAGACGTAAGTTGTTTTTATTTATTTGTTTATTTATCTATTAAACGTGACATTTTTTGTTTCCCTCCAAGTTGATATTGGAATACTCCTCATGTTTTCCTTTATGTAAAAGACATCGGATTTTCAAAAAGATATAACGTTAAAAAAATTTACAAATTACTAACATGAAAATAATTACTTCATCAAAATGGGAGATGATAAAACTTCAATAGAATTTGACACTAGTGTTTTTCATGACAATTTACCATTACTAAGATGAATTTTCACTTCTTTCAAAGTTCTTCTTCCAGGTTGATGCCATCCAATAAAATTATTCTAATATACAATATGCATTTTTAACATTAGTCCAATAAGAAGTATTGCGATAAGCGGCTTCCATGTCTAACCCACTCCTCAGAACATAGGGCTCATGTGCAGCACATGCACCGAGTGCAGTTAATGACGTGATTGTGGGCAGAATTTCAAAATGGAGGAGTTCCACATGCTGTTCTGCTATTATATTTGAAATATGCTTAATTATCTGTGTGTAACTCGTAGATATACTTCATACACTAGAAAACAGAAAAACTTAGTCATGCATACATGGATAAAACGTCAACTTTCATCCATTCCCTCCACCTTCTGAACGTAAAAAAAGAAAACTGCATTTGGATTTAGTACGAAGAGACACATTTCCCACAGGAAGGAGAGAAAAATTGTATTGCGCATGTCTAGAGCTTGAGCATTGTAAGGAAGCCGCATATTGCGATACCTCCTATTATTAATTTAGCTTCGTTAATTTGATATTACTCTAGTTATAAAATTCATTGCTTAACTAAATGTATTTCATCTGAACCCTAACCATCCAGCACCCTTTATCGGCAATGAAGGAAGTTTTTGTTTTGTTCTGTTATAAACACAAGAAAACTAGAACAAATTAATATATCACATGATATTTTAACTGATTTGCAAAATTCAATCCTTATGCAGATTTTGTGAAGTTTTTTCCCTAACTTATTTCCAATTACTTTTATGGCATAAGCCTCTTCCCATATTATTTTCTCTGCCAGTATTTCAACATTTTTCCTTTCTGGATTACATTCTGTAGGGTTTTTTTTTTTTTTTAATATTCACAATGAAATGATATTGTATTGTTCAAACCTCTTAATCCTAGTCTGGGTAACGTGGGTCTGTTGGTCCCCCAAACCGGTTTTATATACAAATAACTTATTTGATTTTTTACATAAATTTATAAGATTACGTGTATTCTTCAAGTGCATAAAAATTAACATTCTGTATTTTTTTTTTTAATAAATTTTTGTTTGATAGCTTTTGAAAAATAACGAGTTTTATGTAAATAACGAGCTTTTGAAAAATTACGTAACAGGCAAGTGGGTTGGTCAGACCCTACACGATGTAAACAGGAAGTAAGCATGGAATGAAAGTGTGGTGGGTGTGCAATTCCAAAGCATTTTATCCACTGAAAGGTATACCATATCTAGGAAATCAAAGAGCACACGAATTACCTTCGACGGTTATGGACTCACTGATTGAATCGTATTACCACAGAAACCGAAACATAACATGTGATTATTTTATAGAATTTGATGTAGCCTACAGCTTGCTCTCTAAAAGCCTACAGCTTACTACCAATGGTCGAAACAGTACGGAAAAACGAGGCATTTTCCCTCCACAGTTTTTGCCACATAGGTCAAAAGAAGAAAAGACATCTTTGTTTGGATTTACAAAAAAAAACAACAAAAAAAAAACAACAACAACAACAAAACAAAACACGTGTGTCCAATGTGCCAAAAAAGGGAAAGGCTCTGATTTTACTGTCTACTATGCAACACACAGACACTGTAGTCAAGAAAATGACAACAAACCTGAAGTCATCCTATACTACAATGAAACAAAAGGAGGAGTCTATTCACTGGATCAATTAGTACATGTACACATGACTAAAGGGCGAAGTAACCGATGGCGTTTTGTGTTCTTTCTCAATTCATAAGATTGCTCTGCCATTGCTGCATTCATAATTTGGAAGACCATACATTCATGCTGGAATGAGAAAAAGCGTCATCGACGACGACCGTTTTTGATGAGTGTTGCAGAAAGTCTTGTGATATAACACATGCAACAGAGGAAAGTTTCACGAGAACTCCAAAGTAGAACTCTGAGAGCAATCTCCTCATTTGAAAAAACAGCAGGCTACTACAAGTTCTGAGATAACAGAACACAAAATAAGGAAGAGATGCTATCAATGCTCAGCAAAAAAAGCAAGAAAGCAAAAACAGATTGTTCCAGCTGCAAACAAAATATATGCAATGAACATTCTGTTGTTACTCGCTTATGCTTCAGTTGCAAAAATCAAAATCGGTGAAGAGGAAAAATAATTCTTTACAGAACTCAAAAACTATATCTTTTACAGCATTTTTATTCAGTTTTATATCACGTACTCTACTAGTTGATTACTGCTTACCTCGTATCTGAAATATATACTTAATCATTTAATATTAAAATGATTACGGTTTGTTGAAAGCAATTTGTATTTTTTCATGAAACTTGTAATTGGCATTTTCTGAGTTTGGCTTTTGCACTAATTTTCAATTCAATCATATACTTTACCAGGACTTCAAGAAAATGTTCACGTAAAGGTATTTAGTAATGTACTACAAATAAATTAGAAAAATATAGTTAGTTTATTCCATTATTTCTTGAACATATACACAAAAAATAGATTAGAGAAATGGAAAAAAAAACGATCCCTGAGTGCAAAACGTATGGGGGGGGGGGTCTGTTGGACCCCATCTTGCCCGGTTATGTCAATAAAATACCGTATTTACTCGATTCTAAGGCGCATGTTTTTGCTGATATAAGTACATATTGCACTAAAACATGTTGATTTTGATTTTTGAATAAAGTTATAAAGTTGATTTTGGTGTGCCTAAGATTCGATGAATAATTTTTTTTTTTCAAAAATGGTCTCAGAAATCAGCATGCGCCTTACATTCGAAGACGCCTTAGAATCGAGTAAATACGGTACGTTGCCTGGACTAGGGTTAATTGGATAGCTCATTCATATTATATTTTTGGAGATCTTTATAATTAATCGAATTTGAATAAGTTTGGAAATATTTATTATTAAATTGAATGTTTTTTTATTATTTTTTTAATACTTGTAGTGTTTACATTTCAAATTTTTAATCTTGCTTACAATACTGTTTTACATGCAGTTTTCAATGAAGTCCTCTGCAAAAACACAGAAGATTGATTACGACTTTTGGTAACAATTTATTGTGTGAATTCTGCACGTGTGATGGTGCTATTACGTCTGCATTGTTGTTTCATTCGAAAGTAGTAAATGTCATGAAATTCAGTCTCTGAAAATTGGGCCTTCAGTAAAGGGTACATTACTGCTTTTTCCGATGCCAATTAAAGCTATTCCGCTATAATTAGCGCAAGTTAAACGCAAAGTTTCTTGGTTTCGAAGAAAGGTATATCGGCAGTACTGAATGAAAAAGGAAAATCCCTGGAAGGGTTAAAGGTCAGAGGCTTGTCCAGTGTGAAAGTCAAGCAATTCGGAGGGATCGCTAACGCTGTTTAACTTCTCAGGCTACCGTAAATAAAATAAAGATTTGCAATTGGAAGAGTGTCAGAAGAGTCATGTTTATAAGTTGTGTAGCTGCTGCCACGACATGTAGAAAGGAAGAGGAACTCTCGGAGGCTCGCACTCTAGGATTAAGTCACAGCAGAACGATGGAAGTACGTTGTCACTTTAGACGAAGCCTACTTCTACCTCAACGATTGCAACAAATCCCGCGTGATTTTCGACTGTCCACATGGAGAGAAGTCGTATCAAAAGTGGTCCAAGGAATGTAAGGAAAGTTTTTAAAAAGGATTTATGGTGATTGTGGAATATTCAGTCAGAAGAGTGGACAGGAAAGCTAAAGTTAACTCCCTTTACTATCAACAGTGTATTCTCAGTCCAATTTTCCATGAGGAAATCTCCACATTTTATGGAAAGGAAAACGGCAAAGTTTGGCTGCATCAAGAAAAATCCTCCAGCCATATGTCTAACTGGATTGTTCAATTTTTGTTGGATTTGGAAGATGAAACTGGAATTCACATATAGCTTTTCATGATATCCCTGTCAAGTCGCCAGAAGCATCCCAAATGGATTTCTGTGGATTTGGATTATTGAAACGACACCATTATTGATTTCTTTTGCTCGGCACTATTCAACAACCATTGAGAGTCTTTGGAAAGCCTGCAAACAGAAATGGAACACCATCAACTTTGCCTCTCTGAAGACATCTTTCTTCTACAGTGGAAGATACGGTGCAGGGCAATACTGTACAACCAGAATTGCCAAAAAGAACACGATCGTTGGTGGAGAAAGGAGTTTTCTTGATTAACTTTTTCCTCCAAGTCGTTATCGTAAATTATCAACCTTCTGCATGTGGCATTACTGGCAGATAAAACAAAATTAGCGATTCTGTAATGTCATATTTACATGCAAAAATTTATTTCCTTACAGACAGTGATTTCTGTGTGGTTTAGCCTCAAAATGCTCATCCACGCAAAGAATTGTGGAATCGTGTCCTGACCTTCTTTTATAGACCTTAAACTAGGGAATTTGACTTTATATCGCAGACAGCGAAATTCTCTAGTACCATGACATGACTGCTCTCTAGTGAATTTATCAAAATAAGGCATATGTTTTTATTTATGTCATCTAATCTATGTAAACTAGCATTGACCTGTTTGTTGATCAGGAGGCTGCTTTCTAGATGAATTTTGAAACATATTTATGCAAGAGTGTATATGGTAAATGATGGATAAAAACTAACCTTGATTCCAGATTACAACCCCCTGACAAAAGTATTAGACCACTGTTAATATTAATGGAGGGTTCGGAAGAAAACATTTTATTTGCACAACGCATTGGAAATAAAAAATAAAACAAAAATATTGCAAGAATGTACATTTGTTCTAGTACATGTAATGCAACTTGCAGCTTACAAAACAAATTTGAATTTGTATAATAAATTGATGAAAAACAACACTCATGGACAAAAGTATTAAACCACCTCATTTTGAGGACAAAACTATTAGACCATACTCAAAATTTAGAATTATTTTCCCTCTTACAATGAGTCAGACCCGATATGTCAATCATATGTAAAGTAGCTTTGCTTTTTCTAAGAAAAAATTTCTGTTAATCACTTATTCGTAATAATTTTCGCACGAAACATGGGTCATGGCAAAGAACTGTCGAGGGCCATAAAAAAAAAGAATTGTTGAACTGGGAAAGGAAAACTATTCACAGAGACACATTGCAGGCCTTCTTGGTGTCAGTAAAACTGCTGTACTGTACACTTTGAATAAGTATAAAGCAACAGGGGATATTAAAAACATCAAACGTTGTGGACGTCCACATGCAACCACCATGGCTGAAGATAGAAAACTGAGAAATATCTGCAAACCAATGCGCAATGCTTCATCATCAGAGATTGCAAATGAATGGCAAACCTATGCAGTGCACGTTTCAAGCAAAACAACAATCCGTCGTCTAAATGAGGTGGGATATGTATCACGGAAAGCCAAGACCAAACCTCTCATCACACTGTGGTAAGCCAAAATTTGACTTCATTGGGTTAAGCAACATTAAACTTGGACTGTTCAGGACTGGGAATCAGTGATTTTTTTCGGTTGAAAGTAAATGTTGTATTGGCTATGGTGACAATATTGGCGATAAAGTTTGGAGACTACCTAATGAAACGTTTTACCCAGTTTGCCTCAAGAGAAGTGTTAAGTTTCTTGCTGGAATCATGATCTGGAGATGTATGACAGCAAGTAGCCCAGGAAATAAGTGTGTGGTGAAAGGAACTGTTAATGCAAAAGCTTACCAAGAAGTTTTGGAATATCATTTGCTATCAACAATGGAGGAAAAGTTTGGTGATAATGCATGCATATTTCAGGATGACAACGCTTCTTGTTACCGATCCATTTCAGTGAAAGCTTGGAAATTGAAGATTGGCATTACAAGCTTGGACTGACCTCCCAACAGTTCGGATCTCAATCCCATTGAGAATCTGTGGGGTTTACTTAAGAAAAATGTTGCAAAAGAGTGAGCAATCACAATTGAACAGTTGAAGTGTGCAATTATGAAATGCTGAAAGGAAATTCCTGCAGAAATGTGCTCAAAATTGGTACATCAAATGCCTAATAGAATAAATGCAGTAATTAAAGCAAAAGGTGGTCCTACCAAGTATTAAAGTGCTTGTTTTTTCACCTGGTCTAATAGTTTTGTCCTCAAAATGAGGTGGTTTAATACTTTTGTCCATAAGTGTTGTTTTTCATCAATTTATTATACAGATTCATATTTGTTTTGTAAGCTGCAAGTTGCGGTACATGTACTAGAACAAATGTACATTCTTGCAATATTTTTGTTTTATTTTCTATTTCCAATGCGTTGTGTAAATAAAATGTTTTCTTCCGAACCTTCCATTAATATTAGCAGTGGTCTAATACTTTTGTCAGGGGGTTGTAGCATTGTGGGGATGTGTGTGGATTGTATGTAGGCATAACTGTAAACCATAGGGCAGGTTTTTTTCTTCTTCCCTCCCTCCTTTCTCCTCCTCTGAATTGATGTATAACTTAAACCTGTGTTGGACAAATGTATTGAGATTCTAATTCGGAATTAATTCAAAGCAATATTCCCCAACTCTGATCTGCAAGCTATTTTTGCCAAATTTTTGCCTCTGCAATTCTTTTGTTGTTAGTTGGTCTGCAAATGGTAAAAAGTTGAAAACTGCTGGCAGAGAAACATAGGCAATCCCCAAGTGTCAGAAATTTTATCCTTAAGTACTACTGTTTCTTTTGCATTTGTAGTTTACCACTTCAGTAATTTACATTAATTATATCACATAGGTACCTGCAACTAGAGAAGTTCTAGGATCTCTTCCAAATGTTTTTGGTGCACTATGTTTAAATGCTCGTGGTCTACAAGCCTTTGTTCAATGCAAGCCATTTGAAAGACTCTTCAAAGTTTTATTATCACCAGATTACTTGATGGCAATGCGTCGCCGTCGAAGTTCCGACCCTATGGGTAATGGTTCGTTAAAAACAGTTTTTTTTTGTTTTTTAATATATTTATTTTTTTGTCACGCCTATGTAAAGGTTGGATGTTTGAAATGTTGTTTATCCTATTTGCGTCATATTAGGTGATACAGCTAGCAATTTAGGAAATGCAATGGATGAATTAATGAGGCATCAGCCTAGTCTTAAAGCAGATGCAACAGCAGCTATTATTAAAGCAAGTATTAAATTTTCTTTGTGATTTGTTATTTAAACAGTACAGAAAATTGTTTATATTGATTATCATTATCACTTCAGTTACTTGAAGAAGTATGCATCATGGGACGAGATCCAAAGTACATTTGTTCACGGCCAACAGCCAAAAGTGAGCCTGCTCATGTTGTGGGCCCACGTTCTCTACCAAATGATGGAGGATCCTCTGATGAAGAAGAGGAAGATGATGACGTTTCAAGTATGGCCAGCCATCCATCGGCGATTAAAGCATCACAGACTAATATTATAGCGGAAAGTCTTCAATCATCTACATCTGAAACTAAAATATCAGTTCCCCTCATGGATTACGTTTTGAATGTTGTATGTAAAGCTATTTTATCAAACATCTTAAATTTCACACTTTTATCTTTTTTTTTAAACTTATTATGTAACTTAAAAGTTAAATATGTTTAAGTACATATTCAAGTGTGCCTTAAATTCAGGCTATCTAAAAGCTTTGCCTGTTGAAACTTTAATTCATTTATCAACTTAAATTTTGTGTCCATGTGACGAAAAAAGCATTGCAGCAATCTTTCATGTTGGCTGGCAATTGTATACAAATTGAAATTGAATGCGAACACTAGAATTGATAAAGATTTTCTTGTTTGTGAGCATTCAATAAATGACTGTTTTTGTTTTTTTCATGTTGAAAGTGAATGGTTGCGACAGTAGCCATACACTCAAGATCGGTTGTTGCCATTTTGCTTTTGAAACTTTGCTATCGCACTGGCTTTCTTTGCAGTGGAAATTTGGAAATAAACTGAATTTTCCGTAAAGTTTTGAATGTACTGCATGTATAGTGTATCATAATTGTAGTGAAATGTAAAATTAATGGTCAAAAATTGTGAAAAGATGCTGTTTGCGAAAGCAAAAATAGAATTTGAGAGCCATGCCAAGACTACATTGGAGGTAATTTTGCATTGTTGCGGAACTCATTTGATCAGGTTCATACTGTATTATTTTATTAAATTGTGAATTATATCTGATTATATATGGTAATACAGTAGAACCTCCGTATAGCAAAACTCAATGAACCGGCAAAATCATTTTGTTATATAGATATTTCGTTGCATGGAGGTGGTGTTAAAATTTGCATAATTTTGATGTATAAATTGCTGAAAATTGCATTTATATATTTTAAATTTGGTATTTATATATAAAAATTTAGTATTTTATATTAATTTGAATGCTTCTTAATATTAAGAACAAAACTTTTTCGATACTTGACATCGCTGCCTATCTAAAGTCATCTAGGCCGCCATTGCTGAAAATGTGATTTGGATCG
Source organism: Rhysida immarginata (assembly GCA_023313115.1). Taxonomy (NCBI): domain Eukaryota; kingdom Metazoa; phylum Arthropoda; class Chilopoda; order Scolopendromorpha; family Scolopendridae; genus Rhysida; species Rhysida immarginata. Next base: position 586,493 of record JAHWFO010102602.1, read on the forward strand.
CGATTTTTTCTGAAATAATTAAAATTTCAAAGCAGAATGGTTCGAAAATAATATTGTGATACGTATTTTACGGAAAAATATCGATAGAACGTATCCATAAGCATGTATATTAAGGCCGACAAGCGATTTTTTCATCGACCTCTGTAAAATTACATTTCACAAAAATGTTTATTGGCTTAAACTTTCAATAAAATAAATTCATAAATTTGAACAAATATTAAAGGCCGTGGCCTGGTGGGCTTTCAGTGAAACGCAACTTCTGTGAAGTTAAGCAACATCAGGTATGGCTAGTCACTGGATGGATGACCATCCGTGATTTACGATCTTATAAAAAAAAATAAATATAAAAAATCTTCCGAGTTTCGAAAGCTTTTATAGTAGTTCTCGTGCCGATTCTCATAGAAAATAAAAATTTAACATGCTCACACAATTAAACCCCTCAGCAGGCTACCATTATTGCTGTGCAGTGCATCATGGGTAGTTTGGTGCGGTAACGTTGTTCTCAAGAACTCTTCTTAATTTTGCCGATAAAATAAGCCTAATGCTATAGCCGCAGCAGACTGGGCAGAGCTTGTGATGTAAGAACTTGTTTTTGACTTCGCTTGTTGGCCGTTTGCGATGATTTCGTTCATTGGTTGTCCGATCATGCTAAGTGAGGGAACCAAATTTCATAATAAAGAACTAAAATATACCTTAAAATTTATTGTCTGGACCGAAAAATCCTTACGTTATAGGGATAATTACGCTATAAAGATTTCGCTATATGGAGATTGAAAAAGCATTAAATCAATAGGATTTTTGCCAGGACCACAGAAAAATTTCGTTATAGAGAGAATTTTGCTATATCGACGTTCGCTCTCCTGAGGTTCTACTGTGCATTGTTTCTGATTTATTACACAGTGATTTAAAAACTTGGTAAAGTGTTCTGATGTAGGCGTTCATTCTTTAAAATTAAATAACTCCTAAAATAATAGTGATATTTGAAAACTTTTTGTGCAAAATTTATTTTTTCAATGCCCTCTATAATTTTAGCACAAAAAATATAGATGTCAAATTTTGATGTCAATTGCCCTTTAAAAGTGTAAACAGTGTTCCACTATATCAATAGTAACCATAGTAATAAGAAGTGTTAGATACCAACTTGTTTCTTAGCCTTAGTCGCGGATATCATTTTATCTACAATCCTTTGAACCAGTCCTATGAAGCATGTGCTCCGTGTCATTAATACAGATCATTTAATTATAAGAATAAGTTGTAAAAACTGATAGGATGGTTTACGGGTTCATCTGGGTTAATCAGAAAAACTATAGGTAGAATTGAGATAAAAATTTGACTTAATAGGCCATTGAGTGGCATTGTGCTCAATTAAACTTCTTTCTGAATGCTTTTTGATTATTTATGGTTTTTATTTCATATTTTATGAGGGTAGATCGACAAGTAACGCACAACAATTTTTTGTGGTAACAATTTTAATAATAAAAAATATGAAAAAATGAACAAGAAGGCTGCAGGATTTACCTATTTTTCGACATACGCACCAAGTCTCTCAATGCCAGATTTAATACAGCTCTTTCATTAAACTCAATTTTCTGATTGTAGAGCTGTATGCTCACGACTGATTTAACCTATTCATCCGAACTAAAGTGTTGTCCTTCTTTAAATTTCTTTATCAGTCCGAAGAGACAATAATCAGATTGTTTGAGCATCTTCCAGCCAAAATTCCTCAATTTTTCGTAGGAAAAATTTTCTCGACCCCCTTCTTAGAAACTGCAACACCTGTAACAATGTTGCTACGGTTCAGACAATCAGTACCATACACCTCAAACATTTCCCTGTGGCTTTCACATGAATTTTTTCATTTGAACCACTATATCTGGCAGTTCTTAACAAGTTGACGATGCTAGCATATGCACCATCTTTAATCAGTAGTTATCGGTCCTTCTGCTAGGGCGACGCATGATGGCCATTGCTGTGTGTAGCGCCAATTTTAAACATCCAGACCAAAATAGTATTCCATAATAAAATTGTGTGTGTGTTACTTTTTGATCCACCCTCATAAATATGTTTGTCCATAATCATTTTGAGTTGTTTTTTTTTTCTTTCTTTCTATGATTGCAGATGAAATTTGTTGATGCCATTTTGAGTAACAATTCTACTGATGATCACTGTCGAGAATTTGTTAGTCAGAAGGGGCTTGTACCATTGATGGGAATCTTGGGACTCCCGAACCTTCCCATTGACTTTCCTGTAACTCCAGCATGCCAAGCAGTTGCTAGTGTCTGCAAATCTATTCTGGTAATATGATTATATCTAGTAATTATTTCAGCATAATATTAAATTTATTCACTCTCTTGAGAGTTAAATGCAGGATGTTGGAGGAGTACATCTGGTAGAGAGGGTAAATTAATGCTGTAAGCCACCAACGATAATCTGGCGCTTATTCCTTCAAAGGAATATTGTGCCAACCCAGTAACGTAATGACTGCTAAGAGATGACAGTAGCAGCCAGAACCGATGGCTTAATGTGCCCTCCGAAGCACTGGGATTCATGACGGAAGAACTGCTGGCGAACGCAGAACCAGTACCTACCTTCCCTCAGCTACTGGTCACTTAGCACATGGGTCAGACAAATAGTCCCCTAGTAGCTTGCCCCAAATTGCCATCCCACCCAGCAGTGGGTCCATCAAGTTGCTGTCACCCAACCAGGAACTAGCCGTGCCTGAAGTTGCTTACCTCCATTGATCGGCAAACCGATCGACGAGGCAACCATGCCATAGCCACCCCCTGGAGGGGTACAAACATTTTCCTATTCTGATTATCCAACTCCAGCAGGATCAATTAAAGGTTGGAATTTTTTAGGAGACAAAGCTGCTGCTGATGCTTCATTGCTTCATTGAGGTCAAGACTGTTACTTTCTAGGGTGGTGAATTACAGATTATCACTGATGACTTGTTTACACTGCTAATTTTTATGTTATGCAAAGCTAGATCTTCTGCCTAGCTTTAACAAGAATCTGGTTTCTATATGAACCTGATAATGGCATTGTTCACAGCACTTGGATCTTCGTGTTAAACTATCTTCTCTCCCTAAACATTAACATTACTCAAACACAGATTAATAGATAAATGAAACTGTATTGAAATCTACATTGACTTTTGCTGTGATTTACACATTAGTCCTAAGCATAACTTTACGTAGAGAGGTGTTATTGTCATTTTGGGGGGGGGGGGGGGGAAAACAGCACAAAATACCAATTTACCATTCAAGTATGTACTGTAATTCATTTAATATTCAGTTAAAGTGTCTAATTACAGTGATTCTAAATGTAGTGGAAATTCTGGAAATGGTGACCGTAGGTGTACCTACTAGATCCTACCTTGTGTCTATTAATATCATTCTTATTAATTTAATTAGTTCGTGTGTGGCCATGACTCTACAAGATGGCGATGAAGGAAACTCCCGTTGTTGCTTTACCCGTTCCTCCTTCAGGGTTCTGGCAAGCACAGCACCCGACGTTTCCCCAAGCACATAGTGAGTGCAATGCTGGGGCTTTTCAAAGGCATAACAGCTGAGTGACTGTCGACTATTTTTCGAATGGGAGCCTCTGCCTAAGTCCCGAACGCGGGTGATTTTGACCCGCACTACACCCAGTTCTGTATGAATTCTCTCATTCATCGACATCATGAAGTATACAAATAATCAAGCCAAACACTGTGGACATAAACCTGTGTAATATGTTTTTGGATGCTCTTTGTATCACTTCTCAAGGGTGACCCTGAAATAGCAGTGCTGCAACCAGCATAGTTCACAGAATTCCTGAAGCACCCAAACCTCTGATCCCTGGTAAGGAAGCACCCACTCATGGGCACGTTATAATATTTCAAAGTCATCTTTCTCGAAACGCATACACAAGTGATCCAAAAATCAGGAATAATTCAATAATTCGCACACTAATACAGTTGAAAAGATTGTTTGCACAGAAACGATTGAAATGAAGTGGTATTTCCAGGGGGGGGGAATGAATGCTAGAATTGTTCGATTTTTGACCAACAGATGGCATTGTCAGGTTACATAACAAATTGTGGACATAGAAATGCTATAATTAATCGAGTAGGCCCTCTTTAGTCAAAGGTAAACTCCAGGGGACTTTTTTTTCTTTCTTTTTTTGCATCATAACATTAATCCAGATTAATAAAGTATATATCATTCAAAATTTTTCGATTTATCCTAATATTTTAGTAAGAAAAACGTCTCTGAAAGTTGAAAATTGGTCCTCTGATTATCTATGCCTTCTCCAGATAACACGGGGGAACATGATGTAATTTCCTGCCGCAAAAACCTTGGGGAATTTCCTGTCGTCTATAGTATTTCGATATTCTTTATAGTCTTTCGATTCTAGTTTCACTTCAAGGGTTTCTACATATTGTAAGAGTTTGCTAATCAATCTGTTTTATGTCTGAATACCGTCAGTTTGTTCTGTTTGAATGTGTAAATAGCTAGGTACTGACTAAGAGAGCAGCCTCGCGAGGCATATGCTTGGCCAGTTAGGATGTTCCCTGCATGAGGCAGATGCACGTACTGCCGCGGCCGAGTCATGCCGAGTCTGTTTTTGTCGATGCTCAAAGTTGCCTCAGAATGAATGCTTTGCACACTCAAGTCTGTTGTATCGTGCCCCGCTCACGCTACGTAAGATGATCAGTGTTTAAAACTGATGGAATTATAAGATACTTAGAGAAGACTTTGAGACTCACATTGTCTAGAATTATACAAATAGAGGGCTAAGGGAAGACTCATGGTGAAATTAAGCTGGGAAATGAACATTCTCGTAGTGGGGGAGGTGGGGGGAGGGAGAAATCTCAGACAAACCTTTTCTTCATCATCATATCGAAACACAATTCTTCAAATAATTTGTTCCCATGTTGCCATCTGTTTTCATTTTTTTTTTTTTTTTTCCAGCCAAATGCATTTAGATTTATTCTTTTTTTTTTTTCTTTACAAGTCAGTGAATTAATATAAATGCAGAAACTGACTTCTATTAGAACATGTGGTCACATGTCAATTTTTGAACTGAGAGCGAATAATAAAATGCTCAGCCGGCTTGTGGCCCGCGCTTGCTTCGCGCAGCTGCCATTTATGTAGTTTTCTTGTAACTGAGGCTGCCTTGTGCCACATTTGTCGCGGGGCTGCTCGCTCAGTTGGTACCCGGCTAATAGACAGTCAGATAGACGTTTCACGTTTAGTAGATTTCCACAATCAGAAATGATTAAAGAACGGTGTATTAGTTTTTGCCAGCGAGGGAACTGGTATCCAACTTTAAACAGCTTTGTGTGCTCAGCTCGTTTTGAAGCGTCATGCTTTGTCTACGCTCCCGCCTTTTTAAATTGTGTCAATTCAAACCAGAAATTCACTGAAACTAGATCACGGTTAAGGTGGAACTAGATGCTCTTCCAACTCTAACGGGCTTGGCATTCTTCAACGGTTTTATGCATAGTGCTATATATTGCAGTAGCTAATTTAATTCTGCTAATGGCCCTTGTATGTCGCTTCACTGTTAAAAATTTGCTTTTGTCACTATCGGTCTTTTCATATTCATAGTTCATTACGATGCCCTGACAATAAACTGATAGCATCTGCGATAGTGTCCAATGTATGACGTCACGATTTCGAATCTCCTTTGCACTTTTCCACAAATTGTTATGTAACAGCTTGTCAAAATGTGGCACCAGTGTCGATTGCAGGGGTAGGGAAAGGGAAAAATGAAAGTTTTTCTTATGTTTTATTAATTTTGAGTTAGAATTGAAATTTTTTTTACATGCTATGTTGTTATTGAGACATTCATCTTTCATTTTAACCCCTTGTTGAGTCACCTTGTCGAAAAAAATATACATCACAGTTACCTATTTTTTATTTCATGTACATTACAGCTAGCGTTGTCACTTTGTATGAAGTATTATACATGTTCCTTCTTTCTTTCTAAAAATTATCAGCAGATTACACTGCTTATTGTAGCCGCTATTATAGCATTGTTCTAACGAGTATGCTGGCTTCAACACTCGAGAGATAGGTCAGTTTTCAATATTTTTTTTTCGGTAAAATACTTTTCAAACATGTTCTAAATAAATATGGGAGTAATTCTAAAGATATTAAAAATATGTTGAACATAACAATTCAATCTGTAATAATAAATTCATGTGAATAGGCCATGCTAAACTTTTGTATGTTTTTTCATACACTGTGAACTAGTGTAGCAGGGAATGGAGCAGTTTGACAGAATGAACTTGGGGAATGGAGTGAGTGGGCCAGTTTGATGTAAATTATTAACTCTTCACTTAGTGACCTTTCCTCTTAATTTTTATCATCAGGAAGTATGCATGTGCAATTTCTATAGAAACAAATCTAATTTTATTTGTAAAATGATAAATAAAAGTATCTGTTTATTTTCAAATAAATTGAAAAGTATCTTGGCTTTTGTTTCACACAAGACATCAACTGTTTTTTAATTATTTTTAAAACTTTCTAAAATTATTTAACCAATTTTTTTTAACTTCGCAATTTAACCAAAATTGCCAGACCCCCCCCCCCTCCACAGATTATACGTGCAGTTTTGGTAGTGTAATATTTGTTGAATATTTAGCTAGGACGATAAAACTTTTACAGGAAATTTATATACTGTCATTAGAATATTTGGCACAATAATACCACATAATATGTCATAGTAACCTTATTATTACACTAAAAATAATTAGTGTATTTGTAAAATAATAAGTGTAAAATGATGGTAGAAATACTAGAGCTATGCTTCAACTAATGAAATTATTAGAGGCGACATGCTACAAACTCGGAATCCCTGGTAAGAATCCAGGTAGCGGATTTTTTTCCTTTTCTTTTTCTTCTGTTCATAAATGCTGAGATTGTTGCATATTGAGGAAAATTTGAAATTCAGTCAACGGTCCCATTGTAAGGAATGTATTATACAAAGTTGGCCTGTGAAAAATGTAAAGTAGCTCTGTGTTTAGTACAGGAGCACAATTGCTTTAGATATTTTCACACAAAGTGAACTGATAGATAGTTGGCCTTTTTATTCTATATATTTAAGTTATAATTACTGTATTTTATGCTAATTGTATTTACATGAATATTAAAAAAATTTTGAAATAGTACAACCATTGAATCACGGTGTCGATTTTTTCATACATTTTTATATTTACATTAATATTTTTCAAAAAATTATAATACATACATAGAAATGTTTCTTTTAATACCAGAAGTTATATGAATGAAAAAAAAAATGTTTTTTTTTTTAAATAAAAAAATAGTGACTCAAGGGGTTAAACAAAGATGTTTATAGTGTGGAGTTTATCTTTATACTTTATTATCAGAATAAGGAAAGTGCCAGTGTGGCATTGTGGACTTATCAACGCATGCATGGAATGCGAGATGGTAAAGGACCTATGACTTGTGCTGCAGTGACAAAAATAAGATGAATTGAAGCAACGGGTTCTTTGGGTGCACGCTCAAGAAGTGGCCAACTTCTCCATCCACTGCTGTCGACCAGATAGTTTAGCAGACAGTGCAAGCTCTGTCGGAGATTTCTGCATGTGCGGAATGCAGTGCGCGAGAAGTGTACCGACTGATTGTCCTTTCGTGCAGCAGTGTATGGCGATCACTGTGAATTATCCTTAGGCGATTTCAGTTTCATGTTACAGCATAATCCTGAACTGACACCTGACAACTTCATCACTTGCGAAGATTTCGCTAATTGGGTATTCAGTAAAACGAAACAACAGCATGACTGCTTTTCCCTGTGCTTTGAACCAATGAAGCACATCCAGGGTTTGTACGGATCATGGAAAACCTGGAAAGTGCTGGAAAATCGAAAAAAAAATTGCAGGCCTGGAAAGTTTTGGAATATCAATGGTTCTGATTTAAGTTTTGGAAAAAGTGTTTTTTGAACAGATTTAATGTTTTCTTAATAATTATTTATAAACGATATGAATATATTATTCTTAAAAATATAAAAGATTATGGTTTTGGAAAATGTATTGAATTTCCTTGAAAAGTTTTGGAAGTGTCTTGGAATTTTATCTTTGATCAAGTGTATGAACCCTGACATCACATTTTCTATTTGGAGTACATGCATTTGTTGGACAGCCCCTACATCAGCCTAACGTTAGTCTGGTGAGGCCTTATCAATGATTCCATAATTGGTCCATTTTTCTTCGAGGAAGTCGAGGGACTATTCTAAAAATGGTTAACCTCAATGATGTACGCTACGCAGTACTATAATGGGCCAGCATCATTTCATAATTGCAAACTCAACAAGGACTGCATACACGCAAATAATTGCAGTCACTTTCATGCAAGATGGAACAGCACTGCCTTTTGCACAAATAAATAACCTTTATAAAAATTATTATTACTATCAAAACATTATTTTATTTTTTGTTTTTTACAGGGTTCTTACGGTCCTTAAAATTCCTTAATAACACTGGGCAACAAATTTTCAAAACTTTTTTGCCTCCGAAATGAAAATAACCATTTCTTAATGAGTTGAATGTGCTGAACACGAATATGACTGTGAAAATGCAAAATTGGCTCTAGTTTTTTAGTAATCTGCAAAAACAATTGAGTACATAATAAAATGACTACCAATAGCTCTGGTCAACAACATTTTTGGTACCGGGGAAGATAGGTGTTCTAGACTAATTTGAGCGTGCTGATTCCAAATCTGAATTCCAAATTTCCCTATCACGTCAAGATCTCGAGTTATAAAAATAGTTTAAATTTTAATGGTAGCCATTGTTTAAATTTGACATCAGGAGACTGTTTTACACCACTGAAACTTAACATCCTGACGTGATAGAAAAATTTTGGAGTTCAGATATGGAATCAGCACACTCAAATTAGTCCAGAAAACCTACATTTGTCAAAGTTGCAGTTCTACTGGATAAATATACACGTTGAAACGTAGAAAATGAACTATATTAAATATCTCAAAAACTAGAGCCAATTTGAAAAAACTGATCTCATATTCGGAATCAGTGCAACAAATTTACCATGAAATGACTTTTAAATGATTGGAGGCAAAATGTGTGTTGACCAGTGTAATCCTTATTTTTAGTTCTTGCTTTTAAGGACCCTTAAAAATTTTTTTAAAAGTACTTAATTTTGCATTAACAGTTCTTAAATTGACTATTATATGGTCTTTAAGAAGTACTTATTTTTTTTTCAAGTATTTTATGTAAAACATGAAACGTTTATTTGAATCGTTAAAAAAAATCTGAGAATTTGCTGCTGTAAGGGTAAAGGAGACATCAAAAAAAGGCGCGTTTTTAATCTGTAGGGGGGAGATTTCGGAACCCCCTGAACTTTTCAGGTTCTGTGGCGTGGTTTTTCTCAATGTTAGTAAAGCTTTTGACCAGGAGTGGCACAAGAGGGTAATCTTCAAGAGGTTACCTCTTGATTTGATTTCGATGGTGGAATGTTTTCTTACCAATAGGTTCTATCAAGCTAAAGTTGGCGAAAATCTGTTTACCCCCCCAAAGGTAAAGGCTGGTGTCCCACAAGGTTCTATCCTTGGGGCCTATTCTGTTTAATTATTTTGTGCACGATATCCCAAAACCTGAAAAGTGTAATTTATTATTGTGATGATGATACTGCCATCATGACACGGGTGCACCAGCCGTCTGATGTTTGAAGAGATTTTGAATGTCCAGCACTGTCGCACAAAAAATCAAGATGGTGTCTCTGCAGAAGAGAAAAATTGCGACGTGGCTGTAGAAAACTTTGTGCCATCAAATAATGTATGTTGTCGTTTTTAAGTGAAATTCAGTAATCAGGGTTCGTACAGGTCATGGAAAACCTGGAAAGCCCTGGAAAATCGAAAAAAAATTTCCAGGCCTGGGAAAATAAATGGATTCTGGCTTAAATTTTGAATAAGTTTTGGAAAAATTTTCAAAGAACGTAAATAAATAAACCGAATATTTCATAAATTTTTTTTTTTTTTT